>CM044006.1:51168673-51293673 GCA_024085815.1 Flaveria linearis
ATAATTCCTACTAACATTGTTATATGTATCTGTTCCAAAACAGCGTGCCCTGATCGACATACGATTATCATTCCTGAATCATCTCACCCTAAACGTTACACCAAAAAAATGATAGGTTTTGTATATTTTTATATTTGGAAGAGTAAGTAGAATGTTTCATTTAGATTCATATCAATAATTATATTACCCATATTATAATGCAGCTGAAGAGGTGCTCGGAAAGATTAAGCGGACTGAAACACATCCTAAAGAGTCTGTCTCTAAAACCAGAATTGAAACGCAAGCTCCCCCAGGTTCACATTTTTATTATTCTATTAATATTTTTGTTACTAAATTTCAAAGTTTATCATAGTGTAATTATTTTTCATGGCTTTTGGTTCTGGATGTTATAGTCTTACGTTATAGTAAGTATAATGAATATTGGGTTAAATATGTTTGTACTATGTTGTGTTTAAATCAGGCCATTCATTATCATCTCCCATAATTACATCTGATAATTCTAGTCCAAGACGTTATACAAAGGCAATGATTGGTAACTTTCATTTTTGTGTTTCATCTGTTTCATTCCTCTTATATTCCATGTATGTATTATATCAATTTTATTTTTTGTAAGGCCCCCCGTTCCCGGGCACCTCACAGTTGGTCATTCACAGCATAAAACACATATATTAATAAAGTAAGCAGCGGAATTAAGTTGGCAAAACCCTTCATTCATTTTAAAAAGCTGTTGTTAAGCAATACATTCTAGTTCATTAGTCACAAAATAATTAGTCGAATGAATTACAAAACAACAGTATCGTCAAACATAAATGGATGTCAGTCTTGCCCGCCGTGTAGCCATCCCCATGTGCCATCCTCAGCAACCTGTTACCTGCCAACTGGAAAATACATAAAAGTCAGCGTTGCTGAGTGAGTTCTAGTTTTGTAGATTAAAATACTTTACTTTTCATTTCAAGGAAAACCTTTCTTTACTTATATGCGGTCACACAAGTACGTACACAAATAATATTATTATTATCTTCGTCGTTCATTCATTATCTTTTGTTCGTGTGCCGTTCACCGTTAACATTCATATTCTTTCATATTCTTCCTTTCATATTAGTTCTTTCCTTCGTACGTATCTTACTTTCCTTCATTCATTCATTACGTACGTTCATACATTCATTTCATTCATACATTCATTACATACGTACGATTATTTCTTTCATTCATACGTTCATTACATTCTTTCGTACGTTCATTCATTTCATTCTTTCATATGTTAGCCAAGTCTGTTGCAGCACACGACTGCTCACCTCAGTGGCAAATCTCATGATTTGCCTGCTAACCGAGTCTGTTGCAACACGTAGTTGCTCACCTCATTATCAATATGTTAGCCAAGTCTGTTGCAACACATAGTTGCTCACCTCAGTGGCAATCTCTCGGATTGCCTGCTAACCGAGTCTGTTGCAACACAAAGTTGCTCACCTCATTGTCAACCTCAAAGATTGACCCTGTGTGCATCCTTCGGGGTAGCTAACCCGCATCACAGTTGAGCTAACACCTGCCAGGGGTGTGCACCTCCATTCATTTGCTTGCAAGCCTTTCTTACGTTCATTCGTTCATTTATTAATGCATGCATTCATTCATCATGTTCCTCTTTCATTATCTTTCACTTTACGTTCCATTTCTCTTTATCATTAGTATTTTACTTATTAATGATTATGCTCTTCGTTAAATCTTGGTCATTCTTCGTCATACCAGTACATACTTAACAATATTAAAATAATGCTAATATTGTTAACAATAATAAAATACTAATAATAAAATCAGTAGTAATAAGGGTCAATCAATTATCATCATTTCATTCATAAAACATCATCATTTATTAACCCTAGTCAACTCTGGTCAAAACCCCATAAATCAGATTTCCAGAAAACTTCTGTAAAAATTCTAAGTGTTTGGGCGTATGAGCCCTATTCAGTCGTATGAGCCCTGCTCAGTCGTATCACCTTCTCAGTCGTTTCACCTTAAACTTAGAAAATTTTCCTAGGTCATACGACCACTGTTCAGTCGTATCATCCCCAGACTTGGGAAATTTTTACAGGTCATACGACCACTGTTCGGTCGTATCATCCCCCATACTTAGGAAATTTCTACTGGTCATACGACCACTGTTCAGACATATAACCCCCCATACTTAGAAAAATTCTAATGGTCATACGACCACTGTTTAGTCATATCACCCTATACTTAGAAAATTTCTAATGGTCATACGACCACTGTTCAGTCATATCACCCCATACTTAGAAAATTTCTAATGGTCATACGACCACTGTTCAGACATATAACCCTTAGAATATTTCTAAGGCAAATTTCATGGGTCGTATAAGCACTATTTAGACATATCACCTTGGACTTGGTTTTTCTAAGTCAAAATTTCAGACATATGACCACTATGTGGTCTTATTAGTCGTATTAGCAGCCTATTCATGTGTCTAAGACATATTCCAGTCCCCAAACCTCATTATACCTATTTCTAAGCATGTACATACAGATTCAGGCATAAACTTAACACAAACATAGGCATACGTTCACCCTAAAACATACTCTATAATCATACATAGGTACATAACATACGGGTTTCATACTCAAATCCATAAAAAACATACATACATGCATTTTCCAGCCCCAAATCATTTTAAAAACGAGTAAAAAGGGGGTCTAGAAACTCACCTTTGCTGTTTTAAACCTTCAAACTCTAAAACTTGAACTTCTCAGATGTTCTCAACACCTACAACCCGCTGAAACACATAACCCGAACAAGCAATAACACCTATGAGCATACAACCGAGGCTAGATCAACCAAAAATGACTTAAAACACTTAATCTTACCTCAAACTCGAATTCTTCTCCTTTCTCTCTCTAAAGCTCGTAGTCTCTGTTGTTTCTCTCTCTAAAATCCGAACAAGAAAGGGTGTGCAGAGTGAAAATGGGCGGCCATGCCACCTTTTCACCAACTTTTTACCAACTTTTTTTTTAAGATTTTTATCATTTTACACTTTTGGTCCCTCAACTTTGGGGTTGACTTCCTTTTCCTCCTTTTTCTTTCTCTTTTATTCTTTTATTTCCTTTTTATAAGAATTACGGGTGTTACAAGTCCACCCCCCTTATATAGGTTTCGTCCCCGAAACCTGTTACTCCTCAAACAGTTGTGGGTAATGTTGTCTCATCTCCTCCTTAGTCTCCCACGTAGACTCGGATCCCTTCCTGTGCTTCCACTGTACAGGCACAAGAGGAACCACTTTATTCCTCAACCTCTTTTCTTTATGATCAATGATTGCCACTGGTTGCTCCACGTAATTGAGCCGTTCGTCTACTTCAATATCCTCCAGTGGGACAATCATATCTTCATCAGCTAAGCACTTCCTCAGATGAGATACATGGAATGTGGGATGAATTCCACTTAACTCATCTGGCAGCTCAAGTCGATAGGCCACCTCTCCTACTCGTGCGACAATTCGGAAAGGTCCTATATATCTCGGGCTTAGCTTACCTCGTTTCCTGAATCTAATGATTCCTTTCCAGGGCGAGACCTTCAACATGACTCGGTCACCAACCTTGAACTCTATCGGTCTTCACCTCTTGTCAGCATACGACTTTTGTCTATCTTTCGTCGCCTTCATGAAGGCTTTGATCTTTTCTAATTTTTCAGTCGTAGCTTCAATCACCTCAACACCACCCAGCTCCTTTTGCCCAATGTCTCCCCAACATACGGGCGTCCTACATCTCCTACCGTATAGCATCTCGTAGGGTGGCATGCCAATACTGGCATGATAATTGTTGTTGTACGATAATTCTGCTAACGGCAGGTGGTCATCCCAACTTCCTCCAAAATCGATCACGCACGCCCGAAGCATGTCTTCGAGTGTTTGGATCGTCCTCTCAGACTGACCGTCTGTCTGAGGGTGATATGCTGTACTAATGTGTAGCCTCGTCCCCATTGCATCATGAAATCTCTTCCAAAACTTGGAGGTAAACCGGGTGTCACGATCAGACACAATGGACACCGGTACACCATGACGAGCTACAATTTCTTTGATGAACAGATCCGCCAATCTTTCAGATGAGTACGTTTCGTGGATCGGTAGGAAGTGGGCACTCTTTGTCAAGCGGTCAACTATCACCCATATAGCATTATACCCTTTAGGGGTACGTGGTAGCTTCGTGATGAAGTCCATGGTGATGTGCACCCACTTCCACTCGGGTATATCCAACAGTTGGATCTTCCCGTAAGGCTTCTGGTGTTCTGCCTTTACTTGTAAGCAAGTTAGGCATTTACTCACGTACTCCACTACGTCACGTTTCATACCCGGCCACCAGTAATCCTTCTTCATATCGTGGTACATTTTGGTAGCACCGGGGTGAATGGAGTATCGAGTCTTATAGGCCTCATCCATGATCTTTTCACGTAGATCCCCGTATCGAGGAATCCACATTCGCCCAAATCGGGTCTTAACACCAAGAGTGTTCTCACCCAATTCCGTAACTAGACCTCTCATCCTTTTGGAGTTAAGACGATCTTCTTTCAAAGCCTCGTCTTGAAACTCCTTAACCTGTGTCATCACATCAGAGGTCATAATCAGCTGATAAGCCTTCACCCGAATCGGCTCAGGCCTTTCCTTCCGGCTAAGTGCATCAGCCACCACATTGGCTTTGCCCGGGTGGTAATGGATCTCACAATCATAATCTATTATCAGCTCCAACCACCGCCTCTGCCTCATGTTTAGGTCCTTCTGCTCGAAGAAGTACTTCAAGCTCTTGTGGTCGGTGAAGATTGTGCACTTCGTCCCGTATAGATAGTGCCGCCAAATCTTCAACGCAAAAACCACCGCGGCTAATTCTAGATCGTGTGTGGGATAGTTGACTTCGTGGGTCTTCAGCTGTCGAGATGCGTAGGCTATCACCTTTCCACGTTGCATCAACACACAACCTAGCCCAGAATAAGATGCATCCGAATAGACCACTAAGTCTTCATTTCCCTCGGGCAATGTCAAGACAGGAGCTTGTGTCAGTCTCGTCTTCAACTCCTCAAAGGCCATCTCCTGCTCTCGACCCCACACGAATTTCACATCCTTGCGAGTCAACTTAGTCAAAGGTGAGGCTATCTTGGAGAAGTCCTGAATAAATCTCCTGTAATAGCCCACCAATCCCAAGAAGCTACGAATCTCAGATGGCGTCTTCGGTGATTTCCATTGCATCACAGCCTCAACCTTTGCTGGGTCCACCATGATTCCCTCTGCATTTACCACGTGACCCAAAAATTGCACCTCGCGTAGCCAAAAAGCACATTTGGAGAACTTAGCATACCGCTTCTCCCTTCTCAAAGTCTCCAACACTTCCCGAATGTGGCCGGCATGCTCTTCTTCGCTTCTCGAATAAATCAGGATATCATCGATGAACACAATCACTGATTTATCTAACATTGGCCGACACACTCGGTTCATCAAATCCATAAAAGCAGCTGGCGCATTGGTCAACCAAAAGACATGACGAGAAACTCGTAGTGACCGTAGCACATCCGAAAGGCTGTTTTAGGAATGTCCTGCTCCTTTACCTTCAATTGATGGTAGCCAGATCGAAGATCTATTCTCGAGAACCAACTGACACCCTAGAGCTGGTCGAACAAGTCATCGATTCTCGGTAATGGATACCGATTCTTTGTTGTCAACTTGTTCAATTCATGATAGTCGATACACATCCTCATGCTACCGTCCTTCTTTTTCACGAATAAGACCGGAGCACCCCAAGGAGAGATACTCGGTCTAATGAAGCCTTTGTCAAGCAGCTCTTGCAGTTGCTCCATCAACTCCTTCATTTCTGTCGGAGCCAATCGATACGGTGCTTTAGCAACAGGTTGGGCACCGGGTATCAGGTCAATTTGGAATTCGATTTCGCGGTCAGGTGGCAATCCTGATAAGTCTTTCGGGAACACATCTGGAAACTCACACACAACCGGAACGTTGGATAGTTGTGGTGTTGGCATTTCCACATCCTTCACATAACATAGGTAGGCGTTGCACCCACGCCTCATGCACTTCCCCGCCACCGCCATCGAAATCACCTTCGGAATCATCGTTACCCGATCACCGTATATTGTCACCAGACTTCCGTCAGATGCCGTCAATCTAATCATCTTCTTTCGACATACGATATTCGCTTCATAGGTTGCCAACCAATCCATCCCTAGTACTACATCAAATCCACCTAGGGGCATCACATGTAATCTAGCAGCAAACCTATGACCTTCTACTTTATGGCACAGTCCTCTATCACATCAGTAACTCTAGTGGACTTACCAATAGCGGTTTCTACTTCAAAGGGCTCATCAATGCATTTACTACTAGCAGGCAACTTAACACAGAAGGTAGCAGAAATAAAACTCTTACTAGCACCAGAATCAAATAACACAGAAGCAAGAGTTTGATTTACTGGAAACGTACCTGACACAACATCGGGGTCCGTCCTAGCCTCCTCTCTGGTCATGGTGAAAGCTCTGGCACTCGTCTTCTGCCCCTCAGTCCCGGCCACCTTCTTTCCCCCGGAACTCTCAGCCCTCGACTTCCTGCAATCCTTACTCATATGCCCCACTTCACCGCAGTTGAAACACCTCGCAGCCTTACAGTCTCTAGCCATATGACCGGATTTCCCACACCTGAAACAGACTTTTAACCCCCACCTACATTCACCACCGTGCTCCTTACCACACTTGTCACATCTTTTGGGTCCCGAGCTTGATGACCCCACCCTACGGTCATCCCTTCTCGCCTTCTTGTTATTCGGGGTAAAGCCACCACGCCCGAACCGTTTCCCATTCCAGTTCCGGTTACCACCACCGGCTTTCTTTGACTCCTCCACCATCACTTCCCTCTCGTCATAGAGCCTCCCAGCTAAGTCTACTGCCGACCTAAAGGTGCTTGGTCGGGCAGTAATCAAGTGCCTGCGGATATCAGCTGGCAGTCCCTGAATGTACCGGTTAATCTTTCGGGATACCGGCGTCACTTGATCCGGCACCAGCCTCGCCATCTCATTGAATTTGATAGTGTATGCTGGTGGGTCATGGTTCCCGCCTTGAGTTGCAGGAAATCCCTCTTGACCTTATTGAGTTCTCTGTGAGGACAGAATTCCTCAATTACTAGCTTCTTCAACTCGGACCACTTCATTTTCCCGATGGTCCTGGAACCCTCAGCTTGGACAATATTGTCCCACCAGCATAGTGCTGAGTCAGTAAAGGAGTGGGTGGCAAACTTCACCTTCTGATCCTCACGGCACCCGCTGATCTCGAGTACCGCTTCTATCTCCCTTACCCATCGGTGAGCGGTTGCAGCAGTGCCATTGCCATCGAAAGTCGGGGGCTTGCACCTCTGAAATGCCCCGTAACTGCACCCCTTGGTCGTCACCCCTACTACATCATCCCCTTCCTCATCAGATACTACTATCTCGGGATCTGGTCGTTCCTCTTCTCCCTTGCTTTCCTTTCCAGTCGATCCTCTCCTGTCCTCCTTCTCCTTCCTTTCCTCGTTCCTCATAGCTCGGATAACATCGGTCACTACAGATAGTATAACTGCCTGTAGGACCTGGTGTACCTCATCAGCAATCGCCTCCCAAGCTGAGGCATTCAGACTAGCATTCTCAGTTTCTTCATTCCGGTCAGGAACCTCGGGGTTCACAGGAGTCGTCTTAGGAGCTTTAGCACTGCTCCTAGTCGTACGCGGACGACCTCTACCTCTAGCAGCCTTAGAAGGTTTCTTTCCAGCCATTTTCCTATGCACTGTAAGATTCAAACACTAAAACAGACATTCAAGGAACAGCTCAGTTTATGTCAAGTATAGTAAGTCCCTAATTACAGTGGCCAGTTGTGATTAGCCACTTACTTTACTCTTCACACCCTAAGCACTCCCTATTCTGACTACATCAGCATCTAAATCTACTAAGAACACATAAATCACATAGCACACGCACATAATACTGATTAACTTTTAAGAAAAACAATACCTGATGGCACATGGCTACATGGGCTGACATCCCTCTTTCCGTCCCATTCTCAGTTTAAGTTAAGGTTTATTTTTTAAAATTTACCCGTTTCACTTAAACTTTAGCTCTGATACCAACTTGTAAGGCCCCCCGTTCCCGGGCACCTCACAGTTGGTCATTCACAGCATAAAACACATATATTAATAAAGTAAGCAGCGGAATTAAGTTGGCAAAACCCTTCATTCATTTTAAAATGCTGTTGTTAAGCAATACATTCTAGTTCATTAGTCACAAAATAATTAGTCGAATGAATTACAAAACAACAGTATCGTCAAACATAAATGGATGTCAGTCTTGCCCGCCGTGTAGCCATCCCCATGTGCCATCCTCAGCAACCTGTTACCTGCCAACTGGAAAATACATAAAAGTCAGCGTTGCTGAGTGAGTTCTAGTTTTGTAGATTAAAATACTTTACTTTTCATTTCAAGGAAAACCTTTCTTTACTTATATGCGGTCACACAAGTACGTACACAGGTAATATTATTATTATCTTCGTCGTTCATTCATTATCTTTCGTTCGTGTGCCGTTCACCGTTAACATTCATATGCTTTCGTATTCTTCCTTTCATATTAGTTCTTTCATTCGTACGTATCTTACTTTCCTTCATTCATTCATTACGTACGTTCATACATTCATTTCATTCATACATTCATTGCATACGTACGATCATTTCTTTCATTCATACGTTCATTACATTCTTTCATACGTTCATTCATTTCATTCTTTCATATGTTAGCCAAGTCTGTTGCAGCACACGGCTGCTCACCTCAGTGGCAAATCTCATGATTTGCCTGCTAACCGAGTCTGTTGCAACACGTAGTTGCTCACCTCATTATCAATATGTTAGCCAAGTCTGTTGCAACACATAATTGCTCACCTCAGTGGCAATCTCTCGGATTGCCAGTTAACCGAGTCTGTTGCAACACAAAGTTGCTCACCTTATTGTCAACCTCAAAGATTGACCCTGTGTGCATCCTTCGGGGTAGATAACCCGCATCACAGTTGAGCTAACACCTGCCAGGGGTGTGCACCTCCATTCATTTGTTTGCAAGCCTTTCTTACGTTCATTCGTTCATTTATTAATGCATGCATTCATTCATCATGTTCCTCTTTCATTATCTTTCACTTTACGTTCCATTTCTCTTTATCATTAATATTTTACTTATTAATGATTATGCTCTTCGTTAAATCTTGGTCATTCTTCGTCATACCAGTACATACTTAACAATATTAAAATAATGCTAATATTGTTAACAATAATAAAATACTGATAATAAAATCAGTAGTAATAACGGTCAATCAATTATCATCATTTCATTCATAAAACATCATCATTTATTAACCCTAGTCAACTCTGGTCAAAACCCCATAAATCAGATTTCCAGAAAACTTCTGTAAAAATTCTAAGTGTTTAGGCGTATGAGCCCTATTCAGTCGTATGAGCCCTGCTCAGTCGTATCACCTTCTCAGTCGTTTCACCTTAAACTTAGAAAATTTTCCTAGGTCATACGACCACTGTTCAGTCGTATCATCCCCAGACTTGGGAAATTTTTACAGGTCATACGACCACTGTTCGGTCGTATCATCCCCCATACTTAGGAAATTTCTACCGGTCATACGACCACTGTTCAGACATATAACCCCCCATACTTAGAAAAATTCTAATGGTCATACGACCACTGTTTAGTCATATCACCCCATACTTAGAAAATTTCTAATGGTCATACGACCACTGTTCAGTCATATCACCCCATACTTAGAAAATTTCTAATGGTCATACGACCACTGTTTAGACATATAACCCTTAGAATATTTCTAAGGCAAATTTCATGGGTCGTATAAGCACTATTTAGACATATCACCTTGGACTTGGTTTTTCTAAGTCAAAATTTCAGACATATGACCACTATGTGGTTTTATTAGTCGTATTAGCAGCCTATTCATGTGTCTAAGACATATTCCAGTCCCCAAACATCATTATACCTATTTCTAAGCATGTACATACAGATTCAGGCATAAACTTAACACAAACATAGGCATACGTTCACCCTAAAACATACTCTATAATCATACATAGGTACATAACATACGGGTTTCATACTCAAATCCATAAAAAACATACATACATGCATTTTCCAGCCCCAAATCATTTTAAAAACGAGTAAAAAGGGGGTCTAGAAACTCACCTTTGCTGTTTTAAACCTTCAAACTCTAAAACTTGAACTTCTCAGATGTTCTCAACACCTACAACCCGCTGAAACACATAACCCGAACATGCAATAACACCTATGAGCATACAACCGAGGCTAGATCAACCAAAAATGACTTAAAACACTTAATCTTACCTCAAACTCGAATTCTTCTCCTTTCTCTCTCTAAAGCTCGTAGTCTCTGTTGTTTCTCTCTCTAAAATCCGAACAAGAAAGGGTGTGCAGAGTGAAAATGGGCGGCCATGCCACCTTTTCACCAACTTTTTACCAACTTTTTTTTTTAAGATTTTTATTATTTTACACTTTTGGTCCCTCAACTTTGGGGTTGACTTCCTTTTCCTCCTTTTTCTTTCTCTTTTATTCTTTTATTTCCTTTTTATAAGAATTACGGGTGTTACATTTTTTCATATTTTTGTAGTCAAGGAGGTTCTAGGAAAGGTTGCTCATCATCAAGGCGAAGCTCATGAGACCATCTTCCTAACTGATTCTGGTAAAAAGAAAGATGATAATGTTAAAAAGAGGAAAAGGAAGATGCCTGATTCTCCAGGTACGTACCAGCCCACGTCCTCTATGTCAAGCTCTGAAAAATATTGGATCGTCTCAGGAAAACAGCCTGCGTGAGATAGGGTTTGAGCGATTACGGTTCTTTAGTGTTGATGGGATTCCAGCTAGACTTGCATATTTTGTTGTTAATGCATTTGATCCTGAATCGATGTCCATTCGTCTTCCTAATGCCCAAATCCCAGTTTCTGTCAATACAATTCATGATGCAATTGGGCTACCTTTTGGAGGAAGAGACCTTTCTGAGGTTCAAGATCCGGTTTCCTCGCGTGATGTTATTGAAGAATGGCTCAAGACATATGGTCGTAACAATCTAAATGCTAATGATATTATGGAAAATATCATTTTAAATCAAGATGATGACCGTAAATTTCAGATTGATATTATTATGTTATTTTGCACTACTATGATTGAGTGCACAAAATCGGGTCTCATCAACATCAAGCTTTTAAAGAGCCTTAACCTAGGTTCTGGACTTGGTAATCTAGATTGGTGCGGATTGATAATGAAGAAAGTTAAGACATGCAAAAAAATGGGCCCTCAACAAATCTCGTCCCTGTACTGGTCCTGTGACTATATTGACGGTACGATTTAACTTTATTTTATTTGTAATTGATTACTTTTACCATAAAAATTTAGGTTTTCTTATAAACTATATAACCAAGTCCATTATCGCAGTTAATTTACTTGGACGGAGTAGAGGTCGAAGGATTGCATAGAAATATTCGGCTTTTGCCGAGTTGTAACTGGACTTTGGGAATTGAGATTCGCAACGGGGGGTTTGGAAGGGGAAGGTTGGTTGATGGTAGGGAAGAAGGCCATATCGTCTCTAAACAGGTATCATTTTTATACTTACTCTAAAATATTAGTTGTATATTATAGCACAAGAGGTGATTAACATAATTGCTTGAGTTACTTTTAAACGTTGATATTTTTTTTCTGTTTATTATCATAGGTATTGTATATGTATACATATGTAATCTGTTTATATTTATTGTTTATATTTGTTCTGTGTAACATGGATAGAAATCATGCATTACTGCATATATTTATAGTCACCTTTTTCATAATGACTAGCCATTTCGTTTTTTTTATGTAGGAGTACAAAGACACTTTGGATCGTTACATTAAAAGGGTCATAGCTCTTAAGATCCTTTATCGGAATACATTAAGGGATGCAAGTAATGATTATCCCGAAGACGAGGATTGGCCAGAGTTTCAACAGGAGTTTAATGATCTATTCCAAAATGTTGAATCGGGAGTTGATCCTAAGCAATCTGATCAAGTCCCTGGTACAAGGGATATCCTTACCACCAAGACCACTGTTAAGGATCGTAAACAGCCAGATGAAGCCAATAAAGAACAAGAGAAAATGGTTAATGAGACATCTAAAGATGAAGCCTTCTGGTCTGATCCGGCGGTTACTGCTCAAATCATTGATCAGATGGATCAAATAGAGAAAACCAAAGATGATAAGAAGGACACATTGGAAATGGGTTGTCCGTCATTCAGCTTGGGTCTAACCCAGTTATTTGATGAGGTTGCATCGATGCACGATGGAGATGATTTAGACAATGTTCCTTTAGCCGACCGGCTAATTGAAATGAAATCAAAAACTCCGTTGGTTCTTAATAAGAGGAAAATCACAAAGGTTGTTTTGGCCAATCTCCTTACGTAAATCGTATTGTTGATGTGTCACAAAGAACAATGGCTTTAGAGGAGAAGATATGGCGATATCTATTTGGCCGAATCGATACGGACAAGTAAGCATACTTACATTTATTTTATACAATGTCATTGAATTACATTTGTATCTTAAGTATGTTATTTGTTTCAGTTATATTCGTTATGCATGACGAATTAAAATATATGCTTATATGTTCACAGCTTTATATTTGCCAAGGTGATTGTGTATGTTTTAAGAAATGCATTGCAACTAAGTTTGATATTGGTAATTCTTTATTTCCTTTATGTAGCAATATCATTTTTCGTACGAAAGAAGGCGTTCAAATGGATTTTGAGTGTTTTGAGTCGCTGGAGCCCGAAAGTTGGCTGGTGAATGGTGTTATTGATTGTTGGGTTGTTGTACTGAACCATGAGGAGGCATCTAGATCTGCTGAATCTCCCCACATCTTTTTCTGCACGACGGATGTAGTAGTAAGTTTGTTTTGCACATTTCTATTCTATTTGTAAATGTTGTTTTTTATGAATTTTAATGTTGAACATTAATTATCATGTAGTCTCTAGGGATGCTCCAGGAGGGGCTAATGACTGAGGATGCAAAGTTAGATGTATTCAAGCAAAACATCTCACGTATTATTGACAGCCATGCTCAGCAATCAAACATTAGAGAATTTGATTTCGTCTTCTTCCCTGTACATGATGTTAATCATTTCTACCTAATTTGTTTTGATCTTTCTAGCCCATCCCTTATTGTGATAGATAACATATCACCCGATAGTTGCAAGGCCGAATTCCCAGATGGATCTATCGCATTGGTGGTTGAGAACCGTGATGGGAGCATTTCCACCCTTATTAAGGATGAGACTCCCACTACTGTTAAATACGTAAGCAAACTTTTTACTTTTATATTATGTTGTCTCTTAATGTATGAAGTTGATAGATTGTAATTTGTTGTATTTTTAATATAAAGCTTTGTAGCGATCAATATTTGCAAAATATTTGGAGTCTGTTGGTCATCCAGCAGGTATGAAGATGAAAGATGTACAGATAATTAAGCCGGTGCTTAGTTGGGCGACAAAGAAAAACTTCAATGACTGTGGCATCTTCTTGATGAGGCATATGGAAACATTCAAAGGGATTTCAAGGGATTGGGTCAATGTTTTCTAGGAGGAGGGGAGGAGACAGAAAACGCAGATTAGGAGATTGCGATGCAAGTATGCTGCCAAGATTCTTTTATCCGAGGTTAATGTTTATAGGCATGAAGTGATCAAGCGTGCTGAGCGATTTTGGGAGGAAACTCAAGCGATGAAGGCGACCGCTAGAGGCAATAAAAAAGCATCATCCAAGACTGTGGCAACACGAAAGCAAGCCAAGGCTGTTGTGAAACCCAAAAATGATTATATGTTAAGACATGGTTAGGTAGATGTTTTGTGGATTTGTCATATCCTTAGGTTGATCTTTATCGTGAACTAATATTTGTTTTCAATTTGAATCTTTTTTATTATTCCAAGTGTTAAATTACTTTTGTTTACTTTTATTGTAATAGTTAATTAATTGTTATAGTGTTTTTTATGTTATCCTATTATAACACTTGTTTTGTTATAATTTTTTTATTAATAGTTGCTAGGCTAGGAATATTTTAATGTTATCCTATTATAACACTTGTGGATTTGTCTTATCCTTAATCCCCTTCGTATGCATGTTAAATTTTGTGCATAAATGCATAATATGTGGATGTCTCACTAAATACAATAAATGTGCGGTAATGCCCAATATGCAGAAACAACTTTTGTTGATATTTTTTTTAATATTTTAAATTAATGATGATAATTTCTTTAGTTTTCAATGTATTTATATTCATATAAATTTTTTTCCTTATTTGTTTGATGAATGCATAATTTCTTATGATTATTTACGATATCAAAAGTATGTATTAAGAATCTGATATTTATATTATGGAGAAACAACTTATAAAGATTTATAATTAATGTTCACACACTTTTATATACTAAATACTACGTTGCACATTTCAATTAATTAGTGATCATGCTTTCTTTACTGATGTATGTGTAATCGTAAGTTTTATCATAGAATATTCATTCATGTATCAATCAAACTTAATGGTAATACCACATCCAAGTAAACAATATATAAATTAAACATCAAACTTAAGTTAACGTTTGATTTCCACATCATTCACTCTTTCAAATCCCATTTTTTTGTTCATACAAAGATTCAATAACCCAATTCACCCAAATTTTATCAATTCATATCTATGTGGCCTTTCTTGGTGGTCTCCCGCGTTTCTTCTTTTTGAGATCTTCATTTTTGTTGATGTTTTTTGGGTTTAAGTCACAATTTCTTGAATCATGATTCACATACTCATCGCACATATTGCAATGTCTTAATTTTTTTTGGATTTGTTGACAGCCTTTTCTCTCGGTCCTATCATTATTTTGTTGGTACCACAACCCTTATTCCTCGTGCCTTGTGGTACAGTAACTGTCACCTTATCCGGCGATTCAGTATCAAAAAATGTCTTGAATACTTCCCTGTTGCTGTTTTCCACCGGTTCATCTGGAAACTTTTTTTCTATTTCTTCTTCCATTTTATTTAGTTTATCCACAAACAACCTCATCTCACAGACATCCCCCCTTAACCTTGCAGCACACTTCTCCACAACACTCACTGCTTTACAAAATAATTCTTCACGCTCATCCTTCACCCCCGTGTTAGATTCTTGCATCAATGCATATTTTTCAGAAAGTGCAACTTTTGTTGATATTTTTTTTAATATTTTAAATTAATGATGATAATTTCTTTAGTTTTCAATGTATTTATATTCATATAAATTTTTTTCCTTATTTGTTTGATGAATGCATAATTTCTTATGATTATTTACGATATCAAAAGTATGTATTAAGAATCTGATATTTATATTATGGAGAAACAACTTATAAAGATTTATAATTAATGTTCACACACTTTTATATACTAAATACTACGTTGCACATTTCAATTAATTAGTGATCATGCTTTCTTTACTGATGTATGTGTAATCGTAAGTTTTATCATAGAATATTCATTCATGTATCAATCAAACTTAATGGTAATACCACATCCAAGTAAACAATATATAAATTAAACATCAAACTTAAGTTAACGTTTGATTTCCACATCATTCACTCTTTCAAATCCCATTTTTTTGTTCATACAAAGATTCAATAACCCAATTCACCCAAATTTTATCAATTCATATCTATGTGGCCTTTCTTGGTGGTCTCCCGCGTTTCTTCTTTTTGAGATCTTCATTTTTGTTGATGTTTTTTGGGTTTAAGTCACAATTTCTTGAATCATGATTCACATACTCATCGCACATATTGCAATGTCTTAATTTTTTGGATTTGTTGACAGCCTTTTCTCTCGGTCCTATCATTATTTTGTTGGTACCACAACCCTTATTCCTCGTGCCTTGTGGTACAGTAACTGTCACCTTATCCGGCGATTCAGTATCAAAAAATGTCTTGAATACTTCCCTGTTGCTGTTTTCCACCGGTTCATCTGGAAACTTTTTTTCTATTTCTTCTTCCATTTTATTTAGTTTATCCACAAACAACCTCATCTCACAGACATCCCCCCTTAACCTTGCAGCACACTTCTCCACAACACTCACTGCTTTACAAAATAATTCTTCACGCTCATCCTTCACCCCCGTGTTAGATTCTTGCATCAATGCATATTTTTCAGAAAGTGCATCTTGTCTCCATCGCTTCAGAACATATTTACTTGGTATGGTATCAATCCCCATATACTTTAACACACAGAATATGTGTCTGCACAAATACCCAATCCTCCCAAAATTTATACAAGAGCAGTCCATCTCTTCGCCACTCATATTTACAGTAACCTGATCAATGTCAAAAAATAGATATTTATTTAGATATTCAATTCTGGTAAGATGTAGTATCATATTCTTTGATGATTTAAGAATATCATTCAGATTCATTAATACCTTAAAATCCTCCATGGAGTTCAAATTTTTGTCCTTATGCGTCACTGTGAATACATCGATACCATCTTTGTTGTTGAAATTTTTAATTACACACATCATGTCACCCTTCAAAATTTCCTTTCTCACTTCTATAAATACTTCACGCATATATACCTTTGCTGCATACATCTCCAATTTTAGATTGGTCTTAAAAGATGGTCTGCTTTCCTTTGTTGCATGCTCAAGTTTTTTCTGCTTGTATCGTTGTTCATCCATAGCAGCCTCAAAACTAACCATGAATTGTAAAAACATGTTTTCTGGATTAGCATATATTCTAAAAAATGTGTTTGTGCTCTCTGATCTTGATGTTGTTTTCATCAAACAACACATGGGGAGATCTCTGAAAAATCCTGGAATCCACCTTTCTCTTATATCATACATATCTTGCAACCACTTGTTGTCATGCAACTTGAAGTCATCCACAATCTTTATCCATCCAGTCTCAAATTGAGATGGTGTGAGATTTATGTTCCATACTAGTTTATTAATACACTTTCTCAGATCCGTACTTGCCAAAATATCTCCTGAAATCTGTTTATGTTGGACAATATATTATTATAGCAATATGTTTATTTATAATATTATTAAATAATTTATCCAAACACATCAACTAAAATTAATATAATTTACCTTTATTGGTAACTTGTCCATTATGTGCCACATGCATAATCTGTGAGATGATTCTGGAAGGACTGCCTCAACTGCTACTTTTACTGCAGGATCTTGATCAGTAAGAACCAGCTTAGGCTACTTGCTGTGAGTGTATTTGAATGCTTCTAAAATCCATTTGTATGATTCAATGTTTTCCCTCTTAATCAAAGCTCCTCCAAATGTAACGCTTTTTGTGTGGTGATCAACCCCTGTGAATGGTACAAACACCATCTTGTACCTTCATCATCAACCAAATTCTAAATTATTCATTTAAGAATATTAAACAAATTAACTAACAATAAAAGTATAAATGATAATAGTTATACCTGTTCATTCGGTACGTTGCATCAAATGCAAGTACATCTCCAAATGCTTCATAATTTGATTGTGCTATTTCATCCGCCCAAAACAATGAAACCAATTCATTTTTTTCCGTTTTGAAGTCAAATGCATACTTTGGATTATTTTTTTTTTCTTTTTTCCATTCTGTTTATTAATATTTGTGCATCTCTTGATCCAATGTAAACGTTCATATCTCGCCTAAAGTTTCTGAAATCTTCAACATTCCCATTCATTTGGCTATGTCCACCACTAGACAATGATCTAAGTCTGTAAGCAATACTTGGTCCTATATTACTACTTGATAGTTTAAGGATATACCTTTTTTCAGCGTATTGCAGTTTTCTTCTTGCCTTACTAAAGTACTTTTTATCATCGTCCAATAGTTCGTGATTATGTGCCTCTACAAAGTCATATAAACAATAATTTGTTGTTCCCGGTATGACTCTAAACTTCACACTTACTTGGCAATTTGTAACTTTAAAGTTGCTCATACGTTTTGAACATCCTCCTTGTTTTTGTTCTAGAGTGTCATATGGAACTGTCTTTGACTTTCCATATTTATTACATACTATGTAACGATGGGTGATCTCTCCTTTACTTTGTTTCACTGTCCCCCTTCTTGTTGAAAAACCCGCATTATCTGAATAGCAGTCATACATCTTCTTTGCTTCCTCGTAACAAGAGTAAATATCACCAACAACTGGCTTCAGTTCTTCTGGTACTATAGGGATCCAATATGTCGATCCATTTGGTGAGTGAATAATGGATGCGTCACCTTCTTCGTTAGCTTGCTGATCTACTATAATCAAAAATTTACAAGTCATATAGTGATACTAATTGCATTATCATTATAATTTGTTATCAGCATAATATAATATATATATATATATATATATATATGGTTTGATATTGTTTGATGTTGCATATCATAAATACACCGTTTTGGGGGACATACTGAAACTAAGTTACCATTTCGATTATATGCATATATGCATCTTTTTCATTTTGTCAAATTTACTATAATAGGTTTCAATCTAATATTCATATTACCATGATCCAATCAAACATAGTATAGTTCCTATTCACAATGTAACCTTTGGTGTATTATTTTATTCTAATATCAATTAATCTTCATCATATCATACCAATAATTTCAGCTAATAAGAATTCTATCAACATATTTTTAAAATATAGATTTCTTTTTCATATTATTATATACTAATTTGCAGGCTATTTTAGTTGTCATGAACAAATACCTGTGTCATTCAAGTTTGACATTATATCAAATGTTGCATCATTCATTCTTGTATCTGCATTCTCCTCCATATCGTAACCGCAATCAACTTCATCTATTCGATCCGACATTATTTCTTTCCCTTTAATCGTACCGTGCTTATTTGCAATTCTGTTAACTATTCCAGCATCTTCATTTGATTCTGAAATATCTACATCAGTACATATATTCTTGCTGCTTGTTTCAACATATGTGCTTGTAATCTCATTTCCCATACATGAATTTGATTCTATCCCCTTTAATTCCGTTGATGAACTCCGAAATACATCATTATGATCTGCAAATTCAATTAAAAAAACGTTCAATATAGCATAATAATGAATTTCTATCCCCTCCATTATTATAAATCCTAATCAGAAGCAAATATCAAAAATTTTAAAAACCGAAGCAAAGCCGATTCTTATCAATCCTGCCAAAAAATTACGATGTTATTGCAGTATAGAATTCGAACCATAATCTTTTCCCATGTTGAATTCCGTAATAGATGATAGTGCGATACGATGAAGTGATGGCGATGTAGTAAAAAATTGATAATGGAAAATTGGATTTGATTATCTGATACAAATTTGGGTCGATGGTATTGAAATTAGAGGGAACAGTTACATTTTCTTCCCCACTAACTTTTTACATGTTCCAAAATTACCATATTACCCTTTTCACATTTATTTAATTAATTTAATTAAATATATTTACAAATAATCTGATTGGTTGGTTTTGGTTTCCATAGTTTTTTCCAAATTAATGGTTTTCATATGAATGAGTCCCTATATACATATATATACATATATATACATATATATATACATATATACATATATACAATATATATACATATATATATACAATATATATATATACAATATATATATATATATATATATATATATATATATACAATATATATATATATGTATATATGTACATATATATTTGTATATACGTATAGGATTGGATTCTAGTGTTAACCTTTAAATAGTGTGAGAACTCTTTAACTCAAGTCAACCAATCACCATTTGACACATCAACCCCCTTCAAAGAAGTCGTGAGGGGTAGTATGGTCATTTCCCCCCTACCACCATTTTGCTTGTCATACCTTTTCATAGTACTTGTTATACTATGTCAACCAACTTTCCACCTACCAATCACATCCATATTATCTTTTCCAAAATTTCGAGACACCATATTTTTGTACTATATCCAAACTTTTTTTTCCAAATCCAAGAATCACTTTACACAATTCATCCATTTTCCACCATTTTTGAAGCACTTAGCTTTTTTCTTTCTTGACCAAGATCCACTGGTAACATTCTTCATGGATGGCGGTGATGTTACTCCTCCACCCACTTCACAACCATTGCAACCTATAGACGTTAGTGTGCTTCCACCTTTACAGAACCGCGTTCCTCCATCCACAACCGATCTTGTTGAGAATTCGGAAAAGGGGGTTTGTGTTCATGACGAAGATTCTCCTGCTAACGAAACCCCTCCACGTGACCCTGTTTATTCAATTTCTCCTCTGCGATACGTCGGTTATGATCGTCGTGGTTAGATTTTAATTGTTGTGTTCTTATTTTCCCGGGCTAATTTTTGTTGTTCTTAATTTTTTTTTTCATGTTAAAGTTTATTCTTCTTTTATTCTTTTTGTTGTTAAAGAAGTTTGAACCACATTAATCATTTGTAATAAATGCTCATTAAATTTTTATAATATTCCTTCAATCCGTTTTTTTGTTGTTCAAAAGTTTGTCAGGTTGTAGTTACTAACCAAAGTTTGTCAGGTTGTAGTTAGAAACCAAAAGTTTGTTAAAGAAGTGTTTTTTTACAACAATGTATTCTTTTGGTTTGTTTTTTTATGGTGTTTTTAGTTGTTGTTTAAACCACCACCAAAACCCTAACAAACTAACATGTAATAAAAATGTAAGTATAACTTTCAGTATGTGTTAGCCTTTAGTTATGCCAATGTTTGTCTGATTGTATTTTAAGTTTTTTATTTTAATAATCGCACTGTACTATTTATTTTTGTTGTTGTTTTTTTTGGTGGTTAACGCCCTGTGACATGTAATTTTTTTAAAATAAATAAATGATTACTTTTTTATAAATAAGAACTTATCAGTACCATGTTTGTTGCTGTTGTCCCAAATACATGTAAGATCATGTAAATGAAAACCCTAACTGAAACTTTTGATTTAAGTTTTTTTTGACTTTTACTTTAGCAGCACAAGCTGAAAACCTTTTTTGTACGCTGAAATACATGTAATATTTATGTAATTACATGTAAGTATATGTAAGTAGAACATTGTTTTATTAAATTTTCATGTACTATAATGTAGTTTTTTCTATAAAAAACACCTTTAAACCTTTTGAAAGTAATATCAGTGCTAATGACTTTTTAAAGTGAAAGTCATGCAGTTTTAGGTCACTTATTTAAAAACTTTCCTTCTCAAACCCCGAACTCCTACATGTTGCATTTTTGTAGTCACACACACTAAATAAATAGTACGTGTAGCTTTTTTTGTCTTTTACTTAAACAATTCACACTAAAACACGCATGTAATAAAGTGGTACTGTACGCAAGAAGGATGTTAAGAATATTTCATTTTCATGTAACTACATGTAACTACAAGCAATAGCAGTTGTATTTAATAACAACAAATTTGCATGTACTTACGAGTAAGCTCAATAGACTACCCCACCAGGTAGTTACACAATAAGCACTAAAAACTTGGATGTAATAAAGTGGTACTTTGTATGTTAAAACTTATTTGTGCGCAGAAACACATGTAATATTATGTAATTACATGTAAGTATATGTAAGGAAAACTGGTTTTGATTAAATTTTCACCTAGTTTAATGTAGTTTTTTCTCTAAAAAACACATTTAAAGCTTTTTGAAACTAATATCAGTGTTACTGACTTTTTAAAGTGAAAGTCATGCAGTTTTAAGGTCACTTATTTAAAAACTTTGCTGCTCAAACCCGAACTCCTAGATGTTGCATTTTAATAGTCACACACACTAAAGAAATACAACGTGTAACTTTTTTTGTATTTTACAAAAACAATTCACACTTAAAACACTTATGCAATAGTGTGTAACTACATGTAAATACAAGCAATAGCAGTTGTATTTTAAATAACAACAAATTTGCATGTACTTACGAGTTAGCTCAAAAGACTACCCCACCACGTAGTTAAACAATAAACACTTTAAAGTGGTACTTTGTATGTTTATACAGTGGTAATGTACGGTTTGTTGTAATATCTTATAAGTACACATACGGAAAACATGCTTTGCTAGAATTTTCATTTCTTTAATTTATTTTTTTCTTTTAAAAAATGGATTGGGAAATTTTAATAACCAAGAAATTTTCGGACACTTGCTTTGCCTGGGGGGTGGGGTTACTATGTTTTAGCCCTGCAAGAACATGTAATATGCTGTAAGAACATGTAGCTTAGGGCTAACAACCCAATTTTTTGTTTATTAACAGAAGGTTTATTGTTCAAACCATATGATTAATGGTCCTAAAACATACCAAAAATTGTAAAATGTCCCAAAATTTTGAAGTTCAATGAATCTAGCGTTTGATTAAGGACACAAGGAGTACTACCAACAAATTACAAAGGAATAAATAATGTTCAACCACCTTTTAAATTTGACGTTATGTGTTTATGTTTTATTTTTTATCCTCAAAATGAATGTGAATGTTTATGTCATTGTATATGTGATTTTTTTGAACCATTAAAAAGATTTTGTCTGTAAACAGGTAACTTTTTTTTGGTGTTAATGGGGGTTTGTTTTAACATGTAATTACCTGAAGTAAAATGTTATTTTACAAGTGGCTGTCTAACCCTATCTAAACACGTCTAACATTTTTTGGTATGTTTATAGCGTGAATGAATGTGAATTTTTTTTTGGTTGTATATGTGATATTTTTGGAAAAAGCAAAATGATTTTTCAGGAAACAGTTTTTGAATTTCTCGAAATTACATGAAATTACATGGTATTACTAGTGTCTGCTCCCTTTTTTCTAATAGTGCAAACCTAAGTCTATGCCAGCTTATATATCCATGTGTAGTATGGTATTATCAGTGTATGTGTCCCTACATAAATAATGTTCAAAAACATGTAATAACATATAATTAACCGGCAAAGGTTTTACATTTTCACTTAACACTAATATTTTCCCATACTACACACTCCACATAATAAGATGAAATGAACCACTTTAACTTAACACTTATTAACGTGTTTTATTGTAAAACTATCATCTGTTCCATGTAATACCAAGGTGTGCAATACATGTAATTAGAAGAATAGTACATGTTTTTTACAAACATAGTACATGTTTTTGCAATGTTTCATTAAAAGTTATATTACATCACGTCAGGCTATTAACGTATCTTTTCATAACCTTCGTGTGGGTCCATTTTTATGTGTTTCATTACACCACATCACGCCAGGCTTATAATGTATATTCATACTACAACTTATGTCTAAGTCTTACATCCAGTTACATATTATATCAATACATAAATGTAATTTTTTTTGCAGCCTACATGTTAGTTTTCTATCAATACAAACATCCTTTAACCTAACATTACAATTTGTTACATCCTGCCATTATAACAAGAACATCCAACCCCACAATTTTTGTTGGGTAATACAGCAAAAGTGTTTGAATCCTATCAATGCCCATTTGTCCCAAAATATTTGCACATCCCACTACAAGTCACGTTCTATCATTCTATGTCATTAAACAACAAATACATACCATTTTCGTCATTTATCATCCAAACATTTTGTCCAACAAAACAGCACTTTAACCTTTAAGATTGTAAGTCGCGGCCAACACTTTTTCCTTGTGAACGTTTATATCCGATAGCACTATTCGAGCGGCATATTTCTTCCTTAGGATTTTAATTTGTGACTTCAATGCTCTTTCATTAGACTTCAAATTTTCGGACACTTGCTTTACCGGGGGGGTTGGGTTACTATGTTTTAGCCCTGCAAGAACATGTAATATGCTGTAAGAACATGTAGCTTAGGGCTAACAACCCAATGTTTTGTTTATTAACAGAAGGTTTATTGTTCAAACCATATGATTAATGGTCCTAAAACATACCAAAAATTGTAAAATGTCCCACAGTTTTTAAAGTTCAATGAATCTAGCGTTTGATTAAGGACACAAGGAGTACTACCAACAAATTACAAAGGAATAAACAACTGAACAGTATGTAAATCATTTGAAAGGAGTTTTTTTTTCAGACTTAACAATTAATTACAATGTAATCCCTAAATTTAGAGAAAAAGTTTTGGAAATGAAAATTTATACCTTCATGAACAACCAAATATATACTTATCTACAGAAAATCATTACCACAAAATATGTTATATTGTTCCTATACGTCCTGTTCCTATAAGTTGAAATCCTCCAAAAAAATGGATTAGTACAACTAAAAAAAAAGTTAATTCTTATGTGATATAAGGAATAGGTTCCCAAATTGAATATTCAAAAACCTAACATATTTCCTCACTTTCATTTTAACAAAGAATGTCTCATTTCACCCAGACATAAATGAGTCAATTGATTTTCAAACAACCAAAAACGTGAGTTTGGTTAGGTCACTTATTTAAAAACTTTCCTTCTCAAACCCCGAACTCCTACATGTTGCATTTTTGTAGTCACACACACTAAATAAATAGTACGTGTAGCTTTTTTTGTCTTTTACTTAAACAATTCACACTAAAACACGTATGTAATAAAGTGGTACTGTACGCAAGAAGGATGTTAAGAATATTTCATTTTCATGTAACTACATGTAACTACAAGCAATAGCAGTTGTATTTAATAACAACAAATTTGCATGTACTTACGAGTAAGCTCAATAGACTACCCCACCAGGTAGTTACACAATAAGCACTAAAAACTTGGATGTAATAAAGTGGTACTTTGTATGTTAAAACTTATTTGTGCGTAGAAACACATGTAATATTATGTAATTACATGTAAGTATATGTAAGGAAAACTGGTTTTGATTAAATTTTCATCTAGTTTAATGTAGTTTTTTCTCTAAAAAACACATTTAAAGCTTTTTGAAACTAATATCAGTGTTACTGACTTTTTAAAGTGAAATATGTTATATTGTTCTACAGAAAATCATTACCACAAAATATGTTATATTGTTCCTATACGTCCTGTTCCTATAAGTTGAAATCCTCCAAAGAAATGGATTAGTACAACTAACAAAAAAGTTAATTCTTATGTGATATAAGGAATAGGTTCCCAAATTGAATATTCAAAAACCTAACATATTTCCTCACTTTCATTTTAACAAAGAATGTCTCATTTCACCCAGACATAAACGAGTCAATTGATTTTGAAACAACCAAAAACGTGAGTTTGGTTAACATAACATCACAATATTGAATAAACAAAAATACCAAATCACATTATTTAGGGTTTTAAGATTTTTGAATGACAACAAAAACAAAATCAAATACATACACTCTGTACAGTCTGCTGCAAAACATCAGAACCTTCACTAAATTTCAAAAAATTAAAGACGCAAACACTTAATTTCAAAAAATTTAAAGACTTACCCCATTGACGTCTCCTCCATTTTTCTTCCCAAATGAAGATGAAACTACTGTTCCGATGATCTGACCCCGTCGAATTGATGCAAACCGAAATCAAATTTCACAAAAGGAACTGTGAACCAGGCGAATAATGAAGAAGAAAGCGAGCAAGAGAAATTTGCGGGGGTGGGGTTAACTGATTTCAATCTATTTGGGGTTTGAAAATTTTTGAAAAGGGGATGGTGGTTGTGAAGATTGAGTGATGTGACGGTTGCTTTTGGGGGTAACCATACTTGGTACGGTTGAGTACTTCAACCACAATGTCAAATTACCACAATACCCTTAAAAGTAGAAGTCAATCCTGCAGCATGTATTATTTAATTACAAATTATTCCTGGCCCTTGGATCAAAAGTTGCTTTAGAGATCAAGGGTCCAAATATGGGTTAAAGGGTTTCCACATAAACCATGGGTTCTCAAAGTAACCTCATCCTATACGTATATATGTATATATGTATATATATATATGTATATATGTATATATATATGTATATATATATTGTAAGGCCTCATTCCCGGGACGCTTACAGCTGGTTGATCATCGCACAAAAACATACATTTTCATTTATCTTATATAAACATTGCAGCGGAAACATTCAAAATGACATCTCATTTCATCATAAAAGCTTTTGCAAAATAGTACATCGTTAATCAGTTACAAAATATATTGTTGCATTACATCACAAAAGCATTATATAAATGGACGCCACCCAAAAGATCCGAGTAGCCGCCCCTTACCATCCTCAGCAACATTACCTGCCGACTGGAAACACATAAAAAAAGTCAGCGTTGCTGAGTGAGTTCTAGTTTTATAATAAGACATACTTTTCTTTTGTTAAAACCATTCTTTACTTTCATGCGATCACACATCATACGTACACATAGATAATATCATTATTATCTTCGTCATTCAGTCATTCATTCTTTAACTTCCGTTCATTCATTATATGTCTTTAACTTTCACATTCTTTTATCTTTTCATCATTTCTTTCTATCAAACAATAAACTTTACACTTCTGTTCGTGGTTCTGGACCTAGGCCTATCATAGACCTTCTATAACGGTGCGTCGGACCTCTTAGCCTCAGTACCTAGGATATGCAGCAGTGGTTCTATACAAATGGTCAATCACAAAGAAGAACCCCGATGTGCATCCTCCCAGGGTAGCGAACCCACACACCGTTGGCCTAACACCTTTAAATGGCGTGTCCCTTTCGAGTCTGTTACGACAGCAGGGTCGCTCACCTCATACTTTTGCTTGCAAGCCTTTCATTCCTTCATTTATTCATTAATGCATGCATTCATTCATTACGTTCCTCTTTTCATTATCTTTCACTTTACGTTACATAATACTTTCATTTCATTCTTTAACATAACACGTAAAGTCACAGGAAAGATAAACATACACTATAATATGGAACATCAACATACACAGTAGCATCATCATACAGGGCATCATCATACATACGTAACATACATCATGCATAAACATGCAACATCATCATGCCCAACATATCCTCTAAGACCTCAACAATCATCTTACTTGAACTTACGGGAACTTTCACGTCAAAACTTATATCCGCACTTTCCCCCGAAATTCAGAGACTATTCTACGCTTTCCCTCGGGTACACCAGCCCTATTTGGGCGTATGGGAACCCTTCAGTCGCATGGCCTCCATGCGACTGAACATCATGCGAATGGACCAATACGGATGAACACCAATGCGGATGAACACCTAATCGTGAGAATGGACCTCATGCGGTTGAACACTATGCGAATGGACCTTATGCGAATGGACCTCATGCGGATGGACTTAATGCGAATAAGCACTTATGCGAATGGACCCTCAGTCGCAAGACTCCCCATGCGACTGGCCCTCTAGTCGTGCGACTGAGCCTCAGTCATGTGAATGAACTCCAATCGCACTTCAATCAGCCGAATGGCCTCCAGTCTGTCATCTAGCCCTAGCTGATGCAGAATGTTGTTCATCCCGAATCCAATCTGCTATTTTTGACCTCCAAGCTCATCTAAACCCATTTTAAGCCCAAATCAACCATCCTAAAACTTAGGACTGCATACTACAACACCATTCAAGCACACACAAGCCCGGAATCAAACTCCAAACGCGTCACACGCAATCACACCAAAATGGGTCAAACACACACACATACAAAAACAGGTTTACTATGCGTTCCAGCCCCAAATCAGTTGAAAACGAGTAAAATAGGGGTCCTAGAACTCATACATACTACAAGAAGAAGAAGAGCTTCGTTTTGACCCGCTACACGACGATTTTCGCGCTCGAATCCACCCGAACCAACTCTTTTCCCTTTCTTCTTCCTTTTCTCTCTTCTTTCTCTCTTCTTGCTGAAATGTGGGTGTGGGGAGAGGGCAATTATAACCTATAGGCCACCAGTGGTACAACCATATCTTCGTCTGCTAAACACTTCCGCAGATGAGATGCATGGAATGTCGGGTGAATTCCACTTAACTTATCGGGTAGTTATAACCTATAGGCCACCTCTCCTACTCGAGCAATGATTCGGAAGGGTCCTATATACCTTGGGCTTAACTTGCCCCGCTTTCTAAATCGAATGATACCCTTCCATGGTGAGACTTTTAACATGACTTTATCACCCACCTAGAACTCAATCGGTCTACGCCGTTTATCAGCATACGACCTTTGCCTATCTTTGGCTGCCTTCATGAAGGCCTTGATCCTTTCAAGCTTTTCAGTCGTAGCCTCGATCACCTCGACGCTCCCTAACTCTTTATGACCAATATCACCCCAACAAACGGGTGTCCTACATCTCCTACCGTATAGCATCTCATAGGGTGGCATACCAATGTTGGCATGATAGCTGTTATTGTATGAGAACTCAGCTAACGATAAGTGGTCATCCCAACTTCCCCCAAAATCAATCACACATGCCCGAAGCATGTCCTCCAATGTCTGAATGATCCTTTCTGACTGACCATCAGTCTGAGGATGATAAGCCGTGCTAATATGTAACCTCATCCCCATGGCATCGTGGAATTTCTTCCACAATTTGGATGTGAATGGGGTTTCACGATCAGACACAATAGACATCGGCACACCATGGCGAGTTACAATTTATTGATGAACAGATCAGCCAACCTCTCAGATGAATATGTCTCGCGGATCGGTAGGAAGTAAGCACTCTTCGTAAAGTTGTCAACAATCACCTATATAGCATCATACCCTTTCGGGGTACGCGGAAGCTTCGTAATGAAATCCATGGTGATGTGCTCCCACTTCCATTCCGGTATATCCAAAGGTTGGATCTTCCCATACGGCTTCTGATGCTCAGCCTTCACTTGCAAGCAAGTAAGGCACTTACTCACATACTCCACCACGTCACGCTTCATACCCGGCCACCAATAATCTTTCTTCATGTCTTGGTACATCTTTGTAACACCGGGATGAATAGAGTATCGAGTCTTATGAGCTTCGTCCATAATCTTCATGCATAGATCCCCAAAATGAGGAATCCACATCCGCCCGAATCGGGTTTTAACACCGAGTGTGTTTTCACCCAATTCCGTAACCAGACCTTTTTGGGTTTGTTGAACCATTATCAAAGTTGTTTAACCATTTAAACATGAAAACGTAGCGGATTAAAGCCTTAATATTATGATTCATAATCTAAAAGCCAAGGTTCATAACTTTGTTTCAACAAACCCAAGAACATAGGATCGTTTATATGTGTTTGAACTAGCTATCAAGAAGAAGAAACAACCAAAAACAACACTTACAAACACCTTTTGTAAAGCTGCAGAAAATCAAGATTTTGATGAAGATGGAGCTGCTCTTGAATGACCAAAACACCAAGGATAGGTGTCCTCAAGCTTGCATACCCACAAGTGTGAAGCAAACACCCTTTTGCTAGGATTTTTGACACCAAATTCGCAAGAAACAAGCTGCTGAAAACCTTTTTTCAGCCTTGTTTTTCTTCTTAGATGAGAGAAAAAATTGAGTCTTGCATGTATGAGAGAGAGTGTTCAAGTGTGTAATGAGAACTAATGAATGTGTGTGTTGTTCCAAAGCAACAAATGACCAAGAATACCCCTCTAGGGGCGGCCAAAATCTAGTTTTAAAATGGGTTCCCCCCATTTTAAACTCCCACTTAAATTGTGAACTAGTTTTATTATTAGTTATATAATTAACCTTTTAAATATATAACTTAAACACACTTACAGTATTTGATGTTACTTAACAAACTTAAATAACATTACAAATAATGTCCATGAATAAATTATCCTTATAAGTTGTTCTTTCTCACATACAATTTATTTAGAAACCCCATTTTCAAAATTGGGTAATTATTTAATTGCATGATCATATCATCAATTAAATACATATTGGTGTTTGCTAAACTTGTTCTTGGGTATGACCCGACTTGGATCATAACGTACTAACCACATCAATATTCTATGTGTCTTGGGCATAAAGAATCCAACAATCTCCCACTTGCATAAGATGCATAGAATATTGAAATGATTTAGAAGCCATTCAACTTGAAATGATTAGAAGCCATTCAATAACATCATCCCCTTCAAGTATCCAACTTGAAATGATTTAGGTGAATCAATCATTTATCCTTTTGTTACAGATGTCATGTTAAATCCAAGGACACAGAATGATCATTCCTTGTTGATTTAACTTAATCAGGCCTTAGACATCTTGCTCTCAACGAATAAGAGGAACAAATTCCATCTTGACTATATACGTTTCTCACAATCATCTTATGTCATACCTAAACATAGCCTTATGTACTGACCATTATTTCAGAGCAGTGAAGAACTAGCTCAAGGTATAACACTTGGTGAATATCAAAACCCAATATGTATCTCAGGTCGGAGGATACAAAATGATATTCGCCTTTACTCAAATTTAGTTATGATCAATCAATAAGATTCCATGTAGTAAGATTTGAGACGTGGGTCAGTCCAATATTCATATCCCACGAATATCTATGAACCTTGGCAGCAACCAATTGCTCTATATTCATGCCTTATGAATATCCACCAATCCAAGTTCATAATAGTCTTACGTTCATATCTGTTCCCACAAATATGACCGACTACGGACATTTAGAATAATAAACTTATTCATAAATGTAAACATGCTAAAAGGAACATAATTCAAAATATCGTAAATATATAGATGAGTTAAATATTACAATTGTTCCATATTTTCAATATTAATACTAAACAGATCAATTCCAATCACTAGAATATCAAAGTCCTAAGGCACAAGTATGACTTTCATGCTTTGCCCTTTCAAGGAGCTTCGTGAGTGGATCCGTAATGTTTTGATCAGTGTGAACTTTGCGAATACATATCTTTCCCTTTTCAGCTTCATCCCATATATAGTTGAATCTCCGCTCAATGTGTCTAGTCTTTTGATGTGTAAGGGGTTCCATGATTTGAGCAATCTCACCCTCGTTATCACAAAAGACTTCTAGGGGGTCTTGAATGGTAGAGACCACCTCTAGGTCGGCGATAAATTTCTTTATCCATGTAGCTTCCCAAGCTGCTAATGAGGCGGCTATGTATTCGGATTCTGTAGTGGACAATGCTACCCCATTCATAATGGAGACTTACCCGGATTGTGATCGAGAATCATCTCGATAAGTTTGGAAACTCGCATCCATGTAACCCTTTACAACGAGTTCCACTTCATCATATCCATATATTAGAAACATGTCCTTAGGCCTCCTAAGGTATTATAACATACTTTTAACAGCAATCCAATGGCTATTACCTGGATTCTGCTGATATCTGCTTGACATGCTTAACGCGCATGACACGTCCGGTCTAGTGCATATCATCGCATACATGATGGATCCTATAGCAGACGCATATGGGATGTCCTTCATACGAACTTGCTCATCCTTTGAGCTTGGACATTGAGATGCACACAATATTGTCCCTCTTTGAATAGGTACCATACCTTTCTTAGAGTTTTCCATCTTGAAACTTTTCAAGATTTTATCAATGTATGCACTTTGGTTTAGACCTATCAACCGCCTTGATCAATCCCTATAGATCTTAATTCCCAAAATATAGGCGGCTTCACCGAGATCTTTTATGAAAAAACAACTCCCAAGCCAGGTTTTAACACCTTCCATGGTTGGAATATCATTTCCAAATAGTAGTATGTCATCAATATACAATACTAAGAATGTAATTACACTCCCACTAGCCTTTTTATACACACAAGCCTCGTCAGCGTTCTTGCTGAAATTAAATTTCTTGATCTCTTCATCAAAATGTTGATTCTAACTTCTCGATGCTTGTTTCAATCCATAGATTGATCTCTTTTACTTGCATACTTTTTAGGATGTTTTGGATTGACAAAACCTTCAGGCTGAACCATATGGACAGTCACTTCGAGATGTCCAATAAGAAAAGCTGTTTTGACATCCATTTGCCAAATCTCAGTCATAATGAGCAGTAATGGCAAACAATATCCTAATAGACTTTAGCATTGTCACAGGCGAGAAGGTTTCATCTTAATCAACCCTTTGAGTTTGAGTGAAACCTTTTGCTACAAGTCTTGCTTTGTAAGTATCCAAGTTTCTATGCATATCTATTTTCTTCATGAAAACCCACTTGCATCCAACCGATTTGGATTTAAGCGGAGGGTCAACCAATTCCCAAACTTGGTTGTTATACATGGATTGCATCTCTACGTTCATGGCTTCCAGCCATTTGTCACGGTCCGAATTGGACATTGTATCATGGTATGTAGTTGGCTCATTGGAGACAACCATGTAGCATCCATCCATGAAAAATCCATATCTTTCAGGTGGAATGCTAACTCTACTAGATCTGTGAACGTTTTGTGTGTATTGATCAACCTCTTGATCATCATCAACATCCTCCCGTTGATTGCTAGTGTCAACCAAATGTGTATCGACTTGTGGATCTTGATCTTCATCAAATTCCACTGTTCTATAAGTCATTCCTTCCATAAGGAACTTGGCTTCCAAGAACTCTACCTTTCGAGCAATAAATACCTTTTGCTCTGTTGGATCAAAGAAGTAGTATCCTATACAGTCTTTGGGATATCCAACAAATATACACTTAGTGGATCGACTTTCCAATTTGTTTTGGGTGTTAAGCTTAACATAAGCTTCACAACCCCATACTTTTAAATAAGATAGCGATGGAAATCTTCCATGCCATTTTTCAAAAGGTGTCGAATCCACTTTCTTGGTCGGGCCATATTCAAAATACGAGCCACTGAGAGTAGTGCGAAACCCTAAAATGATAGGGGTAATGAGCTTATAGCCATCATAGATCGAACCATATCCAATAGGGTTCGGTTTCTCCTTTCAGACACACCATTATTTTGTGGTGTTCCGGGAGGAGTAAGTTGTGAGACAATCCCACAAGTTCCTAGATGATCTTGAAAAGCCTCACTGAGGTATTCACCTCCTCTATCTAAATGGAGAACTTTGATAGTTCTATTGAGTTGATTTTCTACTTCATTCTTGAAGATTTTGAAAATTTCAAAAGCTTCATGTTTGTATGTCATCGAGTACACATAACCATAGCGACTGTAATCGTCGGTACAGGTAATGAAGTATCTTTCACCATTCCTCGTCATTGTCTTAAAAAGACCACATACATCCGAATGTATGATTCCTAATAAGTCTTTTGCCCTCTCGTTAGTACCACTAAAGGGCGACTTGGTCATCTTACCTTGTAAACAAGATTCACACTTATCAAATGAACCATTTTCATTTGTTTTCAAAAGACCATTCTTTTGAAGTGTTTGAATCCGATTCTTGTTTATGTGACCAAGAAGATAATGCCAAAGATAAGAATCACTTAAACTCATTTTAAGTTTCTTGGTGCTTGATTGGTATAATGTGTTATTATAGGATGAATCATTATGAACCAATTCATAAATACCATTAAAAGGCATAGCCTTGAAATAAAATACATCATCCATGAAAACATAAATACCATCGTTTACAAACTTTAAATCATAACCATATTGTTTTAAAAGGGAAACTTAAATTATGTTTCTTGTCAAACTAGGAGCATACAAAATGTTTTTAAGAACAACTTCCAAACCATTTGAAAGTTTCAAAACATAGTCTCCTTGGGCTTTGACATCAACTTTTGCTCCGTTGCCCATGTAGAGACTGTGTCTCCCTTCTTAAAGTGCTTATTTTTTTGAACCCCTGCAACAGATTGCAAATGTGAGTTCCACACCCGGTATCCAATACCCATATGTTTGAAGAAATAACATTTAAGTCAATATGGATCATGAAAGTTGTACCTGAGGTCTGCCCAGCATCCCTCTTGTTTCTCAACTCTTTGAGATAGGTTGGACAATTCCTTTTCCAATGTCCTATCTCACCACACTCAAAGCATGGATCATTTTCCGTTACCTTAGGCTTCATAAGCTTAGGTTTTGGAGGTTCCGCTTTAACCTTCCCTTTCCCTTTGCCTTTGATGTGCTCCTTTCCTTTGGCAACATTTGCCTTAGGATCGGGGAATGGCCTTTTCCTATTGTCTCCCTCATTAATCGAGAGAACAGGTAGAACCTTTCTACCCATCCCCGCCTCAGCTGTTTTGAGCATTGCATGAAGCTTACCAATGCTCTTGCCCCATCCGTTCATATTGTAATTCATTATGAACGTCTCAAACCTTTTAGTTTGGCCATTAAGGATCAAATCTGTGGCCAACTCCTTTGAGACAGGACAGTTAATCCTCTCGAGGCGATCAATGTGGCTTTTCATCTTAAGTACATAAGATGATACCGATTAGGTTTCTTCCATGCGACACGCATGAAGCGCTCGAACAGTTTCGAAGCGCTCTACCCTAGCTTGTTGAAGGAACATTTCCTTCAATTTGGTAATCATGTCATATGCCCCATGATGCTCCAAGTCCTTTTGGAGTTCAGGAATCATAGTTCCCAACATAAGGCAGGATACCTGCATGGAATCCTCAGTATACTGAAGCCAATCGTTATAGGCCTCAACATCCTCGGGGTCGGGTTGGTCAGGAATAGGATCGTCAAGGACATAGGCCTTTTTCTCTTGCTTGAGAACAATTCTCAAGTTTCGAAACCAGTCCATAAAGTTGTTATGGTTCAGACGATCCCTCTCTAAAATGGTTCTTAGTGATACGGTATGGACGGTCGGGGTGGTAGCATTATTGTTTGCGGCCATTCTACAAAATTTACAAAGTTCTTATTAGTATTTCTGAAAAATTACATTTTAATCATTAATACCCTTTTATGTCTCATAGACAATTAATAATTAAAATCTAGAATCCAACATTACATTCAAATAATGGTTAGGTGACCTTTATCCCGTTATTTAAATTAACAAGGTAGTCAACATTTGACAATTGCAACCTTTTACAACTTCTAGCCTTTATGGGATCAGTTAAACATCTTATGTTTGGTTGGCATGTTTAATCCCATCAACACCATTGTACGCCATGCTTCGATGACCCTATGCACATGGTTTCCAATTCAAGTCATCCTACTTACACACACGTGTGAGTTTACATATATAAGTGGTTAGGTGACCTTTATCCCATAAATACGTTAAGCCCACCTCAAAACACAAGTTCCCTGCAAGTGGTTAGGTGACCTTTATCCTACAAATAGTTCTCAAGTGATTCGAGTGTCATGTAAAAGGATGGTGTTAAACTTGTTTCCAAAGGGATTTTAGTTTTCATTAATTCTAGTTTTGAAAACTCTATGTACCTTGTATTTGCATGCTTTCAAAAACATGGTACCCTATGGTTCTCCTTTTTAATAAAAACCCATTTATTAAAATTATTAATCCTTTTAATAACCTTTTATTAACATATTAATGATTAAGAACCATGAAAATTCAGCTTGTTAAGTTTGCTAATGAGTTTGTTATGCATATCCAAATATCAAACAACAATCATACAATAAACAACCAAATAAGCATAATCATACAAACATACGTGCATAACCATAGCCACTAAGTTGACTACACTTGTTTTCCATCACAAGTGTTGTCATAAGGTCTTTCCTAAGGGTTAATAATGACACATCATATGTGTCCATGAACTCCCACTTGAATCCACATCCAAAAGCTTCAAGTGTTCATGCCTTTTGTGTCCTTCCTTTTAGGTCTTCATCTTGTGCATCTTCCTTTACAAAATCATATCCTAATACAATTTTCTAATAAAAGAAATGAACCTATTCTATTTATTACATAACCAAATGAATAAATAAATTACAACCCAAAATACAAACACAAAAGAAATTATTAAACCCTTTGAATGAATACAACCAACATGACAAAATCATAATCAACCAAATCCAAAACACATATGGTCAAGGCTATGTTATGCACCAAAATATGTATCCATATACAAAAAATTCAAGAACAAAATGAACCCCTTTTATAACCTTAAAGTTCTGGCCAACATGAACCAAAACATTAGGGTTATTTCCAAACAACATAATAAACCATTGATATCATCCTTTCACGATTTAATCATAAGCATGCAAGATATAACCTTGAAACGTTGGGGTTTCATCATATCATCACAAAACAGCCCCTATTAGGTTGTTAAAGTCCTATAAAACCAATTTTACAAGGACAAATGAAGCTAGTCATCCACATATCCGGCTCTAGACGCCAATGTTGGGTTTGTTGGACCATTATCAAAGTTGTTTAACCATTTAAACATGAAAACGCAGCGGATTAAAGCCTTAATATTATGATTCATCATCCCCTAAAAAACAAGGTTCATAACTTCGTTTCAACAAACCCAAGAACATAGGATCGTTTATATGTGTTTGAACTAGCTATCAAGAAGAAGAAACAACCAAAAACAACACTTACAAACACCTTTTGTAAAGCTGTAGAAAATCAAGATTTTGATGAAGATGGAGCTGCTCTTGAATGACCAAAACACCAAGGATAGGTGTCCTCAAGCTTGCATACCCACAAGTGTGAAGCAAACACCCTTTTGCTAGGATTTTTGACACCAAATTCACAAGAAACAAGCTGCTGAAAACCTTTTTTCAGCCTTGTTTTTCTTCTTAGATGAGAGAAAAAATTAAGTCTTGCATGTATGAGAGAGAGTGTTCAAGTGTGTAATGAAAACTAATGAATGTGTGTGTTGTTCCAAAGCAACAAATGACCAAGAATACCCCTCTAGGGGTGGCCAAAAACTAGTTTTAAAATGGGTTCCTCCCATTTTAAACTCCCACTTAAATTGTGAACTAGTTTTATTATTAGTTATATAATTAACCTTTTAAATATATAATTTAAACACACTTACATTGTTTGATGTTACTTAACAAACTAAAATAACATTAAAAATAATGTCCATGAACAAAATATCCTTATAAGTTGTTCTTTCTCACATACAATTTATTTAGAAAACCCATTTTCTAAATTGGTGTAATGATTTAATTGCATGATCATATCATCAATTAAATACATATTGGTGTTTGCTAAACTTGTTATTGGGTATGACCCGACTTGGATCATGACGTACTAACCACATCAATATTCTATGTGTCTTGGGCATAAAGAATCCAACAGACCTCTCATCCTTTCAGAGTTAAGACAATCTTCTTTTGATGCCTCATCTTGAAACTCTTTGACTTGTTTCATCACCTCAGAGGTCATAATCAGCTGGTTCGCCTTCACCCGAATCAGCTCAGGTCTTTCTTTTTGGCTAAGGGAATCCGCCACCACGTTGGCTTTGCCCGGATGGTAATGGATCTCACAATCATAATCCTTTATAAGCTCCAACCATCGCCTCTGCCTTATATTCAAATCCTTCTGCTCGAAGAAGTACTTCAAGCTCTTGTGGTCGATGAAGATGGTGTACTCCGTCCCGTATAGGTAGTGCCTCTAAATCTTTAGTGCAAAGACCATAGCTGCTAGCTCCAAGTCATGAGTAGGATAGTTAACCTCATGAACCTTTAACTGTCGGGATGCATAGGCTATAACTCTTCCCCTCTGCATTAACACACACCCTAACCCCGAGTAGGAAGCATCAGAATAAACCACCAGATCTTCACTTCCATTGGGTAATGACAGAACAGAAGCTTGAGTCAATCTCGTCTTCAATTCTTCAAACGCCTTCTCTTGAGCTTGACCCCATACGAATTTCACATCTTTCCGGGTCAACTTGGTTAGTGGATAAGCGATCGTAGAGAAGTCTTGAATGAATCTTCTGTAATAGCCCGCCAAACCAAGAAACTACGAATCTCAGATGACGTCTTTGGAGATTTCCATTGTATCACGACCACAACCTTTGCCGGTCCACCATGATTCCCTCCGCATTTACCACGTGACCCAGAAATTACACCTCACGTAACCAAGAAGCACACTAGGAGAACTTAGCATATAGCTTCTCTCTCCTCAACGTCTCCAACAATTTCCTGAATGTGACCGGCATGCTCTTCCTCGCTTCTTGAATAAACCAGGATATCATCAATGAATACGATCACTGATTTGTCCAACATCGGCCGACACACTCGATTCGTCAAGTCCATAAAAGCAGCTGGCGCATTGGTCAAACCAAAAGACATAACGAGAAACTCGTAGTGTCCATAACGCGTGCGAAAAGCTGTTTTAGGAATATCCTGCTCCTTCACCTTCAACTGATGGTAGCCAGATCGAAGGTCCATCCTTGAAAACCAACTGGCTCCTTGGAGTTGGTCAAACAGGTCATCGATCCTCGACAATGGATACCGATTCTTCACCGTTAACTTGTTCAGCTCCCATTAGTCAATACACATTCACATACTACCGTTTTTCTTCTTCCTAAATAGGACCAGAGCACCCCAAGGAGAGATACTCGGTCTAATGAACCCCTTATCAAGCAGCTCTTGCAGCTGCTCCATCAACTCTTTCATCTCCGTCGGAGCCAACCGATACGGCGCCTTGGCCAGCGGTTGGGCACCTGGTATCAGATCAATCTGAAACTCAATCTCTCGGTCAGGTGGCACTCCTGGTAAGTCTTCTGGGAACACGCCTGGAAAGTCATACACAACCGGAACATCGAATGGTTGTGGTGTTGGCGTATTCACCTCCTTTACATAAGCCAAGTAGGAGCTACATCCACGCCTCATACACTTTCCCACCACCGACATTGAGGTTACTTTCGGGATCGTCGTGACCCGATCCCCATAAACAGTTACCGAACTCCCGTCAGGCACTTTCAGACGAATCATCTTCTTGTGACTTACAATGTTCGCCTCGAAGTCCGCCAACCAATCCATCCCAATAACCAAATCCAAAACCACCTAAGGCTAGCACAAATAGTCTAACTGGGAATCCGTGACATTCTAACTCCATATCGCAGTCTTCTATCATCTTAAAAATCCTGATAGACTGACCTATGGCGGTTTCTACGTCGAAGGGCTTATCAATACTTCTACTCCTAATGGGCAGCTTAGCACAGAAAGGTAGCAGAAATAAAACTCTTACTAGCTCCGGAATCAAACAACACAGAAGCAAGAGTTTGATTACTAGATACATACCTAACACGATATCGGGGCCCGTCCTAGCCTTCTCTCGCATTGTCGTGAAGGCCCTGCGCCTTCTGCCCTTGGTTCCTTGCAATCCCTGCTTATGTGACCCTTTCTTCTGCAGTTATAGCACCGTACCACCCCACACTCTCTGGCCACATGACCGTGCCTCCCACATCGGAAACAGATATTGGTCCCCAATCTACATTCCCCGGGGTGTTGGCGTCCACATTTGGAACAGAGGTTTGGTCTCCACATACATTCTCCAATGTGCTCTTTGGCACACTTACCACACTTCCTCGTCCCCGCACCGGACGAAGCTGCACGCCGGTCCTCCGTCTTGGCAACCTTTTTGTTGAGAGTGGCCCTGCCACGTCCAAACTGCTTTCCGTTCCAGTTCTTGTCATCGCTACCCTTCGTGCTTCCTTCAATAGCAGTCGTCTCCTTCACCGCCCTAATTACCTCAGTCACCATAGATGGCAGAATCGCTTGCATGACCTGTTGGACTCCTTCAACAACAGCCTCTTTCAGGGTGGTCCTCAAACTAGCACTATCATCGCTGCCTTCCAGGTGAGGGGCCTCGGGCTCTTCAAGTGCCATGTCAGCCGCCCTAGCCATGCTTCTCGTGACATGCGGTTCAGCACCACGCTCACCACAACCTCCATCTGGAAAAACCTTGGGAGATCTACCGCTAGCCATCCTTTAACACACACTGAAAGATTCAAACACCAACACGGTCATTCAAGGAAACAGCGTAGTATATGTCAAGTATAGTAAGTCCCTAATTACAGTGGCCAGTTGTGATTAGACACCTACTTTACTCTTCATACCCAGAGCGTTACCTGTCCTGACTACATCAGTATTTAAATCTACATACAACACATAACCACATACCATGCGCACATAATACCGGTTAACATTACGAAAGTACCTGATAGCACGCAGCTACTCAGATTGGCATCCCATCCCTTTCTGTCCCATTCTCAGTTTAAGTTAAGTTTTATTTTAAAATTTTACCCATTTCACTTAAACTTTAGCTCTGATACCAACATGTAAGGCCCCGTTCCCGGTAGGCTTACAGCTGGTTGATCATCGCACAAAAACATACATTTTCATTTATCTTATATAAACATTGCAGCGGAAACATTTGAAATGACATCTTATTTCATCATAAAAGCTTTTGTAAAATAGTACATCATTAACCAGTTACAAAAAATGCATTGTTGCATTACATCACAAAAGCATTATATAAATGGATGCCATCCAAAAGAGCTGAGTAGCCGCCCCTTGCCATCCTCAGCAACATTACGTGGTGACTGGAAACACATAAAAAAAGTCAGCGTTGCTGAGTGAGTTCTAGTTTTATAATAAAACATACTTTTCTTTTGTTAAAACCATTCTTTACTTTCATGCGATCACACATCATACGTACACATAGATAATATCATTATTATCTTCGTCATTCATTCATTCATTCTTTAACTTCTGTTCATTCATCGTACGTCTTTAACTTTCACATTCTTTTATCTTTTCATCATTTCTTTCCATCAAACAATAAACTTTACCCTTCTGTTCGTGGTTCTGGACCTAGACCTATCATAGACCTTCTATAACGGTGCGTCGCACCTCTTGGCCTCAATACCTAGGATGTGCAGCAATGGTTCTATACAAATGGTCAATCACAAAGAAGGACCCCGATATGCATGCTCCCGGGGTAGCGAACCCAGACACCGTTGGGCTAACACCTTTAAATGGCGTGTCCCTTCCGAGTCTGTTACGACAGCAGGGTCGTTTCTTGCAAGCCTTTCATTCGTTCATTTATTCATTAATGCATGCATTCATTCATTACGTTCCTCTTGTCATTATCTTTCACTTTACGTTACATAATACTTTCATTTCATTCTTTAACATAACACGTAAAGTCACAGGAAAGATAAACATACACTATAATACGGAACATCAACATACACAGTAGCATTATCATACAGGGCATCATCATACATACGTAACATACATCATGCATAAACATGCAACATCATCATGCCCAATATATCCTCTAAGACCTCAATAATCATCTTACTTGAACTTACGGGAACTTTCACGTCAAAACTTAAATCCGAACTTTTCCCCGAAAGTCAGAGACTATTCTACGCTTTCCCTCGGGTACACCAGTCCTATTTGGGTGTATGGGCACCCTTCAGTCGCATGGCCTCCATGCGACTGAACATCATGCGAATGGACCAATACGGATGAACACCAATACGGCTGAACACCCAATCGTGTGAATGGACCTCATGCGGTTGAACACTATGCGAATGGACCTTATGCGAATGGACCTCATGCGGATGGACTTAATGCGAATGAGCACTTATAAGAATGGACCCTCAATCGCATGACTCCCCATGTGACTGGCCCTCTAGTCGTGCGATTGAATCTCAGTCGTGCGAATGAACTCCAATCGCACTTCAATCGGTCGAATGGCCTCCAGTCGGTCGCCTAGCCCTAGCTGATGCAAACCCATTTTCGATATCCATGCTCATCGAAACCCATTCTCAGCCCAAATCAACCATCCTAAACCTTAGGAATGCATACTACAACACCATTCAAGCACACACAAGCCCGGAATCAAACTCCAAACGCATCACATGCAATCACACTCAAATGGGTCAAACACACACACATACAAAAACAGGTTTACTATGTGTTCCAGCCCCATTTCAGTTGAAAACGAGTAAAATAGGGGTCCTAGAACTCACACAAACTACAAGAAGAAGAAGAGCTTCGTTTTGACCCGCTACACGACGATTTTCGCGCTCGAATCCACCCGAACCAACTCTTTTTCCCTCTTTTCTTCCTTTTCTCTCTTCTTTCTCTCTTCTTGCTGAAATGTGGGTGTGGGGAGAGGGTAAGGGCCACCCTCTCCCTTCAAATATCCCCATTTACCGAACTTTCTCGCGTTTGCGAGTTTGGTCTCCCGACTTTGGACTTTATTTATTTATTTATTTTTCTTCTTTCGTCGGCTTCAAAGAAAATATCCGGGTGTTACATATATATATGTATATATATGTATATATATGTATATATATACATCTATATATATACATATATATATATATATATATATATATATATATATATATATATATATATATATATTTTATATGGTGTGTTTATACTTGATAAAATAGATGTATACTAGTGTTAGTAGTAACGCGAAGTTATAGGGCGGACAATTGATTGTATTGATTTAGTGACGAATTAATTTTTTAAGGTTATAATACGAGGTCGAATTAGTTCATCTTTTCAAAATATATATTTTTTGCTTACAAATTATAACAAGTGGTGAACATATTGAAATTAGCGAGGTTTTTTTTTTCTTAACTCATTTTCAAAATCGTCATTCAACAATTAAATCCACCTTTATGTATCCCATGTATGTAGGTGATGGGTGGTTGAAGTTCATGTGAAAAAGTGTGTTAAAATCTGTATTTTTTATTCTAACTAGGCACTATACCCCGACGCGCGTTGCGCGTCTTTTAAACGAAGAAAATTGAACCAAGGCTCAGATAAACACATATCGTTTCTACCATCATAGCCTTTTCTTAAGCGAAGCTGAGTTTGGTCTAAACAACAGACATAAGCGAATATGATTATTGATCTCAAGTTATTGTTTGGTTTTCTAAAAAATAAACTTTTTGGCTCAGATCTGGGTTTTCGGTTACCATGGCTGCAATACGGGTTGCACGTGCAGAATACCACACTTGCCGTCATCGAGGATGCCACGCCAATCAACCACTCAGCCACAGTCATCATAGCAATTACCAATAAACCAGAAGCATACGAAAATAAGGCCTCAACAATTTCGAACAATCAGGTAAAAGTAACAGAGGTACACGGGTCTCAGATGACGGGTTGCCATCATCATCGACTGATAAACACCAAGACATGTTGTATTATTGATGTGGATGGAAGAAGGTTCAGCCTACCTGCCACTGCTTCTCCGACCATGTAAATACTGTGCATATCAAAGAGATTTAGCAACCAAAGATCAGAAGGAAACCAAATGTACCTTTTTAGGTCAATATTAGTTAGCAAAGAACAGTCCAGAAGCCCATATTCATCAGGAAAAAAAAGTACAAACTTGGACTCCAAGAACCATAAAAATCAAACAAAATGGAGTCCACTAATAAAAGAAATCAGCCCCAAGGTCTTTGTACACGTTAATGGAACCTGGGTGAGTTAAAAAACCAGGCAAAGCAAACTTCCATTGGTTTGAAAGATCAAAAGTACAAAACTTTCTCCTGGTGCAATCTTTAAATTTTTTCTCTCATTCATGGAAGAAAACCAGAAAGTAATTCTATGTAATTAAAAAAACCCAACCACAGTGATAATCATTTAGGTGCAAGGAAGTCGAACCACCCTGATGCTCATCTTCCTAGTATGAGCTTCAACCCCAATTAGGTATTACATAACTCGATTAGGGTTTATAAGTTTACCTTAGCCGTCGCAATCCCGGAAACTAACATACACCTTCCGATCTGAGGCCAAAAAATGCCTCTTTGTCGTCTTTGAATACCGAACTGATGGAGAAACTGACTTTCGTCGTGAAGGCAACACCAGCCATGCAATCCTTTCAATCATTACCGACAGAGACCAAACGGAGGCCTGTTGGCACACCGACGTCCCCTGCGACGGTCGGCGGCGGTGGAGGCGGCAGGGGCTCACCTCTTCCTCCACAACAACCCAAAACCCCTCTCATGAGGAGGTGGCAGACGCCACCAAAGGCGGTCCACTGGGACCACCGGTGGCATCCGACTCGTCATCCACTCAGATCAATAGGAGAGCTGAGACCACCAAAGTAAGTTGTAGAGAAGATAAAGGAATTGTTATTTGTGGAAGAGGCCAAAATGAAAACCCCTCAAACCATTGTGGTCAAACCACTAAAAACCAAACAATACTGCTCTACACCACCAGATCCAGGAGCAGACAACAACGTGGAAGATGGTCGGTCGCACCAACTGCCCAGAACCCCACAGCATTAGCCGTCCGCATGCAACGGCGGAGACGAAGGAGGAAGCGACGGACGAAACATCAGCCTCACAGGGTGAGGGAGCGGCGACCGACCGCAAAGGGGCAAGCATGGAAGAGACCTCCACCGCCTCACACCCGTGCACCTTTAAAGAACAAAGCACAGTCACCGAGGCAAAGTGAAATACCGAGAAAGCCCCTTAGTTACTGTTCATGAAGTTGCAAAATTCATAATATGTAATAATACACGGAATAGAGTTACATTAGATGTTTTTCATGTTAATAAACTACTAGGAAAAAAATAAAAAAATACGACAAACAAAGTTGTTGCAAATTTGTCACAAAATGTGTTTTGCGACAAGTTTGCATCGGAAACTAAGTTGTAGCAGAAACTCTTGTTGCATATATTTTGCGACAACTTACTAACAAGTTTTGGCTACAAGTTTACGACAAGCACTTTGCGACAAGATACCAACAATATTCTGACAAAATTTTACGACAACTTTCCGGCAGCAAGTTGTAACAGATTTGCAACAAACTTTTTGTGACAGGATACCATCAATTTACTATCAAATATTTACAATAAATTTGTGACAAACATATTTAAATATTATTTATTATTTACTTTTTATTTTTGCAACAAAGTTGTGACAACTTATATTATTTTACTTTACAACAAACTTGCAACAAAAAAATTCTATTAACAAAAAAATATTTTTAAAATATGAATTATTCAAGTTTTCTTTAACTTATTTGTAATTAATACAATTCAAATTAACCATTCAACCATAATCTAAATCCAATTACATAAAGTCAAAGAATTATTGTTTACGTAATCCAAAAACAATATACAATAACTAAATAAAACTAACTGTGGTAAATGATCACCAGACTTATTACCAAATTATTTAAAAAAATAGGTAATTTGTTGTCAAATCTCCTCCCGCATTTTAACCACTCGCATTTATTGTTGCATCTCCTCGCGCATGTTTCTTCTATCTTATTAACTTGCATCTCACCATGTATTTGTTGTCGGATCTACGTACACGTACACACAAACATAATTAAGTTGAACCTAAACACAAACGTATATACATACATGAACAACATATAAACAATATTTTACATTAATATCTTTATATAAATAAAGTAAAAGTCTAACTCAGCCTTATCTAAATACTCATCCAAAATTCGATATTACAATACACTAAATAAAGGTCAAATTTTAGGCCAAATACGATAAATATTAAGTGTATATATAGATCATAGTTTATATTCTCCTACATATGATTATCATAATCTTGCTTCTATCTTCAAAGTATCATATAATCATAGTTCACTATGCCATAAAATAAAAAATATTTTTACTGTTGATAAACCAAACCAAAATCAAAAGAAATTTCATTAAATATAATGATGAAGAAATTATATATCAACACCTATAAGTCTATAACTCTCCGCCCTCTCCCATATATCTTGCCAATCAACGTTACTAAGTAAAAAAAACCATAATAGGTAGAGACTAATAAAACGAACTAACACATAGATGTAATAGTAATAACAAATGTTTAACAAATGGTTACAAATTAATAAAATGAAGTAATACAAAAACATACTACTATAATGAATCTTTGATAATTGTTTTATGATATGTGTTAGGTTTTACTGAAGATGCTTCCTAGCTTTACAATCATGTGCAGGCACATGATATTATGATAACACTCTAATCACTAATACGTTTATTTTGGTTTCCTTTAGTTTATCATGATCGATACAATTCATTTTATTATTCTTAATAATATGTACAAATAAAGATGATATAGAAGAGGGTACCACGTTAAAAGACCTTGATCTTGCTTATGATTTCTATATGGACAAGGCATTGTGCGATGCACATTTCAAGTTAGTTATTTAGCATATTCCTTTAAGAGTTTTAATTATTAAGTATACTATAATTTAAAACTTGACCTCTCTCCTAACTTTGTATAAACAAATCTATCTAGACTGTATGTTTTTAGAAACTCAACATATTAAAGGTTATAGTCTTCTTCTAGGGATTGCATTTTAGAGCTTGTGAGCATTTGAAGGCTCCCTTTAAACCACATGATGCATTCTACAGGACTCAGAAACCTCCTATTATGAATTTATTAATAAACCATCAAATCTTCCAACTAGAAAATTTAAACTTAAATTCCTTGCATAAACTTTAGCTGATGATTTTTATTTCATTTCATCATAAACAAGAACTACCACATGACCACAACATACAAATCCAAGAACAACAGCAAACAACAAATCTCAATACCACAAAATTTAAAGCAAAATCAAAGAACAGGGTCACCGAATTAAACACATAACTCACCAAATTAGACACATAATTTGCAATCTCAAGCATATTATCTTCCAGATTCAAACAATCAACTATTTATAAACACACAAATCTGTTTAAGTAGCAAGAGATCCAACAATCAGATACTTACTTTTGAATTTCTACTCTCACTATAATGGTCAAAGAAGCAAACCGCCGTCAATAATTCTAGCAAAGAATCTAGCAACCACACTAAAGATGATATCTTTATAAATTAAAATAAGATCCAAATACAATAAACTTCTTAATTTATACAAATCAAGGATACAAATCAAGGCATAATAAGATCATGTTCGACCTTTAGTTGAAGAATAGAAGCGTCGATTCTAGAGGCGATTCGAACCTTCAATGTTACGTCGGAGTAGACGATGGCGGTTGTCAGAGGAGATTGTTGTATGTAAAAGTCAAATATGTTATCCTATTAAAAGTCAAAGTAATAAGTCTTGAGAGCTAATTGATAGTTAGTAAAACTATAGGGGCTTAAGTTGTATCTTTGGAAAGCAGAGATTGGGGGAAAGTTAGTTAGTTCATTCTCTATTTTCTTCATACTTGAAATATTCTATAATCTTGTTAGATGTTCATGATTAATACAACCGAGTGATTCTTGTTTTTGATATCTTCTCTTGTCTTAATCAATTAACAATTGGTATCAGTGCCAAGGAGGAAAAGGGCTCAATTGAAAGAGAAGGAGATCTCCTGAGGAGAAGGGTGAATCGAGATCAAGCCTCTACGAAAGGTTGATTGCGTGAACAAGATGGTGTCAACGAAATTCGAATTGGAGAAATTTAATGGTAAAAATGATTTCGATCTATGGAGGGTGAAAATTCAGGCATAACTGGTGCACAATGGCGTAGTGGATGCACTCAGAGGGGAAGATCATCTTCCTGTGCATTTAACTGTAGAGAAAAAGAAACAAATCATGGAAAAGGCTCACAATGAGATTGTGTTAAGCCTTGGGGATAGAGTTCTTTGTGAAGTGACCAAGGAGACCATGGCGGCAAGAATTTTGTCAAAATTGGAGATACTTTACATGACTAAATCATTGGCAAATAGGTTATATTTGAAGAAAAAGTTATACGTGTTTTAGATGGAAACAGGAAAATCAATTGAAGACCACACAGATGAATTTAACAAACTGATCTTGGATCTTGAAAATACTAAGATAGAGCTTAATGAAGAAGATCAGGGCATTATCTTCTTAGCTACTTTCCCTGAGACCTAAGAACATTTCATAGATACCATTATGTATAGGAGTCAGACACTCACAATAGAAGATGTGTTAGCTTCTCTCAACTCAAAGGAACTCAAGAAACGGTCAGATCCTAAGGAAGAAGGTGGAAAGGGGCTATTTGTAAGAGGCAGGCCTGAATATAGGAATCATAGACCTAAGAATATGTTAAGGTCTAAGTCAAAGTTCAAATGAAGGTGCTTTGTATACCAATCTGAGAAGCACCTGAAGAGAGATTTCCCATAATGGAGAAAGAAGAAGGGATAGTATGGGGGATCAAAGTATCTTACAAGTCATGTAGTACAAGATGATACATCTGAAGGATACGATAGTGTACTTTCTATCTTTGATTGATGACTTCTTAAGAAGGGTATGGGTATATGTGATTAAACATAAGAATGATACATTCAACAAGTTCCAGGAGTGGAAAGCACTAGTTAAAACTCAAACTGAAAGGAGGGTGAAGAAATTAAGGACATATAATGGTCTAGAATTCTGTAACCTTGAGTTTCATTAGTTATATAAGAAACATGGCATAACTTAACTATGTTGGGCACCACATCAAAATGGGCTTGCAGAAGGAATGAATAGAACACTACTTGAAAAAGTAAGATGTATGTTATCAAGCTCTGGTCTCTCAAAGGAATCTCGGGTAGAGGCTATGTCAAATACAGCATACATAGTGAACAAGTCTCCCTCTTCAGCATTAGGAACGAAAGTCCCAATGGAGGTATGGACAAGAGTCAAGCAAGACTATGATAGTTTAAGAATCTTTGGGTCATTAGCTTATGCCCATGTAGATCAAGGGAAATTAGATCCTAGAGCTACTAAGTGTATATTCCTTTGGTACCCTGAAGGATTGAAAGGAAACAAATTATGGAAGCTATGTGATGAAAAGCCTAAAGTATTTGTTAGTAGAAATGTGATGTTTAAAGAAGCTGTTTTCCATAAAGATATTTCATCTAATAAAGGAGGAAAAATAAGTAATGATTATATAAAGGGGGCTGATGATCTAATTGAGGTGGAGCATGATTCAATTGATATGGAGTCTCGTCACTCAAATACTGACTTTGAAGTTGAGTCTGAAGGTTATAGTCTTGCAAGAGATAGGCCAAGAAGGCAGATTGTGCCACCTTTGAGGTCTAGAGACAGTGATGATATATCAGCTATTTCTTTTTGGCAGCTAAGCAAGAGAGTAGTTGTGAACAGTGTTTTCACGGCTGGATCGGACCAGCCGGTCCGACCGGTCGAACCGGGGATCGGCTTGGTGGCCAGTCCGGTCGTGTATGAATCGTTCTGTGGGGGTCGAACCGGCCGGTTGTACCCGAGTCGGTGGTCGGACCGGGGAACCGGACCGGTTCGGACCGGTCTTGAATTTTTTTTTACCTTTTGGAGTAAAAACGGGGTGTTGAACTATAGATTAGTGTGTTAGATCAAAAAGTAAAACCGAATTCAAAAAACGGGCTCGCACGGGCCTGGGTTTTTGAAGCTGCGTTCGTGTCCGCGACACGTGCGGGCACACACGAGTTCGCTGGAAATCCAACCTTTTTCCCTATTTTTGCAACCTCCCCCCTGCGCGTGGGTAGTACTTGTGGCAAAATATGTCATAAAGATACACTAGAGTGATAAAAAATTACTTATAAACCAAACATCACTTTGTCCCCACACCAATGTGGGACAAAGTGTTCACCATAATCTTAAACATACATTCGCACACACCCAAATATACTTAAATTTTATATATAACTATAAAATACATATATAAATCATATATAAATTACTTATATTTAATTACATATATAAATATAATTAAAATATAGTTAAATCCGGTCCAACCGGTCGAACCGGTCCGACCGGTCCGACCACCAAACCAGTAAGGCGTCTGGTTCGACGTCCGATCCGGTTCTAAAAACATTGGTTGTGAACCTTTGAGTTATGAAGGTGCTCTAAGCTCTAGATACAGGGAGAGGTGGATGCTAGCCATGAGAGAAGAAATAGAGTCATTACATAAGAATAATACTTGGGAGCTTGTAAATAAGCCTATTGATTAGAAGATTGTGGCTTGTAAGTGGTTGTATAAACTAAAGGAAGGAGTGGCTGGCTCTGAAACACCAAGGTTTAAGGGTAGATTATTGGCCAAAGGGTTTACTTAGCAATCTGGAGTGTGTTACAATGAGATTTTCTCTCTATTTTTCAAACATTCTCCCATAAGAGTAATACTATCTTAACCTGCTAGTTTAGATATGGAACTAGAGTAGTTAAATGTTAAAATAACATTTTTGGATGGTAATCTTGACAAGAAGATTTATATGGATCAGCCTAAGGGGTTTGTGATGCAGGGTCAAGAAGATAAAGTTTGCTTATTAAAAAGATCATTGTATGGTTTAAAACAGTCCCTTAGGCACTGGTATAAGAAGTTTGATAAGTATATGGTGACTAGTGGATTTATAAGGACTTCTTATAATAGTTGTGAATACTATAAGGAATATAGTAGGGGTTGCTATGTCTATCTACTATTGTATGTTGATGACATGTTGGTTGTATGTAAAGATTGCATGTAGAGGCTATTAATGCTTGAATTTGATGTGGAGTTAGGTAAGACTAAAAAGATTCTGGGAATGGAAATTTTAAGAGACAGAAGTCAAAAGAAGCTCATTCTATCTCAAAGTTCGTATGTGGATAAGGTGTCAAACAATTATTCAATGTTGGGGAGTAAAACTGTCAAGACTCCTCTTGCACCTCATTTTAAGTTATCCAATATGGACTCTCCTAAAACTAGAGAATAGCAGTCATATATGGATAAAGTACCTTATGCAACTGTGGTAGGTAATCTTATCTATCTAATGGTTTGTACAAGGCCAGATATTGGATATTTTGTGACTGTATTCAGCAGGTTTATTACTAATCCAGGAAAAAAACATTAGGAGGCTATAAAGTGAATTTTGAGGTACTAGTGGTACTAGACATTTTGGGCTAGTATTCAGAGATAACAGTTGTGTTGGTAACTCTATGGTTGTTGGTTTTGTTGATGCTGACTATGGCATGGACGTAGATAAAGGTAGATCTATAACTGGCTATGCTTTTCAAGTTTTTGGTAATCTACTCAGTTGGAAATCTCAGTTGCGGCCTATTGTTGTTCTATCTACTATTGAAGCTGAGTATGTAGTATTGACTGAAGCTATTAAAGATGCTTTATGGCTTAATACGTTTGTAGTTGAGCTGGGATATGTCATGTGACTCAGTGGTGTACTATGATAATCAAGGAGCTATTCAGTTATCCAAGAACAGTGTTTTTCATGAGAGAACTAAACATATTAATGTAAAGTTACACTTTATAAGAGATGTGATCAACTCAAAGGAAGTTAGAGTTGAAAAGTTCGATAATATAGAGAAACATGATGATATGTTCACAAAGTCTCTTCCAAGGTCTAAGTTTGATTTCTGATTGAAGTCACTTTGTATTGGCTAAAGCATTGTTTGGGTTGATTTGATTTTAAGGTGGAGATTATTGTATGTAAAAGTCAAATCTGTTATCATATTAAAAGTCAAAGTAATAAGTCTTGAGAGGTAATTGATGGTTAGTAAAACTACAGGGGCTTAAGTTGTATATTTTTGGAAAGGTTTACTTTGTTTAGTAGTTAATAAGCAGATATCAGGGGGAAATATTTTCTTCATACTTGAAATCTTCTATAATCTTGTTAGATGTTCATGAGTAATACAATCGAGTGATTCTTGTTTTTGATATCTTCTCTTGTGTTAATCAATTAACAGAGATCATCGTGGAAGTGGGATCTTGGATTAGTGATTCCTTTTGAAATTTTGATTTCATTTTGAAATATGAAAAGAGAATAGAGGATAGCCTCATTCCATTAACAGTTAAAAAGATATCAAATTTCTAACAATGTAACTCGAGATTACGTAACCAGTCATCAATAATATCAAACAAATCATTTTTATCTTTGGTAAATTGCTTGGTAGCTCGCAAGGCTCATAACCTTGAGGTCACAACGATTACTATAACATCCGTACAATTTTAAATTATAAATCCAAAACCCGAACCCACTTTGAGCATTCATACAAAGAAAGTTTCATTATCAAATTTATGTTATATATTCTAATGAATCATATGAACTAGAAGTGTAGTTTAACCTTAAAAATTTCTAAGAGATTAATAAAGATAAATATACATATATATATATATAGAGACAATTATTATCAACCATCTTAACAATTAAATAATAAATATTTGGCAAGATCTATAATTTTTATAATGTTTTTTATAAATATATAAATATCATTTAAGGTTTGGATTGTAAAAAAGTATAGGGTTGGAAATGTAATTATTAAAACCTTGTTTTAAAAGTTTTCGTCATAAAATGATAAGCTAATAAAAGCACAGGGACCATATGTGTAATTTTGTTCTAAAACCCAAACCAACCCCCTCCCCCTTCGTGCACCCTCTGGCCACATCTTCGGCCAAGCCTCCGGTGACCACCAAACCTCAACAAAACGTCGAATTAACTCAATTAAATGGTCCTTAACTATCCTACACCAGTTTCGAACACTATACCGATTCCAAATGAAGCTATTTCGTTTATTAGGAGTGTGTACTCAAAATTGAATAATCAATTCAAAACTTTAACTCGTTCGTAGTGTAAACGATCAAATCAAAGCTATATGATTGAGGGCAAACATTGGAAACAATACGATTTAACTCTATTGACACTCAATTTCATTTACAAGGCACACAAATAATTCTACGACCTCTCTCTGAAGTTCAGACCTGCAACTCTGTCAAAAAGCACTTTCTGAGCTATATTGGTTATAATTATTAGAGGGTTTTTTGTTGCTTATCATCCACAGAAGATTACCCTTCAAGTAATTGAGTTATCCCTAACAAAATCACCTCAAATCACCTCTTTTGTGTCACGACCTTACTCTCGACTCTTCACCATCGATTCCATATCAAACTAGGTAATTAAACACATACACACACTCGATTTCACTTAGGGAACAAAAGCCCTAAGTTTGATTCCATTATCGTTATCGAATTGATGCTCAATTGAATTCAAATCGAATCTAGGGTTCATGTGAATTTGAGGATTTAAGCAATTAATGCTTAAAATAGTTTAAAGAGGAATTTTGAACACACATGGGCTTTAGCCCGACTAGTAATCAGTATCCATCATAGGCATGAGGTCCCAGGTTCGAACTGGGCCTCTACCAACTTTTTATTTAATTGTTTTCTTACATTTTTTTCAAAAAATTATTATTATACTAATAAATCTAAATAAAAATTAATTTGATAATTAAAACATTTCAGAAGTTATTAAACTAATTTTAAAGGCTTTAAAAACTTATGATTTTAAATTTAATTACCTTCTAACAAAGATCATAAAAACATTATTAATTATTTTATGTAATTTTAATGTTGTAAACCTATTATGGTTCAAATGTAGATTATATTTTTCAAAACATTATAAATCTATAGGTTAAATAAATAATTATTTAAATAGTTATTTAAATAATTATTTAAATATTTAATCATCTATTCATTTAACTGGGTTATATATAATTAGTTAATAAAGTTATTCCTTAAATTTTCATTTAATATTCTTGAAACTTATAGAACAACATAACTTTCTATTATACATTATTTTTATTTTAAAGACTTGAATTATAAGAACTCTATAATAAATCACATAAAAGCTCAAAACTTTATAAAACGATATTAGATAATTTTAAGGTCATTTAAAATAAATATTCAATTAATTACCTTTATCAAATTTAAAATAATTAATTATTACTTTTCACACATTATATTTTATCTTTATTAACTCAATAAATTAAATTATTGAATTCTTACTTTTAATTGATTTGCTCCAACTTTATTGAATCAAAACATAATTGATTGCTTTATTTTATTTTATTTGATTTAGTTATTAAAAACCCCCCAAATTCCAAATGAAACCCTAATTCATGTTTACTCATGAATCATATCTTATTCTAAACCTAAGACACTAAATCTTAGGTTGAGTCGTGAAGAAATCAATGGAACCATCTAAATCTCTTATTAATATCTAAAGTGCATTCTACATCTTGTGAGTTTACCATGTGAGTTTTTTATGCTCCTCTTTTATTATTTCACACCTTTTGGGGTGAAACATGTTAACTTATCAACTTATACTTGTAAACCTTTTGATACTTGTAAACGCACATGCAATTCATCTTTACTTTTTATCATGGTTATTTGTATTATTGTGAGTTTTATATGATATACATTATACGTTGACAGTCATTAACTATTGCTAGCCTAGTGACATCATAGATTTATGGGCCTGAAAAACCTATTTGGTGGCCCTAGTGTCGTATTCTTGAGCACTATGGGGATCAAGTACACTTAGCCAATCGTTTAATCTTGTAATCTTGTAATCTTGTAATCAGTCGAGGTTTGATTGTAGCTATATGTGTTCTATAAACTTGCATAATTCATAACCATTGACATGAATTGCTACTTGTAAACCTTTATGTATATATATATACATATATATACATATATATATATATATGTATATATATATATATATACATATATATACATATATATATATATGTATATATATGCATATATATATATATATATATATATATATATATATATATATATATATATATGCGTGTGTTTAACCCATGGAAACTCACCAACTTTCAAAGTTGACCCTTTATTTTTAACATATTTCAGGTTTGATACTTGAGGATCTCTTCGTGCTCATATAGGACTTGGACTTATTTTAATTGAAAACATTATGTTGTTGTTTATATCTTGTTTGTAATGTAATGATTTAATTGTCTTGTATTGTTCAATAAAAATAACATTTAATAATATTTCAACTTATTTAGTTCCATGTGCTATGAACAATCGTTTCACATTCGTCCGCCCCGATGATTCCGTCGTCGGTCGGGGTGTGACAAATTGGTATCAGAGCCATGGTTATAGGGAATTAGGTTATTAAAAATAGAATGACCTAGACTATAACTAAGTACCCCTGCACATGAGTCCTCTCATGTACTTTATATGCTTAGATAGGATCTTATGTGCTTATATGTTTATACTTGATATGTGATTATATGCCTTATGTGATTCTTTTTATATTTTAAATCTTATCAATGCACACATGTATCTTAAATCATATTCTAAAACATTATGTGCCTAAATCAAATGGTTTTCAAAATGAGTATTGAATCGTTATTTGTGGTTTCCAAGTCTCGTCAAAGTCTATGTCCAATAACTTGAAACATGTAATGCTGGAAGAGCATGATGCCTGTATCTCGAGGTGTTCTGTCTAGACAAGGTATTCATATAAATCCAAATCAACCGTTGGATCCGTTTAACTTACCTGGGAACCCTTGGGGTGAGTGTCCGCTTGTAGGTACGTATGTCTTCATTAAGGTTGTAGTTGACCTAATACTTTGATAAGTGAACGTAATGTCTTGGTTTGTAAACCGAACGTTACAGTCGAAACATCTTGTTATTTTGAATCGTCTTATTATTTATCTTGTCTTCTTGCATCTTAAAACTCATTATCCAATTCTCTTAATGACCCTTAATAATCTTTCTAAACGTCTCCCCCTTAAACCCGCACTTATTCTGAAACCTCATTTCAATGATACTATTATTCTGAATTGAATCATTAATCTTAACAAATACTACTCCCGCATCAACTTAAAACTAATGCAACCTTTATACCTTAATAACATAGTAAACAAGAATCGATCATCTAAAAACCATGTTGAAGTTATTTGCTTGAGAAGCACCTACAAATTTACATCTCATCCAAAAGTGTTTTAAAAATATTTCTTCTGTTCGTTAAGTCGAGTCTCATATCCAACTAATATCTTGTGTTTCCCTCATGACAAAACCTTCTTAATCGTCTTGAACCGTCTAAAATACAAAAGTTATTAACTAAAAATCTTGTACCCTTTGCCAAGGAACACATGAGATCATGAATTATGAAATTCAACAAACTTAAGCATAGCAAAACATCAAAAATTAAACTTGTTAAATTTAAACGCCTCCAAAAGTTCACTTGCAAACGCAAAATGAAATTAAAGTCTCCTCATATCTTTTAAATCAGTCTGCTCGTGATTAAATTTCGGGATGAAATTTTTTAAAGTAGGGGAGACTGTAACATCCGTATAATTTTAACCCAAAACCCGAACCCACTTTGAACTTTTATACAAAGAAAGTTTCATTATCAATTTATTTTATATATTCTAATGAATCATATGAACTAGAAGTTTAGTTTAACCTTAAAAATTTCTAAGAGATTAATAAAGATAAATATATATATATATATATAAAGACAATTATTATTAACCATCTTAACAATTAAATAATAAATATTTGGCAAGATCTATAAATTTTATAATGTTTTTTATAAATATATAAATATCATTTAAAGTTTGGATTCTGAAAAAGTATAGGGTTGGAAATGTAATTATTAAAACCTTGTTTTAAAAGTTTTGGTCATAAAATGATAAGCTAATAAAAGCACAGGGACCATATGTGTAATTTTGCTCTAAAACCCAAACCAACCCCCTCCCCCGTCGTGCACCCTCCGGCCACATCTTTGGCCAAGCCTCCGGCGACCACCAAACCTCAACAAAACATCTAATTAACTTAATTAAATGGTCCTTAACTATCCTACACCGGTTTCAAACACTATACTGATTCCAAATGAAGTTATTTCATTTATTAGGAGTGCGTACTCGAAACCGAATAATCAATTCAAAACTTTAACTCGTTCGTAGTGTAACCGATCAAATCAATGCTATATGATTGAGGGCAAACACCGGAAACAATACGATTTAACTCTATTGACACTCAATTTCATTTACAAGGCACACAAATAATTCTACGACCTCTCTCTGCAGTTCGGACCTGCAACTCTGTCGAAAAGCACTTTCTGAGCTATATTGGTTATAATTATTAGAGGGTTTTTTGTTGCTTATCATCCACAGAAGATTACCCTTCAAGTAATTGAGTTATCCCTAACAAAATCACCTCAAATCACCTCTTCTGTGTCACGACCTTACTCTCGACTCTTCACCATTGATTCCATATCAAACCAGGTAATTAAACATATACACACACTCGATTTCACTTAAGGAACAAAAGCCCTAAGTTTTATTCCATTATCGTTATCGAATTGATGCTCAATTGAATTCAATTCGAATCTAGGGTTCATGTAAATTTGGGGATTTAAGCAACTAATGTTAAAAATAGTTTAAAGAGGAATTTTGAACACACCTGGGCTTTAGCCCAACTGGTAATCAGTATCCATCATAGGCATGAGGTCCCGGGTTCGAACCGGGCCTCTACCAACTTTTTATTTAATTGTTTTCTTACATTTTTTTTCAGAAAATTATTATTATACTAATAAATCTAAATAAAAATTAATTTGACATTTAAAACATTTCAGAAGTTATTAAACTAATTTTAAAGGCTTTAAAAACTTATGATTTTAAAATTAGTTACTTTCTAACAAAGATCATAAAAACATTATTAATTATTTTATGTAATTTTAATGTTATAAACCTATTATGGTTCAAATATAGATTATTTCTTTTAAAACATTATAAATCTATAGGTTAAATAAATAATTATTCAAATAGTTATTTAAATAATTATTTAAATATTTACTCGTCTATTTATTTAACTGGATTATATATAATTAGTTAATAAAGTTATTCCTTAAAATTTTATATATTATTCTTGAAACTTATAAAACAATATAACTTTTTATTATACGTTATTTTTATTTTAAAGACTTGATATTATAAGACCTTTATAATAAATCACATAAAAGCTCAAAACTTTATAAAACGATATTAGATAACTTTAAGGTCATTTAAAATAAATATTCAATTGATTACCATTAGCAAATTTAAAATAATTAATTATTAAATTAATTATTACTTTTCACACATTATATTTTATCTTTATCAACTCAATAACTTAAATTATTGAATTCTTACTTTTAATTGATTTGCTCCGACTTTATTGAACCAAAACATAATTGATTGCTTTATTTTATTTTATTTGATTTAGTTATTAAAAACCCCCAAATTCTAAATGAAACCCTAATTCATGTTTACTCATGAATCATATCTTATTCTAAACCTAAGATAATAAATCTTAGGTTGAGTCGTGAAGAAATCACCGGAACCATCTAAATCTCTTATTAATAGCTAAAGTGCGTTCTACATCTTGTGAGTTTTCCATGTGAGTTTTTCATGCTTCTATTTTATTATTTCACACCTTTTGGGTGAAACATGTTAACTTATTAACTTATACATGTAAACTTTTTGATACTTGTAAACACACATGCAATTCATATTTACTTTTTGTCATGGTTATTTGTATTATTATGAGTTTTATATGATATACATTATACGTTGACAATCATTAGTTATTGCTAGCTTGGCGACGTCTTAGATTTATGAGCCTGACAAGCCTATTTGGTGGCCCTAGTGTCGTATTTTTGAGCACTATGGGGACCAAGTACACTTAGCCAATCGTTTAATCTTGTAATCTTGTAATCAGTCGAGGTTTTATTGTAGCTATATGTGTTCTATAAACTTGCATAATTCATAACCATTGACATGAATGGCTAGACATGAATTGCTACTTGTAAACGTTTATATATATATATGTGTATATATATATATATATATATATATATATATATATATATATATATAGGGGAGGGATCCTAAGAAAACCAAGTATTTTTATGAAAACCAAGAAAACCAATCCTAGCCAATCACAATTTTTCATTATATATTTATATTTATTATATTCAAAGGGTGTTTTAGTAATTTTCTATGTAATTTATTTTTAGTAAATATTTATTGTTGACTAAATTCCATTTTTTTCTCCATGATTAAACAAACCAATTTATAGAGGTTTTAAAAACCTATTTCATCTGCAAAACACTATGTAACAAAAAGTTGAAGGTAACTAAAATACTTAACGCCTAGTCCGCCCCTTCCAGCCTTCACATGCAGCTTTCCGTCCCTTGCCGGCCTTCCCCTGCACCGTCCGCCACCTGTCCCGGCCTTCCTCTGCCCCGTCCGCCCCCTTCCGCCGGAACCCTAACCTCTAACCTCCGCCTATTAGCTTCTTAACCCACTTTCATCTCTCAATCGCCGGAACCCTAACCTCCGCCCCGTCCGCCCCTTCCAGCCTAACCTCCAACCTCCGCCCCCTGTCCCGGAACTCTAACCTCCGCCCCTTCCAGCCTTCACCTGCAGCTTTCCGTCCCTTGCTGGCCTTCCCCTGCACCGTCCGCCACCTGTCCCGGCCTTCCTCTGCCCCGTCCGCCCCCATCCAGCCTTCCCGTGGTTTCTTCCCGAGGTTTCCTCCTAAAAAATAGGAGGCGAGCAGAAGGCGACCTAGGTTTCTTCAACCCAGAATGACGGGAAGGGGCAGGTATAGCGTTGATCAATGGTACGATGAGCATCTGATCACGCAAGGATGTTTACATATACGTAAGTTCACCGACATGTCTTCTTTATTTGTTTTCTAATTGCTTACATACACGTAAGTTTCACCATCTTAACGTAATAGTATGCATATTGTTTTTTCTTTGTTTGCTAATTGCTAATTTGGTTATGTTTACATATACGTAAGCAGATTACATATACGTAAGCAGGTTACATATGATGCATCAAATCACCCTTGGTTATTTAAGAAAATGGAGATGAAGACAATTTTTGATTAATATGAAGATGATTGTTACGTATATGTAATCTAATTACATATACGGAACCATGGCTACGTATGTGCAACTTTTTTAAGTTTAACATATTATTTTCAGCTGATTATCGATTCTAACAGTAATTTATTTGAATTTTCTGATTTTGTATACCATTTTAATGAGTGATACACATACATAAGTTTCATTATTTTAACGTAATAACAATTTTCATATTTTTTGTTTGTTTTATACGTAAGCAGTTTACATATACGTAAGCAGGTTACATATGATGCATCAAATCACCCTTGGTTATTTAAGAAAATGGAGATGAAGACAATTTTTTATTAATATGAAGATGATTGTTACGTATATGTAATCTAATTACATATACGGAACCATGGCTACGTATGTGCAACTTTTTTAAGTTTAACATATTATTTTTAGCTGATTATCGATTCTAACAGTAATTTATTTGAATTTTCTGATTTTGTATACCATTTTAATGAGTGATACATATACATAAGTTTCATTATTTTAACGTAATAGCAATTGTCATATTTTTTGTTTGTTTTATGCTTGTTTACATATAAGTAAGCATGTTGTAGGGAACAAATATATTTTGAACATATATGTGAACATGTTTACGTATATGTAGGCAAGTACGTAATTAACATAGATCTGCAGAAAAAAGAACTTTTGTTCTTTTAAAATATTTAGAATGATATTTGAATATATTAATTTGATTTTAAATTAAACTAATATTGTGTTTGAGTTTAGAGAGAGAGAGAGAGAGAGAGATTTAAGGGATTTTAGTTATTTCCAAAAATATAAAATTTACAATCTACCTAAAACACCCTTTAATCATTTAATTAAAGTAAGTATCTATTAAATATTTACAAAAATGCCATTGATTAATATCAACCATTGATAAATTTGATCAATGGTCTAAAAGTGGTTTTTTTGGTTTTCTTGTAAATAGAGGTTTTTTTAGGAACCCTCCCCTATATATATATATATATATATATATATATGCGTGTGTTTAACCCATGAAAACTTACCAACTTTCAAAGTTGACCCTTTATTTTTAACATGTTTCAGGTTTGATACTTGAGGATCTCTTCATGCTCATATAGGATTTGGACTTAGTTTAATTGAAAACATTATGTTGTTGTTTATATCTTGTTTGTAATGTAATGATTTAATTGTCTTGTATTGTTCAATAAAAATTACATTTAATAGTATTTCAACTTATTTAGTTCCATGTACTATGAACAATCGTTTCACATTCGTTCGCCCCGATGATTCCGTCGTCGGTCGGGGTGTCACAATTACGGTAGATCCAAGGTTTTTACATGACGATAGCGGTCGTTAGAGGATATTGAAGAAAGAGCGGCTGTGATTACTCGGTGGTGTGTACTCGACGGGGTTTTTTTAAAACCCTTGTTTCATCGATGGAGTAATGGATAATATGGTATTTGCGAATTAAAAAGAGGGTTATCAAAAAAATATATTTTTTACTAATCCTTTTAAGAAAATAAAAATAAAATCTTACGAAGCTGGACTTTTGTCGCAATTAGAGACAAATTGCAACAACATTGAAATTTTTGTTGCTAACTTGTCGCAAATTTGCGACAATTTTCTAACAAATATATTTTTTATCATTTTTTGAGTTCTAAATGTCATTTTTTTATTTTATCTTTTTGATGTCTTAATTATACATGAATTACCTTACTTGCTCAAATTGTACGTTCTAAACACATGCGTAAATTCTATACACAATATAGGATATGATAATACTTAAAAGTTATTGTTATGTTATATATATGTTATATATATGTTATATATATATATATACACACATATATATATATACATATATATATAACATATATATATATACACACATATATATAATCTGTATATATTGTGTGTATATATATACACACTGTTTACACTAATACACATCCACAAAGACACAATCATACGCGTATGCATAAATACACATATTATACACATGTATGCATGCATGTATTGATACATAAATCCACGTATATGCATGCACACCTACAATCACTTCCAAATACACACATATACACACATTAATAAATACTAATAAATACTAGGTAGACCCTAATTGACCAATATAAACGTTATGCTTGACAACAATAACTCCATGACTTGAGTTATCTCTAATAGACATATGTTTACAATCATTAACTCATATTCAAAGTAACACACCTGGCTGATCCTAATTATTAATAATCGAATAATATTGGCTTTAATTTCTTGTATTTGCTCATCATTAACACTCTTGACCTTAATGGACCTTGTTTGATCTCGTTGACTAATGTTAACAATAATCCTCCACGATATACATGCATACGTGCATACACATGTATAACTAAAATATAAATATAAATATAAATTATAATAAAACAAAAACATTAAATGAAAAAATAATAATTAGTTTTATTAATACCAATTAATATCATTAAAAACAAACTCATTTTTAAAAATATTTATCTAGTTTATTATTAATATTATCAAAATATAATAATATTTAAGTTTGTTATTATGATCAAGAAAATACTATTCAGAAAACTATATTCCTTTAATATTAATAACATTATAATAAACTAATATTTATTTTATGATTGCTAATAATATAAGTTAAAAAATATAATATTTAAAATTTTGTAATACTATATTTAACTTAAAGGATTTAATTTTTTGTCACAAATATGTCGCAACTTTAGACAGGTTTGTAATAACATTTAAGTTCCCGCTTAGTAATATAATTTTGAAATATATAATATTTAATTTTGAGATGTAATATTTAGCTTTTAAATTTTTATCACAATTTTGTCGCAACTTGCAACAATTTACGACAACATTTAGGTTCCCGCTTAAATTTTATGTCTTCCCGCCATTTTGTCGTAAACTTGTCATAATTTGGAAAAGAATTTGATTTCCCTCTTAATTTTTATGACAAATTCATTACAAACTTTTTTTTATCACAACTCTGTCACAAACCAGTTGCTAATTGTAGGCTTTTCCACTTTGTTGCAACCTCATTGGTATTTGTAACAAAATGTTTTTGTCGTAATGAATAGTTGCAAAAGTTGATGTTTTCTAGTACTGATAACTCAACAATAAATACTATCCAAGAATCGAGATTGATATGTGAAAAATAAAGAAGATTGAAAAAAATTTGTCAACCGGCATAGTCTACACTGACTACATAATTAGTCCATTTTTTCAACGCAACGCAGGGGTGTTTAGCGTTTTATGATCATGGGGTGTAGCCTAAGCCAATTTTAATGTAGGGTAAGCCGAGATGCATATGAATTTGAGATTTTTATGTTTTAAACTCGTCTTATAAAGCTCAAAACTCTAGCTTTGTAGGCATACGGGACCTACAAATTCAGAGATGACATTTGGGCGGAAATTGATATTCAAGACGCTTTAGAATCATCCTAATTACATACTCTTTCATGTTTGAAAGATCAACATTAAGGATTGAAGACCTAATCAAGATGATTCAAGGCAAAATCACTCAAGATCATTCTCGTGTGTAGGGTTTTGTACTAGTTGCTTGTTCAACCGACGATTACTTCACTTTGAATGTAAATTACACTTAATCAATTGGTTAGCTTAATTTGTATATTGCTTGTTTGATTAAACGGCTTTGAATTTCAATAGTCAATTCATTTTCATAAGTTTTTGGTTTACACCATTAACAATTAGGATTATTGTTACGTGTGTTTTAAATTGGTAATCTTAAAAGTAGGAAACCTAGTTGTGACAAGATTCTGTCTAAAACTGTTAATAATCATAACATGGTAATACGGCTTTTGGGTTATTCATCAGTTCAAGCAATTTAACAAACCATGTCTATGTGGTTTCCAATTGGTAAACTTAGATCAAACAAGCGGTCTTGCAAACTTAGATCAATCGTCAAACCTAATAATTCGGCTTTTCCTATAATTGTTTCTAAACCAATCTTAATTTGCTTTATAGCTTTCACAATCATCAAACCAAATCAAATTTAAGTTTAGTTTTCATGTCTAATTTAGTTAATTGTTTAGTCAAACATTCTCCACTGATTTTCCGTGATATTACACACTACTTATACTTATTGGTTAAAGGTGATTAAGACTTGATTTACACTTTATTTTTGGGCAACCCTTTGACATCAATAAGTTGGCTGCAACTTCCATAGATACATTGCCCTAAAACGAATTTTATTGAATAACATTTCGTATCACTTCTAAAGAAGATGAATATTATGACATAATAAATAAACAATCAAATACTTAATTCATACAAAGCAGGATTAATAGTAGTTCTTCAATCAAGGTTAACACTATATATAAATAGAGATTAACGGATTATCTTGATTAATACTAGGTCTTCAATCAAATTACATATTGATAACAATTGACTAAACCATTAACATGATATACGTACTTTGGTTCTTCGAGATCTTTACTCTTGCTATTTGAGTGTTTATCAATCAACAAAATCACAAAAACCGACTAAGTAAAAGGTTTGAAATCGATTAAACAACGAACAATGGTTGCTACGACGGAAATAGCTGAACAGGGAGGATTTCTTTGGTCCAAATGTGTCACACCCTTAAAATCTGCTAACGGGGTTTTACCGTCAGGCGTGTGACACATCAGGATCTCAGATAGCACCAGTTACACCAGAATCATTAATTGTAAAACGTCACATTAAGAAATCAGAGTTTTGAATCAAACATAAATGTTTTAAACTTGCGAAAGCGTTTGAAAAATAGTAATTCAACAATTTAACAAGTCAAAATGCGTTTAAACCCTTAAGTAATGAATATTTAACAAAATAAAACCATGGAGTTGCAATGTATGCCATGAATGCATCCTAGCTGGATCCTAAGCTCGTGCGTTCCTTTGACCTGAGAAAACATGCTCAAGTGTGTCAACATAAAGTTGGTGAGTCCAAAGGTTTAATCAACAAGTAATGTGTCAGAAAGCGTTTCATTTAGTTTAGTATATAAAGCATATAAATAGGTAGCTAGCCTATAAACAAGTTACTTAGTGTTTCAAACCGAAGCTGACTGTGTGTGTTTAGTACCTTTCCACCACATCTATCACAGATCATGGCAATCGTTAGGTCAATTACGTACCTGTTTGACCTCCAATCAAGCTAGCACGACTAGCCAAGCGGGGTTTGTCAAACCCGGTAGTACAACTCAGAATCACCTCGCTAATCCCATTACTAACAGTTTAATACTGTAAGGACTTTCAAATGAGTCTACACTAACATAACAGGCGATACCAATAATACTGTCAACCATAATAAAAATAGTGTTTGCATGTTCCCCCCCCCAAAAAAAAAAGAAAAGAATATAAAATGGAGCCGTGAAAACTCACCTTACTAGCACAGTAGCGAATACACGAAAGCACAATGATTATAGTTCTGATTGACCTGTGTTTCATTCAATATATATAATTAATATTAATTGTTAATTATAAACGTATGGATTGTTTGGTTTCGCGTTTCACGACTCGGGTACGGTGCAAGTCATAATCGTTTCCCAAAACACTTGTAAGTACCATCATACACAACTCACGCAAGCATAACGCTCACTATTGACGCTTAGCCCGGATCATACATGAAAGTATTCTTTATATGTTTGTATTAACTATAAGACACTTATAATAAAATTATGCGTGTGATCATACATGACTCACACATCATATAGTATAACGGTCCACACATCACACAATGAGGGTAACATATACATGTAAGAATTTAAACATCCAAAATATTTTCTTTACCACTAACGCACAGATATATTACATAATATATTAACACATATATTAGGTAGTATGTAATACACACTACACACATGTATATTATATGATATCTACAACAACACACATAAGTAATATATCAGATTATTTTCATCACTATTCAAAAAGACATTCACACCCGGCAGAATATGCATATCCATATAAATATACATGGAAACACACCCATTGCCAAACCACACCCCAATCAAAACCCACAGCCACCCTACCATTACCACCTACTTCCACAGTCTCCAAACAAACACACATGATGCATACGTATGAGACACACATACATATACAAATACAAATATGGGCATGCATACATACAATAACATACTCTAACACAACCTTTCTCCTTTATGCATGTCATGTAAATTGACCTACATGCTTTCATACCAATAAACCACCCCAAGCAAGTCCCTGCAACACACCCATTTTATGCATATATATACCATCGACATACACAACCTGTTGAAAACACACACACCTCATGATGTACACGCATAGGATCAAATACATACGCAATATACACACACGCACACCGTGAACACACACTGCTACCTATGCGCACAAACCCGAACAACATACATCCACACATAACATATAGATACCCATACTGTATACACCAACGTTCATGGCCACACGCAGAACACGCACACCGCACACACACAACCACCCTAACCCACACGAATGAACGAACATAACCTCGTAACGAAACCCGATTCGGACACGCACCGGAGTCGTCAAGTGATAGTAACCGAACGTAACCGAAATGAAACCGGACGTATTTCCATGATCAGCGAGGAGGAAACGTACCTAACCGCTTACGAGAGAGCAATGGAGTCCGTGAGTCGTCGGCGTTCGAGGGTAAGGAAGAAGGGTTGCTGGGTCTCACGCATGGTGAAGCGGTCGATGCAGAAATGCTGTCGGAGATGGGACGTTGCGAACCAAGATTTGCAAGGTGGAGGAAGGCTGCTTGACAGGTCGTCGAGGAGGCTGTTGTTGAGAGAAGAGAGGGTGCAGTTAGGGTTTGTGCAAGGAGATGCCAAGAGGGGATGGGGAATACGGGTATATGGTTTGTAAAATAAGTTATTTGCACAAAGCCCCTTATAGATTTTTCTTATTATCCTTTTAGGTTAATTAAGTTGATTAGTTTAGTTTTAAGTGAATATTATAATACTAATAATTTGTAACGCCCGAAATTTCCCGAAACAAGCCATTTAATAGTAACGGGCTTTTAAGGGTTAAATTAAGAAATAAAGGGGTAAATTAGTGGGCTATGGATCAAATTAGCCATAATGGGCTAGGCTTGATGGGTTTAAGGGCCCTAATCAGCCCTTAAACATGCATGAACAGCTCCATCTTCCACCATTTCAAACCCTAGCCACCAAATTCATAGAGAGAGAAAGTAGAGAGAGAAAGTGAAGAAATTCAAGATTTGGAGCTTGGAGGTTTGAAAGATTGAAGTTCTGGTGGCTTGGAGCATCAAAACACAAGGAAAGAGCAACAAAACGAGGTAAGAATCAGCCTCTAAGGCCTTCTGTAGATCAAACCCGGATTCTAGGGTTTTGGGGTTTTGAAAAGTTTAAAGAAACATATAAAGGTCGAATTTTTACGTATGAAAACGTGTAAAAAGCTTAGATTTGGTTTCATGGAAGGTAAACTAAGGATTTGGACGTAAAAAGTTAAGATTTTGGGTTAAAAATGGGCTGGATCTGAGTTTCTGTTCATCCAACGAAACTGGGCCCTGATCCAGCGAATTTAAGCATTTAACTAGCGAAACTGCACATTAGTTCAGCGAGACTAGGAGAAATTCCAGCGAAACTACAGTTTCGCAGGGGCGAAACTATAGTTTCGCCGGTAATCTCGCTAAGACCCAGACTGACCTATAGACTTTGCGAGACTAGGGAATTCTAACGAAAGTTGGGCGTTCAAGGCAGCGAATCTGCCTAGCGAAACTAGCAGAAGTGCTGCCCAGCGAAACAGGCAGCGAAACTGCAGTTTCGCTGTAGCGAAACTATGGGCGAAACTATGAAGAAAATGACGTTTTTGCATATTAACTTTCGTGCAGCTAGAGTGTTCAGGCTATAGCTTAAGTGGCTTAGAATTTAAGCTATTGGACAAGTTCAGGTGAGTTCTAGATCCCCTATTTTATACATGCTTTAAATATTTTGGGGCGGTATGCATACTAAGATATATACTTTTATGATCAGTTCTTTTAGAGTAAAGTTTTACTTACTATCTTATATGGGAAACGGGATTTTCTAACGAATTGATAACGTGTTTTTCCTTATTGAGATATAACCTTGTAGTGATGGATTTCCTTCGAGATGTGTTGTGTTATATTATATATATATAACTTAAATAAGAAAGTGAAACGTAAAGAAAGGTTATGTGGCCCATAACGTGTACCTGGATAAAGTAAAGTCTTGCAAGTAAAGTCCTGCAAGCAAGGGATAAAGTAAAGACTTGCAAGCAATGGCTAAAGGAGGGTTGCATTTGTTGTGCCCTCACCCGGATAAAGTAATGCTCGAACAGGCAGGTCTGTAAGCCCTAAATTGGCATGACAATAATGGCCCGATCGAGTACGACTGTAAGCCCTTAATTGGCGTGTCGGTAAAGTCCTAGGCGAGCCTAGGCACCGATAGTGACAGAGAATTGACGGATAAAGAAGAGTAATAAATAACGAGAAATGAAAAGCAATGATAAAGTATCGATAAAGTGATAGCCTGTATGTATTGATGCTTGATAGACAAGAACTATTTTCGACTGATAAAGCTAATATCTCTTACGAAAGTTATTTAGAAAAGTAAACCTTGAATTCACTCAGCGAAGCTGACTTTTGTATGCATATCAGTTGACAGGTAAGAGTTAGAGCTACGGAATAGAGGCATGGGACTGAAGCTTCTTGGCACTAGAAGACTGGCATCCCTGATGAAGAAAAGATTAAGAGGACTTTAAATAGATTTTAAGAATTAAAGACAATATTTATATTTCATTTGTAATGGATTGAAATTTACAGTATTTTCCGCTGCAATATATATTTATACACATATGAGTAAATGACCAACTGTGAGGCTTCCCTGAGAAAGGTGGGCCTTACATAATAATAATAATAATAATAAATAATAATAATAATGATTATAATAATAATAATAATAATAATAATAAGATTTATAGTCGTGAGTATCGACGAGAAGTTAGAAATTAAAAATGACGTAAACCTGAAAACGTGAGTCGTCACATCATCCCCTTGTTGAAGGAATTTTCGTCCCGAAAATTAGAACACAGATTCAAGGAACGTAGTGAGCAAGCTGATCAGTTATCCGGAACGTAGACGCGCTAGGGTTTTTGAGAGTTTCTGAAATATATCCGAAACAAAGAAATGTAAGGTTTCGCACGAGTTGCGACGTCATCCCCTTATTTAAGGGAATTTCATCTCGAAATTTAAAGAAAATATATCTCAGAATGATACCTTAAGAAGTAGATGGCTGATCGTTGAACAGTTGTGGATACTTTTTTTTCATTTGATCCTAGCGTTCCCAGGTGAATTCTAGTCCACGCTTCGAGTTCCATCTAACGCGCATAGTAGAAATTTTGCTATGCTTTAGGGTTTTGATCTCTCGATCCATAATCTCCACTGGTTTTTCAACGAAGTGAAGCTGTTCATCGATCTCCGGTTTTTCTAATGGAACGACAAGTGATTCATCGGCAAGACACTTCCTCAAATTTGACACGTGAAACACGTTGTGTATTCCATCGAGTTCTTCAGGTAAGTTTAGTTGATAAGCTACTGGGCCAACCCGTTTGACAATCTCAAATGGTCCCACGTATCTAGGGTTTAGTTTTCCTCGTTTCCCGAAACGAATCACACGTTTCCAAGGTGACACTTTCAAAAGTATTTTATCACCAATCTGGAATTCCAACGGTTTACGACGATTATCAGCATAACTCTTCTGTCGATCACGTGTTGCTGCCATATGGTTACGGATTTGCACGATCTTCTCAGTCGTCTCGTGCATAATTTCAGGACCCGTAAGTTGGCTTTCTCCAACTACTGCCCAACAAATAGGTGATCGAAACTTGCGTCCATACAGCGCCTCAAACGGAGCAACCCTGATTGAGGTGTGATAACTGTTATTGTAAGAAAACTCAACTAATGGTAACTGAGTTTTCCAGCTGCTGCCAAAATCAATCATATAAGCACGTAACATGTCTTCCATGGTCTGGATTGTACGCTCGCTCTGACCGTCAGTTTGAGGATGGAACGTCGTGCTCATGTCTAGCCGCGTTCCTAATTATCGTTGTAAAGATTGCCAGAAATATGAAGTGAATCGAGCGTCACGATCAGAGATAATGGAAATTGGCACACCATGCTGAGGGACTATTTCCCTTAGGTAGATATGAGTCAACTTTTTCATTCAGCCAGTCTCCCGAATTGCCAGGAAATGTGCGGATTTCGTCAAGCGATCTACAATCACTCAAGTGGTATCGCATCTGCCGGGAGTCCGAGGCAGTTTTGTGATGAAATCCATTTATATCTGTTCCCACTTCCATACTGGAATTTCCGGTTATTGAAGTAAACCGTATGGCCTTTGATATTACATATTTTACCTTAGAACAGGTTAAACATCTGCTTACATAGGTGGCAATATCAGCTTTCATGTTTGGCCACCAGTATAGGATCTTCAAATCTTGATACATCTTATCTGAACCCGGGTGAATAGAGTATCTTGATTTGTGAGCTTCATCCATTACCAACTCTCGTAAATCTCCATACAAAGGAGCCCATATTCGTTCCATGAAGTAATGGATCCCGTCAGGTTTGGTCTATAATTGCTTTTCCATGCCTCGTATGGACTCTACTTTCAGGTTTTCTTCCTTCAATGCCTTAAGTTGAGCATTACGGATCTGATCAGGTAATCTGGTGTGGATGGTAAGCTGTAATGCTCGAACTCGTTTTGGCTTAGAGGTCTCCTTTTGACCTAGGGCATCGGCTACTACGTTAGCCTTACCCGGATGATATTTGATTGCACAGTCGTAGTCATTTAACAACTCGACCCAACGACGCTCTCTCATGTTTAGCTCTTTCTGTTCAAAGATGCGCTGGAGACTCTTATGATCGGTGCATATGGTGCACTTGGTACCGTACAAGTAATGTCTCCATATCTTCACTGCAAACACAATGGCTCCTAACTCTAAGTCGTGTGTCATGTAGTTTTTCTCGTGAACTTTTAGTTTCCGGGAAGCATAAGCAATCACTTTCTCGTGTTGCATTAGCACACAACCGAAACCTTGAATAGAAGCATCATAATAAACTACAAAATCATCTATTCCCTCAGGTATTGATAGAATCGTTGCCATACAGAGTTTCTGTTTCAAAAACTGAAATGCGGATTCTTGTTTGTCACCCCAATTATATGTAGTGCCTTTATGAGTTAACACGGTGAGAGGTTGGGCAATCTTTGAAAATCCTTCGATAAATCGTCGATAATAGCCAGCCAATCAAAGAAACTATCGTACCTCCGTCGGAGTCTTAGGCGTATCCCAGTTCTTGATGGCTTCTATTTTTGCCATGTCAACATGTATTCCATTCTCATTGATCACATGACCCAAGAATTAGACTTCCCGTATCCAGAAGTCACACTTTGAAAATTTAGCATACAATTGTTCTCGCTTCAGCAGTTCCAAAATCAGTCTAAGGTGTTCCTCGTGTTCTTTCTTACTCTTTGAATAAATAAGGATGTCATCAATGAAGACAATGACAAACTTGTCCAAATAGGGTTTGCACACTCGGTTCATGAGGTCCATGAAAACCGTTGGCGTGTTGGTCAACCCAAATAGCATAACCATAAACTCGTAGTGGCCATATCTAGTTTTGAACGTGGTCTTTGAAATGTCCTCATCTCGAACCCTCAGTTGATGATATCCAGACCTCAGATCGATCTTGGAATAGAAACTCGACCCTTGAAGCTGATCGAATAAATCATCGATATGCAGAAAAGGATAACGATTCTTAACCGTCGCTTTGTTCAATTCCCTATAATCAACACACATGCGAAAAGTTCCATCCTTCTTCTTAACAAACAAGATTGGGCTCCCCATGATGATGAGCTAGGTCTAATAAACCCTTTATCCAACAGTTCCTGCAATTGTGTAGACAGCTCTTGCAGTTCATTTGGAGCTACTGTATGGTGCCCTCATGATAGGTGCGACTCCAGGTACTAAATCAATCTAGAACTCGACTTGGCGATGCGGTGGGAGACCAAGTAGGTTAGGGAAAACCTCAGGATAATCACGTACAATGGGGATATCTTCAATCTTCTTTTCCTCTGTTTCTTTCTCGGTGACCATAACGAGGAAAGTTGTATGACCCTTACGTAAGCACTTCTGGGCTTTCATGTAGGAGATGATTCCAGAGATTGTACCACTCTTCTCACCCTGAACTAACCAAACTTCACCACTTGAAAGTGGTACACGAATGATTTTCTCATAACAGATGATCTCAGCTTGGTTCTTAGACTAGTCCATACCAACGACCACATCAAATCTACCAAGTGTGACATGCATAAGATCTATATCTAACTGATATCCAGATAATCCCAGTTTACATCCCTTAATGATGTGAGTTGCCTCAATCAGTTTCCCATCCTCTAATTCTACAGTGTAACTAGGTTCCATATCAACTAAAGTTACATCTAGAAGTTTAATAAACTTGGTAGAAATAAAGCTCCTATCAGTACCCGTGTCAAACAGTATAGAAGCAAAAAAACCATTCAAAGGAAACGTACCAGTAACCACATTTGATCATTCCTTGCCTCACCAGATCCATTCAAAAAAGCACGACCTTTAGTATTATTTCCATTATTACCTTTATTTCCATTCCTCAGTTGTGGGCAATCCTTCCTGTAGTGACCCTCCTTGCCACATTCAAAACAACCCCTAGGTGTCTCTCCTTGTCGTAGCTATTGAGGTTGTTGCTTAGTCATCAGTTCTCCCCTATAGTCTCTAGCAATATTACCAGTCTTACCACATCTTTGACAGCAAAAACAACCACACTATCCATAATGATGGAAGTTGCACTTGTTACACTTCAGGTTTCATACCAACATAGTCACTCGATCCTTGACAATTGTTATTGTACTGGTTGGTATTGGTGAAGTGTCGGGATGAATCGAATTTCCTGGTTTGTTACTGAGGCTGATTTGTGTTGGAGGACTTACCAGGTGCACTATCCCATTTTTTCCTGTTATCAGATGAATTAGTTGCAGTTACAGGCTTAGGCAGTATGCCTTGAGCTACTGCCTGATCAGTAAGTTTGTGAGTCAGACAGATCGCTTGCTGAATAGAGATTGGATCTGCAGCTATGACATAGGCTTGAATTTGAGGAGCTAACCCATCAATGTACCTTTGTATCCTCTTATAGGCTGGAGTCACCATTTGAGGACATAGGGCAGCCAACTCGTGTGAACAAGTTGTATACTCCTCTATCTCAGATCCAACTATCTTTAGGTTCTAAAACTCCGTTTCTAGTTTCTGAATTTCATTTCTGGGATAGTACTCTTCCTTCAATAGTGTCTTGATGTCTTCCCAATGTAGGTTGTTAGCAGCTTCCAATCCTAGGGTCTGAACTTGGGAATTCCACAAGGTTAAAGCAGGTCCTTCCAAAGTGCCAGAAGCATACTTGACACGATTTTTCACCGGGCAGTTACACATTACGAAGGCGGATTCCAGCTTCTCAATCCAACGAAGGAGGGTAACAACACCCTCAGAACCCTTAAATGAATGAGGTTTGCAGTCCATGAACATCTTGAAAGTACAGACTGCTTGACCTGGAATGAGAGGATACATATTAATGATTTAAGGATTGTTAAATAGAGTATATGATTTGATCTAAAAGATTTATTTGATAGAGATTTACCTATTTGATTTTGGTTTAGGTTGGTATTGTTATTTTGATTTTGAAACTTGGCCTATTCGTATGCCACGAGCGCTTCAGTAACACGCTCATTTATGATGGCATCAAGCTCTGCTTGCGTCAGGTTAACATTTCCTCGTCCACTTGGACGTCCAACTCTTCGTCCAGACATGATTCTACATATTCACGATACACATACATGAGATAACATAATATATATGATCATCATAATGTACAAGGTAAATAATCATGCGTTTTATATAACCACAACAGTCAATATTCAGATAATAATCATTGATTAAAAATAATTTGTAAGGAGTACAATGTATTCAAATCAAACCATCAAAATTCAAAATATATCAGTTGGATGGGGAACATCCTTACCCATCTAGGTGTAATATGAAAAATCACAAGAACTGAAATCAAAACAGAACAAAATCCAAGGTAAGCAGAACATCAGACATCAGCTGGACATGACAGAGCCGTCATCATCATCAGAACCATCCGCTGGTGCCTCTTCTGGTTCTTCCTCTGGTGCCGGATCATCTTCAATCTGGAGTGCAACTAACTGTGCTTCCAATCCTGTTAGTCTCTCATCTGTTGCTAAGTTGCGATGATCCTGCTCGTCCATGCTATCAAAAAGTGCCATCACGTTACCAGTCAAATTATAATGCCCAGTAATAGACATCAAAAGTTGCTCTTGAAGTGTCTCCACCTGCAAGTGTAGCTGCTTCATGTTGTATCGTAAAGTAGAGTTCTCATCAGTAAGTGCTCTAATGCGTCGTCGCTCAGTGTCTAGTGTAGCGACTAAGGCTGCAACAGCTCGCTCGAGGGGAACATCAAGAGAAGGGATAGTAGGTGCCATAGAGGTTTTCGATGACTTAGTCCTAGGTCTAGTAGTAGCTAGGGCTGGAACGCGCTCCCTATAGATCATACCGTTTTTTAAGTAGGATAGTACTCCCAGTCGCGTGGAGGATCGAGCTCAGGTATCGCAAATATTTGACCACAGTCCATCTCCTCGTGGGGGTATGGTAATCGAGGCCAGTCAGGTCCTTTATCAGGTATAGGAGAAGTGGGAGGCTCGGAACGTACTGGTCTTTTAACTAGGGCTCGCGAAGAAGATACCATGTCTGTAGTCCATGTCACAGAAATAAGTCCAAGCAAGTAATACATCAAGCAAGTAAAACTTAGTAATCTACGTATGTGTAACTAATACAATCTAGCTATAGTCTAAAATGCAATGCATATGAATGCTCATCTTAGTTCGCTATAACTAGAGCTCTGATACCAATCTGTCACACCCTCAAAATCCGCTAATGGGGTTTTACCGTCAGGCGTATGACACACCAGGATCTCAGATAGCACCAGTTACACCAGAATCATTAATTGTAAAACATCACATTTAGAAATCAGAGTTTTGAATCAAACATAAATGTTTTAAACTTGCGGAAGCGTTTCGAAAACAGTAATTCAACAATTTAACAAAGTCAAAATGCGTTTAAACCCTTAAGTAATGAATGTTTAACAAAATAAAATGATGGAGTTGCAATGTATGCCATGAATGCATCCTAGCTGGATCCTAACCTCGTGCGTTCCTTTGACCTGAGAAAACATGCTAAAGTGTGTCAACATAAACTTGGCGAGTCCACAGGTTTAATCAACAAGTAATGTGTCAGAAAGTGTTTCATATGGTTTAATATACAAAGCATATCGATAGGTAACTAGCCTATAAACAAGTTACTTAGTGTTTCAAACCGAAGCTGACTGTGTGTATTTAGTGCCCTTCCACCACATCTATCACAGACCGTGGCAATCGTTAGGTCAATTACGCATCCATTTGACCTCCAATCAAGCTAGCGTGACTAGCCCGGGCGGGGTTTGTAAAACCCAGTAATACTACTCAGAATCACCTCGCTAATCCCATTACTAACGGTTCGATACTTTAAGGACTTTTAAACATGTCTACACTAACATAACAGGCAACATCAATGATACTGATAACCATAACAAAAATAGTGTTTGCATGTTTTCTCCCCCAAAAAGGAAAAAATATAAAACAGGGCGTGAAAACTCACCTTACTAGCACAGTAGCGAATACACGAAAGCACAATGATTAGAGTTCCGGTTAACCTGTGTTTCATTCAATATATATACAAGTAATATTAACTGTTAATTATAAACGTATGGATTGTTCGGTTTCGCGTTTCACGACTCGGGTACAGTGCAAGTCATAATCGTTTCCCAAAACACATGTAAGTACCATCATACACAATTCACGCAAGCATAACGCTCACTATTGACGCTTAGCCCGGATCATACATGAAAGTATTCTTTATATGTTTGTATTAACTATAAGACACTTATAATAAAATTATACGTGTGATAATACATGACTCATACATCTTAAAGTATAACAGTCCACACATCACACAATTAGGGTAACATATACATGTAAGAATTTAAATATCCAAATATTTTCTTTACAACTAACCCATAAATATATTACATAATATATTAACGCATATATTAGGTAGTATGTAATACACACTACACACATGTATATTATATGATATCTACAACAACACACATGAGTAATATATCAAATTATTTTCATACACATGCACCAAGACCAACATGCATATATACATTCATCACACATGCATAACAAAACCATCCAGATCATCACCATTCAAAAAGACACTCACACCCGGCAGAATATGTATATATATAAATATGCATGGAAACACACCCATTGCCAAACCACACCCAACCAAAACCCACGGCCACCTTACCATTACCACCTACTTCCACAGTCTCCAAATAAACACACACGATGCATACGTATGAAACACACATACATATAAACAAACAAACAAACATACCCAGTGTCTCCCGCTGAAGAGCAGGGTCTGGGAGGGGTATATGGTGGCAAGTCTTTCCTCTATCTAGAAAGATAGAGAGACCGCTTCCGAAGAGACCCCCGACTCGTTAACACAGGCAATAACAATAACAATCATAATACAACGCATATACAAAGCATATAACAAAGCATATAACAAAGCATATAACAAAGCATATAACAAAGCATATAACAAAGCATAACAAAGCATATAACAAAGCATAACAACGGCAATAACCATCATAATACGAAGCATATAACACAATGATATATATCACAAGAAGAATTAGATAATGCGCAGGTAACACCCAAAAAGGATAGATGAGGAAAACTACACCTAACGTGTGGGGTACGGCCATATGTCACCGTATACCCTTCCCACCCACAAAACCCACTAAAAGTCCTTAATTTTAATTCTACGCCTCCACTCACTTCTATCCTCGATCATGTTCTCAGAGAGATGCAAGTCCATCATATCTCTCCTAATAACCTCGTCCCAAGTCAACCTAGGTCTACCTTTGCTCCTCCTACCCTCTAAGCTGATATTCTCTACTGCTCGGACTGGTGCTGCCATCGTTCTCCTCTTCACGTGCCCAAACCATCTTAATCTTCCCTCTCTTATTTTTTCTGTGATACACGCCACCTCTAGCCTCTGACGAAAGACGTCGTTTCTTATCCGATCCAATCTTGTGTGTCCACACATCCACCTCAGCATTCGTATTTCTGCGACCTCTATTTGCCTCTCGTGCGATTTCTTTATGGCCCAACAGTCTGTGCCGTATAACATAGCTGGACGTACTGCCACTCTGTAGAATTTTCCCTTTAGTTTTGCCGGGAACCTCTTATCACACAAAATCCCTGATGCTGCTCTCCACTTGCACCATCCTGATTGTATACGATGTGCTACATCGCTGTGTATCTCTCCATCTTCCTGTACGTACGAGCCAAGGTATTTGAACCTAGACGTCCGGGGGACCGCCATGCCTTGGATACTGATTTGGGTGTCCTCTCCGGCCTCACCACTAAAGTTACAATGCATGTATTCTGTCTTAGCGCGACTTATCCTTAAGCCCCTGCGTTCTATTGCTGCTCTCCACTGTTCTAATATCTCGTTAAGCACCGTCCTAGATTCAGATATTAAGACAATATCATCCGCAAACAGCATACACCATGGGACTGGCTGTTGTATAGACTTGGTCATCTCGTCCAGCACCACTGTGAAGAGGAATGGGCTCAATGCCGATCCTTGGTGGAGTCCTACTTCCACCGGGAAGTAGTCTGTGTCTCCGACAGGTGCTCGTACACATGTTTTTGCCCCGTCATACATATCCTTTATTATTTTGATATACCTTTCTGGTACCTTTCTAAGTTGTAGACTTTCCCAGATGAGTTTCCGTGGCACACTGTCATATGCTTTTTCTAGGTCAATGAATACCATATGCAGGTCTCTTTTCTTTTCTCTATATTTCTCCATTATCCTCCTTATGACGTGTATAGCTTCTGTTGTAGAGCGGCCTGGCATAAATCCAAATTGATTTACCGCTATCTGAGTTTCTCGTCTAATTCTCGTGTCAACAATTCTTTCCCATAGCTTCATCGTGTGACTCAATAGCTTTATTCCCCTGTAATTTGCGCAACATTGGACATCTCCTTTTTTTCTTATATATGGGGACTATGACACTGCTTCTCCACTGCTCTGGCATCTTTCCTGTCTTAAAGATAGTGTTGAATAAGTCCGTTAGCCATTGTAGGCCCTCATCTCCTAGGCACTTCCACACTTCAATCGGGATGTTGTCTGGCCCCACCGCCTTAGCCCTTCCCATTTTCTTCAAAGCTCTCTTAACTTCATCGACTGTGATGCTTCTACAATAACACTTGTTTTGTTGCGTCGTTTGAGTTGTTTCGTCGATCTCCGTTTGTTGATTACGGTTCGTTATGTTGAAAAGGTTATCGAAGTAAGTGTTCCATCTCCCCTTGATGTCTTTCTCCCTCACCAAGACCTTTCCATCCGCGTCCTTTATAAACTTCACCGATCTCAAGTCCTGTCTACTACGTTCCCTTGCCTTGGCAATCTTAAACATGTCATGTTCACCCTCTTTCGTCTCTAATCGCTTATATAGGCATGCATATATAAGCGTAAATTGACATGCATACATATCACACATACAAATATAGGCATGCATATATACAATAACATACTCTAACACAACCTTTCTCCTTTATGCATGTCATGTAAATTGACCTACATGCTTTCATACCAATAAACCACACCAAACAAGTCCCTGCAACACACCCATTTGCTGCATATATACACCATCGACATACACAACCTGTTGAAAACACACACACCTCATGATGTACACGCATAGGATCACATACATATCGCAATATACACACACGCACACCGTGAACTCACACTGCTACCTATACGCACAAAGCCCGAACAACATACATCCACGCATAACATATAGATACACATACTGTATACACCAACGTTCACGACCACGCGCAGAACACGCACACCGCACACACACAACCAACCTAACCCGCATGAACGAACGAACATAACCTCGTAACGAAACCCGGACACGCACTGGAGTCATCAAGTGATAGTAACCGAACGAAACCGAAACGAAACCGGACGTATTGCCATGATCAGGGAGGAGAAAACATACCTAACCGCTTACGAGAGAGAAATGGAGTCCGTGAGTCGTCGGCGTTCGAGGGTGAGGAAGAAGGGCTGTCGGGTCTCACGCACGGTGAAGCGGTCGATGTGGAACAAGCTGCCGGAGATGGGACGTTGCGAACCAAGATTTGCTAGGAGGAGGAAGGCTGCTTGACAGGTCGTCGAGGAGGCTGTTGTTGAGAGAAGAGAGGGTGCAGTTAGGGTTCGTGCAAGGAGATGCCGAGAGGGGAGGGGGAATACGGGTATATGGTTTGTAAAACAAGTTGCACAAAGCCCCTTATAGATTTCTCTTATTACCTTTTAGGTTAATTAAGTTGATTAGTTTAGTTTTAAGTGAATATTATAATAGTAATAATTATAATAATAATAATAACGACTATAATAATAATAAGAAGAAGAATTATAGTCGTGAGTATCGACGAGCAGTTAGAAATTATAAATCATGTAAACCTGAAAAAGTGAGTTGTCATAAAATGGAGGGTAAAAGAAGTCTTTTCATCAAGTATTCTTTGATTAAGGGCACTAAGTGTCCCTCTTTGGGTTAGTTGATTGAAGACAACAGCCTTTGATTTTTGTTGAATGGGAGCCCCAAATATACGATATATAACTTTTAAGAAGGAGCCCCAAATGTACTGTATTCTTGGAGCCCCAAATATGTGGAGGCCTAGTTAAGAGCCCATTTGGTTGTTCTTATGGGCCGACACTTAAGAGTTAATCATATCTTCCTACTCTAATAAAAAGGTATCTGGGATGACACGTGTCAACAACTCAATCACTCTCACCAAAATTTGCCCGCTTCTCTCTCCTATTAAATAATTACCTTAATTACTAATAATAATATTTAACACTTTTTTAGATTTAATAAATTAATAAAGAGATCTATTTATTAATATTATTTCTAAATAAACAATTTTTTATAAAATAATAAATTTATTTAAAGCATAAGACTTTTTTAAAAAATACGAAATATTTAAAATTGGTATTTTTAAAAAGTTATTTTTTTAAAACCAAAAATAATTAAATTTAAGCGTTATAATAAGAAAATTTTTAAAAATGACATTTTTATATGGTTTGTTTTAGAACAAAACGTTTATTTTATTTTTTTTGAAAAAAATAAAGTTTTAAAAAGTTGATATCACTATTTTATAACTTACAGTCATTTATAATACATAATTTCGATAATATTATATCTTAAAATAATTAATAAATTTTATTATATTAATTTTTTATTTATTCAACCCGTATAACACACGAGTTACCATAGCTAGTCTATACTAATAATCCTTTACGTTGTGGGACACGTGTCGTTCCCACGATGCTTTCCCCGAATATTTTCCCGCTCATTTAATCTACCCTGTGATTCTGTATAGAATTTCATTTCATTTTCCCCAAATCTCACAACCCAAACCCAATTTCACTGTATTTCCCCAAATCTCACAACCCAAACCCTAGAGGCTTCAATAAACTGAGCGCTTTCAACTCCAACTATGTAGAATCTCTGTTCCAAGCGATAACCTTGATACAGAATCCCTTCAACACCAATCGATCTTTGAAAATTGTTGAGCTTTCATCCCAAAAGGTACGTATCTGTGGATTCCTGAATGGTTTTTCTTAAATCCGTCGAACTATGCTTACAATTTCTCATTGTGCGATGTGTGTTTAGGCTTTACATCACGCTTATTCTGTGTTACATCTAAGAATGATATGGTATGCTTTGATTCCATTAACTATTTTATGTTTCTTTCATGAACTGGTGGTTTCCAATGTGTGGGTATTATGCAGTACAAATCAAATACCTGTGTTTCAATTTTAATAACAATATGTATGTTTCGATTTAATGTTGGATTTGGTGTCTATTGCCGGTTAATTCTGTGTTAAGTGCTACCCAACATGGTTTTGATGTTCAATTAGCTTCTTTTTTATGTATAGATTTTTTATATACAGAATCTCATATGTGGATGAATCATTTGCTTGAAGTTAAATGATTTATTTGTTATGTTGATTTACTTGTGAGCCTTTATTATACTAGACATCAAGTTGAACAAATGGATAATTTACATAAATTTTATGGTATTTACCCGTTTTGACCCGATGAATTGGTATAACCTTTTTTTAAGTGGAAAATTAGGCTGGAGTTTTTATTTTGTATGCATATATTCATGTCTTCTTTTATAGACATCCTGTGAATGCGCTTAATAGCAATCATACAAATTAAGTGTACCTTTAATTTGTATATGTGTTTTGCAGATATATGAAGGTTTATTCTTTTCTTGATCAACAACTGTGTAAAACCTATTTCATCTCTTGCTTCCTGGTTACATGATTCTCTTGGAGATGTTTTGAAATCGTTAATGTCATCTTTCATTTTAATGAGTTCTTGGTTGATTAAATCGCCCAATATTCTAATCTGCTTATACAAGATTAATACCCTTTGCTTGCTCTTACGTGTTCCTATATTGTATTTTTCATGATCTGTTAATCAGTTTGTTTCTAATATAAATCCTTAAGTTTGATTTTGTTATTAATGGTGTCTCTTATAAAAGCTACTTATGTTTTCATTTTTGATTTTTTAGATGGTGAGAAAAAGGGGGTCATTGATAAACAGAACTATCACAACAATATAACTAACGTCAAAAGGAACACTAGAGATCCAAAGGTAAATTATTTTTATCTCTATCCCATATTTGTGTTTGTTATCAGTCTACAGTATACTACATCATATTTTTAAAAGCATTGATCTGATTTCCTTTTAGGTGAGTGTGCCATGTGAATTTGAACAAAGCACTTGAGATTGAAAGGTATGATCACTTACTTCTTGAAAGCATTCCACCTCGAAACAAATTCATGTACCTATTTTCAGGTTTCAACGAAAAAAAATTATTTTTTAGTCTGACTTGGATTTTTTGTTTTGGTCTATGATGACGCTAAAATTGTCAAGGTTGCAACATAACTTAGCCTCAATCTAAAAATTCAGGGTGATAATTCAATCTAGCTTCAGTCGAGGCTCAATTATTTTCTCAAATATATTTTTTCCATGATAATTTGGTATGTTGTTATCCCCCTACTTTTGTTTGAGGGTCTTTACTTAGACATGGGTATTTACTGATATTAGCGAATTGATTAATTAAAGCAAAATCAATAGAAAATCGGCCTTTTAGATTCACCATCGCCAAGCTCTGGAGAGGAAACCTGATTTAGTATCAATTAAAAAGTCAATGTACTCTCCAATTTGTTGGGTTTTGGTCTTAATTTTTTATTTGTTGATGCTATGAAAAAACTTTTTTTTTTAAATTTGACTCATTTTGATTGGCGTTTCATTTGTTGTAACTGGAATTAATATCATATGATACTTGATTTTATTCATATGCAGTTGGCGTTCTTCGGGGATTTAGGGTTCGTATTTCTTTTTATTTATCTCAATTAACGATTTTAATTCTAATTTAATTGGTTGACTTCAAGTTGTTTGATATAAAAATACTATAGATTTGATTAAAGATTTGTTAATTTGAATTGTGTTCCTTCATACATGATCAGATTGTGTTCTTTATATTCACTTCATCGCTTGTGGGAAGCAAGCTTGCTAGAACAATCACTCTTGAAAGTATCATTTAGATGTAACTTAACTTACTTTTGTTGTTTTTTACCTGGTGTTATTGTTTGAAGTTCAACTATTTAAAATTATAGGTGGTTTATGTATGTGAATATTTTTTACATACATAATTGAGTCGAGACTTGGGTGGGTGCTTTGGATCATATTTATTGTTTGCCATTTGTCTTCACATTTATAAGGTACGCGTAATAGTAGTAACAGTTGTTGTAAAAGATGATTCTACTAAAGAACTTTTTAAAGTCATGTGTTATTTGTTATTTGTCTTCTCACTCATTATAGCAATACGCTTGCAAATTTAATTTATTCTGAGATTTCTTCAAGACTCATGTCCCTGTTTGTGACTTAGGCACTAATAGATTTCATGTTTTTTTTAACTTTGTAGCTTAGAAGTAGAATGTTTATTTGATCTAGGAATTAGAAACTTTATTCAGAAAGCAAGGTCCATCTATGTGATTTAAGAACTATAAAAACACATGTTATTGGGATGAATTTTGTGTTTCCAAAAGTGTAGTTTGGAACAAGAAGTCTTATTATTATTTGGGACTGGAATCACAGGTGAGGAACTTATTTTGTTGGCTATTAATGTTAAGGTCATCACATCACCTAATTATTCTTATTTTTCAAGTGTTTTGGAGAATTGAAAGTGATTTTCTTAATGCTACTTAACAATTATTTATGAACGTTTGCTTTTTTTATTAATTTACATATAATGACGAAACCTGCTATTTCATTCAAATAGGCCAATTTGAGTATTCGGAACTTAACCTTTATTGAGTTGAATGCAGATTTGATAAAAATGGTTGTCGCATTTTCTTTCAAGAGCGGTTTTTTTTTTGCTGCTGAATAGGGGTTTTGACTAATAAGCATGCCCATTTTGGGTGCTATTGTTCGTTGTTTTACGTAGTAAAGTAGGCTCTATTTGGGGTTGCTTTTGGTCTGGGTTAGCAAGCAAGAAAGAGACAAGGAATGATTATGCCACGTATCATTTAACTATATATTTAATACTAGTAGGGTACCCGCGCAATGCGGCGGCGACAACAATTTAACATCCCGGTATCCGTTTTTTAGCTTATCAATCCTCTAGTGAATCTAAAGGTGAAACCGTTTTTTCTCAAAACTTGTTCGGGTTCTAAACGGAAACGGTTTTTTGTCATGGAGTCAAATAGGTTTTTCTTTAAACTGGTTCGGGTTACAAATCTGTTTGGCTCATTGAATACTCAAACCTATCAAACCACTTTGAAACTGGTTTTTAATTTTTAAACTTGTTTAGTGTGGGGCTACCAAACCGGTATACAAACCGGCGGTTCGAATAGAGTTGGGAACCGGTTTGGCTCAAATCTGTATTAAAAGGAAATGTACCTTGACGTCCTTTCCTCGCCGGACCCTCCCTGTACAGCTATGCCTACACAAATCAACACTTTTCAATCTTTTCCTTCTTTTCTATAACAACAAACCAAAATTAGTATTATTATTATTTCTTAAACAAATAACAAAAAAGAACATTCAAATAAGGAACTTTAAACCACATTGCTTTTATCAAATCATTTTGAAAAAAAAGAAGCTATTGGATATGATTGGGTTACATGTCATAACAATTTAATTTTTATACGTGTCAAAATGAGTTAGGTTGGGTTACATGGCAAAATGAATAATTTTTATGTGGGTCAAAATGGGTCGGATTGGGTTGCATGTCAAAACTAAAAATGTCGAATGGGTCAAACGGGTCGGGTTGGAAACAAATACATCATTATATATCACCCTAAATACAATATTAATGCATTTAAGTTCATAAGTTTCTTCCTTTGAAACTGACTCCATATGGGTTCTTAGTTAATCTCTATAGCCAGTATATTAATGCTTTATTAGTTCAGTAAACCAATAATCAAAATCTATATGATATAAGATCAAAAGACCATAACCATCAAAATCTATATAATAAAATTATGTGCTATCACTTCTGTTAAAGGAGTTAAAGGAGTCCATATAACACACTATGTTAATTATGTCCACTATTACACCATTTCTTATATCTTTCTACCATTGTAATTACATGACTTTTCTCCGTATAGTTTTGTATGAAATTTGAGAACCCAATGACAAAGAGATTCATTTGTATAAAAAGTATGCTCTTCCTTAAAACATGTCAAAGTTTACGTGCATACTACTTCTATGGAAGAAAAGTATGTCATCAGAGAAGATTTGATAGTATAATAATTTGTATTGGACCTTCAGCAGAGAAGTTGCTTCATCTCCGAAAGAACAAAAATAAACAAACACACCATTGAATCTGATCCTCAACAAATTGGGTAAAAACTACTCAACTATAACCTCAAAGGAGTAAACCAATAATCAAAATTACACCATACCATACAACTACTTAGTTAAGCTCTATTGGGTAAAAACTAATAACTCAAATTCACAAAAAAATCATAACCCATAAACAATATTTTCATTCACCAATTGCATTCAAATATAAACACAGAACATATAAATGCTAATGATGATAATGTTTACCAACGATTGTAGTTGTGGTCGAGTAATATTCTCTGTGCGATAATGCATAATGCACTTTAAAAATGCCAGGTAATCATCAGAGTTTTGTAATCTGTCTTTCACCTTCATACGGAGACTAACCACTTGTTCGCGCATATCTGCCCAACAGCAATTTAAATAAAAGATTTTACCCAATATAATAATTGCAATAATGAATTAGGAGATACCTTCATGGAATAGTTTTGTGACAGTGTCCTCAAGTGTATTAACAGATTATATTTGTAGGTAACATTATTTATCCCATGGTTATTAAAATCTTTATCTTGTGAATATTTTTGTTCTTTGTCTTCCCTTCTCACTTTATCTTTCTCACAATGAATCTTATGGTCATTGTCTTGATAAGATTCCACCGTGTCATCACTGGCATCTCGGTCCGCACTGACATCACGGTCAACACGAAAAGCAGTATCTTTATGCCATTATTTAGAATTTGGTTCAAAATTTAGCAAGTAAAGATGATTAATTGAAAATTACATTTCCGGAATGCAGAGGTTTTATTATGCCAATGGGTGAGCTTCTGTCTCCAAGGCACGGTTTGTGGGTCCTATTGGAATGAACATAATGACTGGACGCTACTGCTGAAAAATCAGGTAAAAAATTGTTGCGAAACTAAGAATTAGATCCCTCCTTAAACATCATTGCTCGTATCCGTGGACCAAATGTGAGCTTCTCTAATGTCTGTCATCTGCTTTTTCAATATATATCTTTTTTTTCTGTTATATTTTTTATTAAATTTATTAAAGCTTCTATTACTCATGATTAAGTTGAAAAAATCTAATTTTGGAGCTTTCCCTGACATCTCCATTCGATTGGGAGAGTTCTTTTTTGTTGCTTCTGGCTGGGTTTTGTAAATGCAGGATCAGTATGTTAATCACATTATGAATGAAACAGGATCAAAAGTGTTACTAAGAGGGCGTGGTTCAGGAAATCTAACAACAAATGCTGCAGGTAGTATTTATATCACTTTTTATGTTTTTTCGTTTCATTTCTTAAATGCATAAGCTGTTCTATTCTCATCTATTTCATTGCAGACCAACATCCATTACATCTGTTTTTATCAAGTAGTAATCCTAAAAGCCTTGAACAGCTCTAGTAGCAAGTTTACAATAGGTTTTGCATTTAGTTCTAGAACTTGTTTGGGTTTTCCAAGCATCTTTAGAAGCGTGTAACTAATGAGGATAAAAGTCCTGCTTAAATTTGTTGGTTTTCAGTTGAACATAAGGGTAATAAATGGATAATTTAAGATTCTCTTTTTCTTTTACACATTCATGTTTCTTTACACATGCACATGTCTTTGATTAATATATTATTGGTAGTATTTTGGTTCTAACTTCTGTTACTTGATATTACAGGTATTTTCTCTGACCTTGTATGAAGTTTACAGCTGATATTGGACCTATGTGTTGGACATTTGTATTTTCACAGGGTATCAAAATGCATAGGAGGCCTCAGACTATTGCTGCTTTGGTGCTTTTAAGTTTTAATGGCATCTAACAAACTGAACTAATTAGATTCCATTAACACAAATCTTACCCTTTTGTTTAGCCCTAAGTAATTTAATTCACTTGTGTATCAAAATTAGAAGATAATCACAAACAAATCACACAGCAAACCTTCAAAAACTAAGAATTAGATTTATAAGCAAACCATACCTCGTCTTTGAAGTATGTATTATCGGTTATGTAGTTAAGAAGTGGTTTATCTTCATAGCAAGACAATTTTCACATAAATTAACATACCGTAACCAACTGTATGCAACAAGGATTGACACCAGCAAGCATTTGTCGACAAAATTCCTCATCACGAAACCAAGAGAACGTGTCTCTTACAATTAGAGTCATTAATCAAAACACAAATAACTTAAACTAACAAACCATGCCCAAAAACACAAAAGATGCATAAATGGTTAATACTTACTGCAATGGTTTCAGGGGTCTCAAACTTGATAACAGTGTTTGCAGCATCAGTAGCTCCTTTAAAAAGTCTAGGCAACACACTTAAAACTCCACCATCAGGAGCAGGAACATTAACACTTTCATTATAAAGCAAATCTATGGATGTGAATTTATTGCTAAAGAACTTTTACCTTATACATAACATGCGTACTAACTCGACCCTACAAAAAAAAGACAAGTAAAGTTATTAGAAGAAAGATCACACCAAGTTATCTTTATAAGCATCCAAGGAAGCAACGATCATGTTAATTTTCAATGTATAATTTCAGCCATTCTTATGTCAATATTCGATTGCCCCCCAAGTTATCGTTATAAGCATCATTTTGATTTGAAATTCCACAAGATTTACTCCAACTTTGAAACGTAAAAATGAGCTCGGAACAATATGCTCGCCCCCATGCACAATTTGAACATTTGGCTATACATCAACGTTTCTATTCTTAAGATGTAACACCCGTATTTTTCTTTTAAAGAAACAAAGGAATAAAAGAGAAAGAAAAAGGGGAAAAAGAAAGTCAATCCCAAAATTGAGGGACCAAAAGTGAAAAAGATGATAAAAATCTTGAAAAGAGGGTGTAAAAGGCGATGTGGTCGCCCATACCCATCTGCACACTTTTCTTGTTTAGATTTTAGAGAGAGAAAGCAGAGAAACTCTCAGGTTTTTGAAGAACAAGAAGAAGAAATCGGGTTCAAGGTAAGAATTAATGTTTTAAGTTGTTCTTGGTTAGATTAGTCTCGGTTGAATGTTTATGTGTGCTTCTATGTGTGCAAATACGAGTTAAGAAGGATTCTAAGGGTTGGAATCGTGTGAAGAAGCTCGGGTGAAGAGTGTTAAGATTGGAAGCAGCAAAGGTGAGTTTCTAGACCCCCTTTTTACCTGTTTTAAACGTTTTGGGGCTGGAAAATGCATGTATATATGTTTTTATGAATTTGGGTATAATACCCGTATGATATGAATGTATGTATGTTTATGTTTATGATAAGTTTATGCCTGGAAACCATGTGTACATGCTTAGAACTAGGCATTTTGATGTGTGGTATTTGGAATATGAATTAGATACATGTCCAGGTTGCTAATACGTCCAACAGGGTGGTCGTATGACCAAATGATTTTTCAAAGTGTGAGTTGAAGAGTCCAATAGGACTCATACGCCCAACAGGGTGGTCGTATGACCAGGTGATTATTCTAAGTGTAGGGTGAAGAGTCCAATAGTGCTCATACGCCCAACAGGGTGGTCGTATGACCAGATGATTATTCTAAGTGTAGGATGAAAAGTCCAATAGGGCTCATACGCCCAGCAGTGCTCTTACGCCTAACAGGGCTCATACGCCCAGCAGTGCTCTTACGCCTAGCAGGGCTCATACGCCCAAGGGGCTTATACGCCCAACAGGGCTCAAACGTCCAGAACACTTAGAATTTTTACAGAAATTTCCTGCAAATCCGAAGTTTGAGGTTTTGACCAGGGTTGACTAGGGTTAATAAATGATGATGTTTTATGCATGTAATGATGATTATGATTAACCCTTATTATTACTGATATTATTATCAGTGTATTATTATTGTTAACAATATTATTAATAAAATATTGTTAAGTATGGTATGACATGACGAAGAATGTTTAAGAATTAACGAAGAAGTATTATCATTAATAAAGTGAAAGATTAATGATAAAGAGAAATAAAACGAATGATAATGAGTCCTTAATGAACGAATGAAAACGTGAGAGATTTGCAAGTGAAGTGTACCAAAGTGCACGGTCCTAAATGCCACAAGCTCAACCGCGTGAGGTTCAGCTAATCTTTAAGAGTGCACGTAGAGGTTCCAGTCTTGAGACTGACCTTCGGTGTGGTACATGGTGTATAGTAGGTACCCACATAGTGGGGGTGTGGAATGTCACAGGTACCCACAGAGTGGGGGTGTAGTATGTCTAGTTACCCACTTCGGTGGGGGTGTAGTTACCCACTTCGGTGGGGGTGTAGTTACCCACTTCGGTGGGGGTGTAGTTACCCACTTCGGTGGGGGTGATGTTACCCACTTCGGTGGGGGATGTAGTTACCCACTTTGGTGGGGGTGTAGTTACCCACTTCGGTGGGGGTGTAGTTACCCACTTCGGTGGGGGTGATGTTACCCACTTCGGTGGGGGTGTAGTTACCCACTTCGGTGGGGGTGATGTTACCCATTTCGGTGGGGGTGTTGTTACCCGAGTTATGTTTAACTTCGGGGGTGTGGCATAAGGCCAAACATAGTTATGGGGTGAGCAACTTGGTGTTGCAAAAGCCCGCAGAAGGCTTACAATCGTTGAGATTGATAATGGGTGAGCAACTTGGTGTTGCAAAAGCCCGCAGAAGGCTTACAATCGTTGAGATTGATAATGGGTGAGCAACTTGGTGTTGCAAAAGCCCGCAGAAGGCTTACAATCTTTGAGATTGATAATGGGTGAGCAACTTGGTGTTGCAAAAGCCCGCAGAAGGCTTACAATCGTTGAGATTGATAATGGGTGAGCAACTTGGTGTTGCAAAAGCCCGTAGAAGCCTTGCAATCCTTGAGATTGCCAATGGGTGAGCAACTTGGTGTTGCAAAAGCCCGCAGAAGCCTTGCAATCCTTGAGATTGCCAATGGGTGAGCAACTTGGTGTTGCAAAAGCCCGCAGAAGCCTTCCAATCCTTGAGATTGCTAATGGGTGAGCAACTTGGCGTTGCAAAAGCCCGCAGAAGACTTACAACCTGTGAGGTTGGAAATGGGTGAAGTGACTCGGTGTCGCAGCAAGCCCAAAAGTCTTGAGATCCTTGAGATCGTTAATGGTTGAGCAACTATGTGTTGCAAAAGACCGGGAGAAGAATGATAACGTATGAATTGGGATCCATGTCACTTGACCTCAGTAATCATGGCTGTGTGCCATGAAGAGGGTAAAGTGTGACTGGACCTAGATAAAAGTGAAAGATAGAGGATGCATGAAAGTAATGAACGTACTAATAAATGAAATGAACGTAAGAATGAACGTAACATACGTAAAGACGAATGTAACGAACGTATGAGTGAAAGTAAGAAACGCACAAACGAAAGCTAGTGAATGAATGATGAAGATAATAACAATATTATCTATGTGTATGTACGTATGATGTGTGTTCATCTACGAAAGTATAGTATGTTTTTGAAAGAAGTAAAGAACGGTTTTAACAAAAGAAAAGTATGTTTTATTTTAAAACTAGAACTCACTCAGCAACGCTGATGTTTTATGTATTTTCCAGTTGGCAGGTATGTTGCTGAGGATGGCACGAGGTGACTACTCAGTTGTTGAGGCTGGCATCCATATTTTGACATGTCAATGTATTTTGAAATGAAAAAGAATGTTGTAATGAAATAAATGACATGTTTTTGTTATTAATGAATGTTTTTAAATTCCGCTGCGAGTAAATATGTGTTCTAAAACGTTTTATGTGCGATGAATGACCAACTGTGAGGTGCCCGGGAACGGGGCCTTACAAGTTGGTATCAGAGCCAAAGTTTAAGTGAATTGGGTAAAATTTTTCAGAATAAACCTTAACTTAAACTGAGAATGGGACGGAAAGCGAAGGGATGCCAAACTGAGTAGCTGCGTGTCATCAGGTATTTTCTTAGAGTTAACAGGCATTGTGTGCGCATGTTATGTGTTTATGTGTTACTGTTAGATTTAGATGCTAATATAGTCAGGACAGGTAATGCTCGGGGTGTGAAGAGTAGAGTAAGTGGCTAATTACAACTGATCACCGTAATTAGGGACTTACTATACTTGACATAAACTGAGCTATTCCCTTGAATGAACGTGTAGTGTTTAAATCTTTCAGTGTGAGTTAGAGAATGGCCGGTAGTAGACCTTCTAAGGCTTCCCGTGGTGGAGGTGGTGGCGGACGTGGTGTTGAACCACGAGTCACGAGAGCACGATCTAGAGTGGAACAGGTGGTTCACGAGGAGTCCGAAACACCTCAACCGGGAGGTGGTGATGAGAGTGCTAACTTGAGAGCCTCGGTGAAAGAGGCAGTAGCTGAAGAAGTGCATCAGGTCATGCAGACGATCCTACCATCTGTAGTGACCAAGGTGGTAAAGGCTGTTAGAGACGGGAAAAGACAGGAAAGAGGTAGATCGTCGGGCTCAAGGAAACGGCCCGAGACTGAAACGGTCTTCTTCGATGACGAAGAGGAAGAAGAGCCTGCGCCGGAGACGGCACGAGGCTGTGATTATGGGGCGTTTCGGCGATGCAAACCCCCAACTTTTGATGGTAATGGCACTGCTGCCGCGGCTCATCGTTGGGTCAGAGAGATGGAAGCGGTACTGGAAATTAGTGAGTGCCGGGAAGATCAGAAAGTTAAGTTTGCCACTCATTCTTTCGTGGACTCAGCTTTATGCTGGTGGGACAACATAGTTCAAGTTGAGGGTAGTCGGGCTATCGGAAGGATGAGATGGCCAGAGTTGAAGAGGTTAGTGATTGAGGAGTTCTGTCCTCACCGTGAGATGGACAAGGTAGAAAGGGAATTCCTGCAGTTAGAAGCGGGGACGATGACGCATCAACAGTACACCACAAAGTTTAACGAGATGGCACGTCTGGTGCCGGATCAGGTGACTCCTCTATCCCGAAAGATAAAGCGGTATATTCAGGGTTTGCCAGCAGATATTCGCAGGCACATGATCGCTGCCCGACCGAGTACGTTTAGGTCGACGGTAGATTTGGCGGGAAGGTTATACGACGAAAGATCGATGGTGGTGACAGAAGCTAGCAAGAAAGGAGAAGGCGATCGGGATTGGAACGGGAAGCGATTGGGACGTGGCGAAGTCGCTCCAAGTAACAAAGGTGCACGGGTGGATGATCAGCGTGTGGTCATAACTGAGACGGGGTTAGGAAAGTGTGACAAGTGTGGATACAAGCACCCCGGGGAATGTAGACTGGGGACAAATGTCTGTTTCCGTTGTGGTAGGACAGGACATGTGGCGAAGAACTACGGTATGGGGAGGTGTTATTCTTGTGGGGAGGAAGGTCACATAAGCAGGGATTGTGAGAAGCCAAGGGCGGAAGGTTCGGGAGTGAAGAAGGCTGGAAGAGAAGGACGGAGGGCAAACGCAGCAACTACACGATAACGCGGGAGGAGGCTAGGGTGAACCCCGATGTTACGTCAGTTGCATGTTAGGAATAGAAAGAATCGATGTTATTCGACTTAGGAGCTACTATAGGTAAGTCTACTAGATTACCCAGTGCACTAAAGAACTCCGCAATGGAATTGAGAGAGCGCTTGCTTTTCTGTTAGACCATCCCTGATAGACGTAGGTGGATAGACATACACCTCCGGGGGAATCGAATAGTAACTTATGAGGCAAGCACCAAGTGCTGCAAAAGAGATGGATTGATTGGTGGTGCCCGATAAAAGTTCGGTGCCGATCTGCGACAATGGATTATGATGCATGCTTCACTGAGAAGGATGTACGACGATCGGAAGAGAACAGAAACAAAAGGAGAAGGAACATCAAACAAGGGCTTGTGGTATTTCCATAAGCAGCAACTTTACACAAGTTGAAGGCCGTGTTCTTCACGCACCAAAGCTGAGGGTTCTCAGTGATGCTCTGAAGCTCAATGATTATGACGCAAAGCCTTTGCTCAATATCTTGTGGTGTTCCTTTTGATTATAGTGACCATACTCTACATGGCATATTTGAGGCCATAGCTCCTGGTCAAATGATCATTGATCAGTATGCATGGGTTGCCAATGCAGAATAGTCAAAGATAGAGCAGAAGACGAATGTTGATAAACGATGTAAAGCAATTGAATTCCAGATGAGAGACTGGAAGAAGAGGTGAAACAGTATTGCTCACAAGGGTTAAAGGAATAACAGGTTTCGGGGACGAAACCTATATAAAGGGGTGGACTTGTAACACCCATATTTTTCTTTTAAAGAAACAAAGGAATAAAAGAGAAGAAAAAGGGGAAAAAGAAAGTCAATCCCAAAATTGAGGGACCAAAAGTGAAAAAGATGATAAAAATCTTGAAAAGAGGGTGTAAAAGGCGATGTGGTCGCCCATACCCATCTGCACACTTTTCTTGTTTAGATTTTAGAGAGAGAAAGCAGAGAAACTCTCGGGTTTTTGAAGAACAAGAAGAAGAAATCGGGTTCAAGGTAAGAATTAATGTTTTAAGTTGTTCTTGGTTAGATTAGTCTCGGTTGAATGTTTATGTGTGCTTCTATGTGTGCAAATACGAGTTAAGAAGGATTCTAAGGGTTGGAATCGTGTGAAGAAGCTCGGGTGAAGAGTGTTAAGATTGGAAGCAGCAAAGGTGAGTTTCTAGACCCCCTTTTTACCTGTTTTAAACGTTTTAGGGCTGGAAAATGCATGTATATATGTTTTTATGAATTTGGGTATAATACCCGTATGATATGAATGTATGTATGTTTATGTTTATGATATGTTTATGCCTGGAAACCATGTGTACATGCTTAGAACTAGGCATTTTGATGTGTGGTATTTGGAATATGAATTAGATACATGTCCAGGTTGCTAATACGTCCAACAGGGTGGTCGTATGACCAAATGATTTTTCTAAGTGTGAGTTGAAGAGTCCAATAGGACTCATACGCCCAACAGGGTGGTCGTATGACCAGGTGATTATTTTAAGTGTAGGGTGAAGAGTCCAATAGTGCTCATACGCCCAACAGGGTGGTCGTATGACCAGATGATTATTCTAAGTGTAGGATGAAAAGTCCAATAGGGCTCATACGCCCAGCAGTGCTCTTACGCCTAACAGGGCTCATACGCCCAGCAGTGCTCTTACGCCTAGCAGGGCTCATACGCCCAAGGGGCTTATACGCCCAACAGGGCTCAAACGTCCAGAACACTTAGAATTTTTACAGAAATTTCCTGCAAATCCGAAGTTCGAGGTTTTGACTAGGGTTGACTAGGGTTAATAAATGATGATGTTTTATGCATGTAATGATGATTATGATTAACCCTTATTATTACTGATATTATTATCAGTGTATTATTATTGTTAACAATATTATTAATAAAATATTGTTAAGTATGGTATGACATGACGAAGAATGTTTAAGAATTAACGAAAAAGTATTATCATTAATAAAGTGAAAGATTAATGATAAAGAGAAATAAAACGAATGATAATGAGTCCTTAATGAACGAATGAAAACGTGAGAGATTTGCAAGTGAAGTGTACCAAAGTGCACGGTCCTAAATGCCACAAGCTCAACCGCGCGAGGTTCAGCTAATCTTTAAGAGTGCACGTAGAGGTTCCAGTCTTGAGACTGACCTTCGGTGTGGTACACGGTGTATAGTAGGTACCCACATAGTGGGGGTGTGGAATGTCACAGGTACCCACAGAGTGGGGGTGTAGTATGTCTAGTTACCAACTTCGGTGGGGGTGTAATTACCCACTTCGGTGGGGGTGTAGTTACCCAATTCGGTGGGGGTGTAGTTACCCACTTCGGTGGGGGTGATGTTACCCACTTCGGTGGGGGATGTAGTTACCCACTTCGGTGGGGGTGTAGTTACCCACTTCGGTGGGGGTGTAGTTACCCACTTCGGTGGGGGTGATGTTACCCACTTCGGTGGGGGTGTAGTTACCCACTTCGGTGGGGGTGATGTTACCCATTTCGGTGGGGGTGTTGTTACCCGAGTTATGTTTAACTTCGGGGGTGTGGCATAAGGCCAAACATAGTTATGGGGTGAGCAACTTGGTGTTGCAAAAGCCCGCAGAAGGCTTACAATCGTTGAGATTGATAATGGGTGAGCAACTTGGTGTTGCAAAAGCCCGCAGAAGGCTTACAATCATTGAGATTGATAATGGGTGAGCAACTTGGTGTTGCAAAAGCCCGCAGAAGGCTTACAATCTTTGAGATTGATAATGGGTGAGCAACTTGGTGTTGCAAAAGCCCGCAGAAGGCTTACAATCGTTGAGATTGATAATGGGTGAGCAACTTGGTGTTGCAAAAGCCCGTAGAAGCCTTGCAATCCTTGAGATTGCCAATGGGTGAGCAACTTGGTGTTGCAAAAGCCCGCAGAAGCCTTGCAATCCTTGAGATTGCCAATGGGTGAGCAACTTGGTGTTGCAAAAGCCCACAGAAGCCTTCCAATCCTTGAGATTGCTAATGGGTGAGCAACTTGGCGTTGCAAAAGCCCGCAGAAGACTTACAACCTGTGAGGTTGGAAATGGGTGAAGTGACTCGGTGTCGCAGCAAACCCAAAAGTCTTGAGATCCTTGAGATCGTTAATGGTTGAGCAACTATGTGTTGCAAAAGACCGGGAGAAGAATGATAACGTATGAATTGGGATCCATGTCACTTGATCTCAGTAATCATGGCTGTGTGCCATGAAGAGGGTAAAGTGTGACTGGACCTAGATAAAAGTGAAAGATAGAGGATGCATGAAAGTAATGAACGTACTAATAAATGAAATGAACGTAAGAATGAACGTAACATACGTAAAGACGAATGTAACGAACGTATGAGTGAAAGTAAGAAACGCACGAACGAAAGCTAGTGAATGAATGATGAAGATAATAACGATATTATCTATGTGTATGTACGTATGATGTGTGTTCATCTACGAAAGTATAGTATGTTTTTGAAAGAAGTAAAGAACGGTTTTAACAAAAGAAAAGTATGTTTTATTTTAAAACTAGAACTCACTCAGCAACGCTGACGTTTTATGTATTTTCCAGTTGGCAGGTATGTTGCGGAGGATGGCACGAGTTGTGGCTGGCATCCATATTTTGACATGTCAATGTATTTTAAAATGAAAAAGAATGTTGTAATGAAATAAATGACATGTTTTTGTTATTAATGAATGTTTTTAAATTCCGCTGCGAGTAAATATGTGTTCTAAAACGTTTTATGTGCGATGAATGACCAACTGTGAGGTGCCCGGGAACGGGGCCTTACATAAGAACATTAAGTGAGTGGTTGTAACTTTCATGCGAAAGGAAATACGTTTCACTTTCAAATTGTTCATATCAGTAAAATCCCACTTTATAGGTGAAATTAGTATTTGTCAGCAAATAGTAGATCAGATAAGGAAATTAACCTAAACTAAAGAACAAAATTAATATAATTACAATAACAAATCAGTCAATAAACCCCTAAACCCTAATACAGTTATTGTAGTCCTGTACCATCATAGCATTATATTGCTACATGGGGCAGATACATCCCATTTAAATTTTCTGGAGTTGGAAGTCATAGTTTCTTACATGGTAAACCATTTGTTTCTAAACCCTAACTTCACTCATTGTGAATGAAAAAAAATTCACTACTAATTCAACATATAACTTTCGTAGTTACTGTACTAAATACAAGATATGCACAAATATCCTAAATCCCTAAATTCCCCGTCAATTTTGAAGTTGAATACAGCAATTGAAATTATACTATCACATATAAGAAAAATCTATTCAGAATCATCACTATCGCATATAAGAAAAACGATAATGCTTACATCGAGCTGCGAACTAATAGAATCCTGCTGGTTCGTCGGAGCTAGAACGACGGAACCGGTGGCCGACTTCTCTCCAAATTTAGCGAACGAATTATGCGTCGTTAACCACGAGTACTGATTGAACGGCAATCCTTTCACCTGTAATCACTCCAAATCACATCAAACGCAAATTCAAACCCAAACATAACACTCACACACACAATATACCTTAGAAAAGGGACTAATAGTCTGAAGGCGAGTACATCTCGGGCGAACATTGCCGTCTGCAACACAAGCCTCACAGTGTAAACCTGCGTCACAGTTGCTATTATCTACGCACGTTTGTCCTTCCTGATAGATTAACCAAATACACGTCAATCCTGACTAAAACATTATCAATCATCTGTTCATCAGTCCTCACATATTTGAGAATCAAATCGACCTTGAGCGATGATGCATACGTGAACAGAACAACTGTGGCGAAGAAGATTGCGAAGAACACATTGCATCCGCGACGACTGTAGTTCAGGCGGAACTACGTGTTTCCGTTAGCCACGGGTTTGAGATTAGGGCTTCGAAGAGGTTGGTTGAGGATGAATCTGAGGTTGATTTGAAAGCAGCTCAGCTTGTTTTGAGGGGGAAAGTTTTGTGTATGAATGTTTTCAAGCTTTAAGGGTTGTAATGTTTGCTAAAAGAGTTGTACCTCTTAATTTTAAGAGATTTTGGTCAAATGACCATTTTATCCTTCTCATTTACTGATATATATATAGTATAGATGGTATGTCTTTTATTTTCTCATTTCTTAGTCGCATAGAAACCCACTTAAAAAGGTTTTTTTACTTTTAGGTAATCGAGTCTTATTTGAGCTCAAGTACATGGGAAGGCGGTATCTTCCTTGGAGAGATAAGGAAGGTTATTATTATAAATTCTCACGTGGCAACAAACTCATGCTTAACCGATTGACTCGTGGTCTTTACGTAGCAACAAACTCATGCTTAACCAATTGTACCATAAGTAGAAGTAAATAATACAAACATAGAGGGACACCAATATTAGTTATAAGGTTATATATAATTTGGACTTCTATAAATTATAACTTTGATTAAAATGTTTAATTATTTTTGTGATTAGGAAATGCTAGAAAAGCAGTAACCGAATAACTTTTTTTTTCGAAACATGCATGATGAACTAGAATAAATTCACATTTATCTCATAACTAGAAGGAAAGAATTGTGATTTACTAGAGCTAGACTACATGTTTATTTTCTTAGCACTTTATATGATTTTCACCTCCCCCATTTTTATTAGTATTGATTTATTACTTGAAAACTTGCTTGTATGTTATTTTAAACAAATCTTATCTCAATTCAAAAATCTTCATTTATAACATTTTAATTTAATATTTTCTTTCAACCCGTGTAATACACGGGTCTATAACCTAGTTCTCTAATTAAGTCCCTACAATCGTATATTTGTATGCAGTTATTTCCTAAAATGGTGTATTTAAAAATTTTATTAACCAAAATGGTGTAGTTTTAAAAATATTTATCAAAATAGTGTTGTTTTTAACTTTTTTTTCTCACTCCTACTCTCATTGAATACTTTCTAAAGATTTTTAAATTCTTTAACATGTGAATTATTTAGATTTTAAAAAACTATATATATATATATGTATAATATTAAAACAGTAACTTGGGGGGACACTTGTCACATCCATAGGCGCCTTAAGTTTGTTTTTCTCGTATTTCTCTCATCTTAAATAGTTATCTAAATTAAAAATTAAATAATTTTAATTTTTTTTAAGATTAAAAATATTTATTAATAAATTAAGAAAAGATGTCTTTTTATTAATGTTATTTCTAGAAAATATTTTTTTTATAAAATAAGAGTTTTTCTAAAACATTAAATATTTTTAAAAATATGAAATATCTTAAAATTGATGTTTTTAAAAGTAAACTTCTTTATAAATTAAAAATAATTAAAATTAAGAGTTATAATAAAAAACTTTTAAAAATGGTATTTTTAATACGGTTTGTTTGAAAAAAATGGTTAATTTTTTTAGGAAATAAAAATTAAAATTATTACTTATAATTTTTACTTATATGTAATTTTAATCATATTTTATTTTAAAATATAATTTTATACTTCATAAACTTTCATCATAATTAATATTTTATTTTTTAACTCGTGTAATACACGGGTTTACTAAAGTTAGTGTTATATAAATAACAATCAACAATTAATCAATTTTATTTTTCAACCCGTGTATTACATTTAGTTTTATTTATGTTTTTGTGTTATTTTTAATAATTAACTCATCACCTCCCGTGTAATAAACGGGTAACTAAAGCTAGTGTGTATATATATATATATATATATATATATATATATATATATATATATATATATATATATAAGGTATGGTTCAAATGAGAACTCTACCTTATTGTAAGAACTCTTTAACTATTTTTGGTCCATTGATTTAATAATTGAAGGACAAGATCATGCCATGTGTCCTTCCTTTTTTTAAATAGAAAAGGGAAATTTAGACATTTTGCATACATTTCAAAAAGTCAAAAAACGTAGATTTAATATGGTGGTGACAAGTGTCACCACCTACCGTCTTTTAATTCACCTTAATTTTTATTTTTATTTTAAAAAAAGTTTACCCCTATATTTTTAAAACCTCTATAACTTTTTTATACATTATTATTTTTCTAAAAAAATTACACCATTAAACTTGTCTTATTTTTCTCTTTAATTCTACTATAGTATTGAAAATATTTTAAAAAAATTTTTGAACGTTAAATATCACAATAAATTACATCATGTTTATATGAATTCAAATCCTAATACGCTACAGTTCATAAAAGTTACATTGATTTAACAACCACGGTTACACTAACCTAACATAAGGGTTACACTACACTAACATGATGGCTATAGTCTTCTACAGTGATGTAACACAGTGCAACAGTTAGTTACAATAAATTACACAATGATCTCGATTACAAATCTTAATAGTTACAGTTACTTACATCATATTGTAATTTCTTGTAATAAATTACAGCAAAAAAATATATATAAACCAACAAAAATAAAACCTACTAAAATAATTTTATATCCATCGTGCAAAAATAATGTACTATGGTATGTGGTAAAAAACAAAACCTTATCATCCCCTTCATGCAAAAAAAACCAAATGACATCCTCATTACGACAACCTAAAAACCAAATGACATTACATCATGTTATACTAATGTAATTTTTAGCAAAGTCGCAACAAAAAATCTAGTTACACTGTTAAATACATGATATTACACCACTCCAACTAAAAGTAGCATAATCATCACAACAACCAAATGACATTACATCAATATAAACCAGTGTAAACTAATGTAAACCAATATTAACTAATGTAAAACGATCTGTAAACACAAACGAATCATTAACCAATGTAAATCAAACGTTTTTTAAATGTAAACCATACGACATTACACCATGTCTTAATGATTTAGTACTACGTCTAGAACAAAACAACCCAAATATTAACTAATGTAAATAAAAAAAGTATTGCTCGTACACAGTTACATCAAGTTACACTGTTATACTACTGTAACTTATAGTAAAACTGTCACGAAAACCAGACTGTAAACCAACGTAAGCTATTGTAACCCAATTTAAATCATTGTAACAAATATGAGAAACTTACAAAGGCAGCATAATACACAAAGGTTAAGCCCGCTAGAGCGACAAATGCTGTTTGAAATATGTTATACCTGCCAAAGTGATAATCAGCAATGAACATAGATTAAAAGACACATAAAAATATTGTGAAAGGATGAAATAGCTGAGACCGACTTGTATAAGTATTTTATGCCACGAAGAGATTGCAATGTATGACCAAACATTTCTTGGGTAGCCGTAGCTTGAGCATAGTACGCAAATGCGGTTGAACAGAACTGTATCACACTAAAACCACAACACAATGATTATAAACCGAGTATAAGACTAGACCATGAGAAGAAGGAATAACTTGTAAAAATTATTAAACAGAGTTCATGATCTTTAATAGTTACCAAAAAAAAGTAAAAGGAAAAACAAATTAAGAAATTGAATCAGCCTACCTGATGGAGCAAAGAAGAATGAGACCTACATTGAATAGGAAAGAGTTCATGAGAGTAGCTCCCCACCTATAACATCAATTCACAGGTTATAATAACCGCAAGATATTCAACTGGATACCAAATAACAAATATAAAATAACAGGGATGTTAAGAATATGAAGGGGATTACTTCATTGGATGGATGGTTATAAACACTAGTCTCAAACCAAGCATCATTGCCCCAGCAATTACTGCAAGCAGAAGGTAGAAGCAGAGGAATGCAAAGGCCGCGGTACCCAGAAGACCTGGTGAAGTGTATTTGACCAGTGTGAATGTGTTCACTCAAAGTATCACATATAAAAAGAAAAAAAGATGGTAGTCGAATGTTACCCCACGGCGACGAGCTCTTCGACGGCGGCGAAATGGTCAGACCATCTCGAGCTTCGACATCGCTCGCTGTAAGGCGATTCATCCCACGGCGACGAGCTCTTCGACGGCGGCTCACCGACACCGCCTGAAATCATACCGGAGCTCGTTCACAGGAGCCATCGTCAATGGTTCGGTGGTTTAGCGATGGGTTCATTGATTCGTACACAGATGGAATTAGGTGGTTCTAGAGGTTGAGAAATTGGGTGTTTTGATTTCAAAATTATAAATGTTTTTCTCAATAAAGAGACCTGACATCTTTTAGGAAAAGTACAAATATTAAAATGACCTTTATGCCCCTGATCTCATCTAAGCCATTCAAATGGAATCTTGATTATTTAGTATTAAATCAATGGTTATGGTTGGGTTAAAGGGTTCTCACAATATATATATATATATATATATATATATATATATAGGGTTAGGATCATTACAGAACCACTTTTTATTTTCAGAACTACAGAACCATTGATTTACATAAATGTATATTAAGTCTGTTAATAATTGATCTGTTTTACATATGTGTATATCAGATATGAACAACAAACTATAAAAGCCAACTAAATATCACCAGGTTTAACTTACATCTATGTAAATCATGGTTTATAATTTACATTTACGTAAATCAATGGTTTTTTTTGTTCTGAAAATAAAAAATGGTTCTGTAATGATCCTGATCCTATATGTATATATATATATATATATATATATATATATATATGTAGAGTATGGTTCTATTAAGAACCCATATTAATTGTAAGAACTCATTAACTCTTTGTAGGCCATTGATTATATTTTAGAACCATAAGATGATAACAAGTGTCCATAATCCTTTTTTAGTAGAAAAGGTCATTTTTGTCATTTTACACATACACAAAAGTCAGCTTTTAATTTGGTGTTGACAAGTGTCACCACCTATTTTTAAAAAATTTCATCTATTTTTTTATAAAAGTTTACCCGTTCTATTTTTAAAACTTATATAACTTTTTTATGCATTATGATTTTTTTATAAAAATCACACCATTAAACCCGTCTCATTTTTCTCTTTAAATCCAACATAGTTTCGAATTTTTTTAAAATTTATTCTCAGTTGTTACTTATTACATTACTGTAACGTGTAGATAAAACATAAAAAAATAGAATTAAACTTAAAAACATACTTATATCTAAAGAAAAGACAAAGAGTTTCTTATAAGAAAGTTAATATATGAGAACCTTTACAATGATTTAAAAGCATGTTTTTTTGAATGTAAATCGTAATTATTATCGCGGATTACATCATTTTGTAATTACTTACAGTGAATTACATCAAACAACATATATAAAAAAACAATAATCTTACAACCAGACAACATTACACCATGTAGTATTGCAAAAAAAATCTAGTAACAAAAAGTGGATTACACTGTTTTACACTACTGTAGTATTGTAAAAAAAATCTAGTTACACTATTAATGTTATACTAATGTAACATTTAGCATAGTTGTAACGAAAACATCTACTTAACTATTAGTTACCTGATATTACACCACTTTAACTAACAGTGACACAATCATGAAAACGTATAAATTTTATAATTACAATAATGAAAATTTAGTCTCGAAAAAAGTTTAAAAATTTTCCAAACATTAGATATTACAATAAATTACATCATGTTTATATGATATTACATCTACCTACACATAACAAAGTTACATCATATTACAATAAATTAATATGATTTTAACAATGATTTAGCACAATGTCCTAATGATGTAGTTACATTACACAATGTCCTAATGATTTAGCACTACATCCGGAATAAAACAACTCAAATATTAACCAATGGAAATAAAAAAAAAGTATTAATCGTACATAGTTACATCAAGTTACACTGTTATATTACAGTAACTTATAACAAAACTGTCACGAAATCACCAAACTGTAAACCAATGTAAACTATTATAACCCAATGTAAACTGATGTAAAATGCAGTAACTTATAACAAAACTGTCATGAAAACGGTGACTTATTGTAAAGGTTTACATTTTTTTATGTTTTGTCTACACGTTACAGTAATGAAGTAACTTACAGTAATACCCTCATTGCAACAACCTTACAATCAAATGACATTAAATCATGTAACTACGCCGCTGTAACCAATTTTTAAAACTATAAAGAAATTAAATAAATAAAACTACACAACTGTAACAAAAAATAACCTAATGTAAAACAATCTATAAAACAATATAGAACAATCTGTACACTATTGTAATTACATCACTTATATTTTTTTAATGTAAACCACTGTAACTAAAGAAAAAACAACATTTTCTCTTGTGTGTCTTTTACTACTCTATAAACATGCTTGAAAAGCTTGGACGAGAGATTGAAAACTCGTTTGGGTTTCTGTTTTGAGAGAGAGACTTACTTTTTATGGAAAACTCACTTCTAGGTTTTCTTTTTCCTTCATTTTTAACAAAATCCGTCTTCTTCTTTTAAGGGAAAATCCACTTCTGTTGATAAACCCAAATCCGGACCATAGTGTGAACCCACTTCTGGTTGCTCATGGTGTCGGCTAGAGGTGATGGTGTTGTGCTGCCAGATCTGAACCGTATTATGAACCCAGATCTGAATGATAGTGTCGTAGTGGTGGATTTGTAAGGTGGAAATTTCGGTATTTGATACGACATTACAAAAAAGAATCGATGGTGAATGGTGGTCGGTGTGTGACGGTGGGGCGGTGTGGTGGCAGTTGATGTTGCGATAGGGTGGGGGCGTGGTGATTAGAGGTGATTACATCACATATTCCTTCATTTTTTTGTGCTCGTGACTAAAGGACTAGCGACGGATTAGAGGCGAATCTTGACGGTGGCGGGAGTGTAATCTGGAGGTTTTATGGTTGTAGAAGGAGTGTGGTGGTGATGGAGTTAGATATGATATGGGTTTTTTAAGGTAAAATATTGAATTTATGGGTGTAATTGAGAGAGAGTACAATAGTATAGAGATTGAGATTGAGAGATAGTACATTGGTAAAGTAAATCTTGCATATTTGATCAGAACAAGTACATCATAAGAGATTACAAATTTACCCTTTATCTAATCCTAACCATTTAAATGGAATATTCCATTTTGATGCTAAATCAAAGGTGATTAATTGGGTTAAAGGGTTTTGACAAAAGGAAGAGTTCTTATATGAACTCATCCATATATATATATATATATATATATATATATATATATATATATATATATATACATATATATATATATATTTTTTTTACTTTTCAAGAAATACTATTTAATTTCTCTTCATATCGGTTTATAACTTTTTTTTAAATCTGTAATCATGGTGTTAACAAAGAAACATTTTTAATTTCTATAAATTTTATCTTAAAAAGCTTCTAAAAAAATTTTGTTAGTCACAATCCAGCAATATAATTTATTTTTCAGACCATTTTTCTTTAAACTATATGAATTTTTTTTAAATATAAGTTTCTTTGATTTTCGAGGAATATTTTTTAATTTCTTTCAAGATATTTTATAATAATAAAGGTTTTTAAATGTCTAATCGTGGTCCTAAAATAAACGTGTTTGACTTTTTTTAAACATTTTAAATATTTTTTTTATTTCTTGAAAAATTATAAATAGAAATATTCTTTATTTTTTTAACTTGTTTTCTAATGTTTAATAGTGAAATTTAAAAAGTGTTTAAAAAAATACATTCTCCGTAAAATAAGTTCTTATTATTTTTATTTCAAATTATTTAGAAAGTTTATGAAAACTATCAGATAGATCCGTAATTAATATTTATATTATTTAAAATAAATATTTATATTATTCTAAAACATAAATAATTTGAAAAAATGTTTTTTATATCTAAGAAAAAATAGGCTTTTCTTAAGAAAACGTTTCTAATGGTAAAGAAAAAAGCTTAAAACAAAGAAAAAGTTTTATTGGATTGTGACTAACAAAGGTTTTTTTATACAGTATTACAAATAATGGGTAGGTTTTTTTATTGTATTAAAAAAATTGTATTGAACTTTTGTAAATACATTTTTCATGTAACTTGAAATTTGGTTGGTTTAGCCTAATAAGTTTGGCTGGTTTAACCGGTTTAAGCTTGACCGCTCCGATTAAACCATATATATCAGACCGCCCACGTGTGTGTATAACATTTTATTTAAAAGCTTTTTCCGAAATAAGTTTACAGAAATAAAATTGTTTCTTTTTTAACACCATAATTACATTTTGAAAAAATAGTTTTTACGAAACATGTCAAAAGAAATTAAATAGTATTTCTAGATAATAAAAAACAAAGTTAAATTTATATAACAGCTTTAGACATTTAAAGAAATCATATGTTAAAGAATTTAAAATCTTTGGAAAGTATTTAACAAGAGTTGGAGTGGGAAAACAAAAAAGTTAAAAACAACACTATTTTGGTAAATATTTTTCAAACTACATTTTTTTGAAATAGTATATGCAAAATTAACAATATCATATGTGACTTAAATAGAAAAATACTATTAGATTTTATGGTATAATTTTTAAAAAAATAATAAAAGTTATATACGGCTTAAAAGGATTGAATGGTATAAAATATCAACATCAGGTTATTTCTATTTTGCCTCTCCTTCCAAAACTACCAACCATTTATTATGAAATTACGACCGCCTTATTAAATAATTATTTTTGCCTTGATTTTTCTCTGTGACCAACAAAAATCATTTAAAAAAAACTAATGGGAAGCCAGGCTATATAAAGCACAAACCAAACATAAAAGCTAAACCGGACAATTGGTCATACTATTGAACACAATTGCTACATAACACTACCTTTTAATTGCATCTGACCCAAATCAAAAGCTTATAAACATCTTCCTACAAGCAGCATTAACTTGACCAATGTATAGAACGCATTATGTATTTTAATGTAATTGAATTGACTAGTCGATCAAAATAATTATAGTATTCATCAAACAAGTCAAAATGTGCGAGTGCAAGCTTGTGCGAGTCTAATGTGATCTTCAATATTAGATCTTCTTAAGGGTGAAACTCCTAAACAATGGGACACCACCTTGGCGAGGGTATGGGGGCAGCGGCCCTAGTTGGGGTCTAGCTTAAAGTTCATAAAAATTTAATGAAATTTTGGTAAATATTACTTCACTAAAAATGTATATAAATATGATTTTCTTAAATTTCACCTATGAAACTCAGAGTTAATAATAGTCAAATTTAGAGATGGATAACTGTCGAAGAGAGTTAACTCTTCCCTGCAAGAATTAGGTTTTGAACACTGTTTGGTCAGGCTTTATCATTATCATCGTCTCTAGTTCACGAAAAACTCACACACAAAAGCATACTTCGATTTGATTCTTAGTTTTATCCTATTAATTTATTCGGATGAACCATCAAATAATTTCGATCTGAAAATGTTATTCACAACTCTTAGAATATCGCGGTTTTGAATTAAATTTTCTACCGAATGAAAATTTCTTCTATACTTTCTAGTTTCATGACACTAATTACAAATTAATGGCTTGGCCTCCACTATATTTAATGACTAGTTACTAACCTTGTTAAAGAACCAATTAGTTTACGTCTTCCACACAAATCTATGTCGTTTGCCATCTAATTTACCTCAGCTCTAGTTGTAAATTCTTAGTGAGCGGTCGTGATGGACAAACGCAAACAGCAAGCAAAGTCTTAGCTCGCACTCATTGGGAGGCTGTTCAACCTACCTCCATGCACCTTTCACGAGCTAAGATATTAAGAATGCATGATCTTTGGATTTGATATCAACGAAACAGATTTACCACATGAGCGTTAACTCCTATGTTTCATAGATTAGGACAGACTATGACTCTATTTTGAAAAACTCTCCTACACAAACAAATAACTTAGATACGGATGCAATTAATCCATATATAGTCCTTGACAAATTTACGAACATATATTCTTTCCTTAACATTTGAACAGTGATTTGTCTTTTCTCGATAATTCACCTATCTAGATCCAATGTCCCTTGTAGTTTTATAGTTACAACTTTTCACCATACCTGTTAAGTCTTCCGGTTGAGATTACTCGATTTTTATGAAATATTTTTCTTTTTTCAACTCCAAGCATAAGATCTACTCGACCCGACCTGTTCTTGATTATTTCATATTATGTATTGGTATTTGCATAGTAATTAATTGTTAAATGCCTCAATAAATTCATTACTAAAATTTAGTTTTATTTGTTTTCTATTTGTTTTAAGTTAATTTTGAAAGCAAGGAGTGAAATTAAGCTTCAAATACGTTTTCAAACATAATTTTAATTTTAATATACATATAATTAAGGATGACAATATAATAATCTCACCAAATTAAAAATAAAATATCGGCATGTGAGTTAAATATAAAAGAAGTATTCAAATGGCATCTGTAAGGTTGAAGTATTTCATGGAATACAAGAGTTATTTTTGTTGGGCTGCCTGCAACACCTTCAAAATGAAATAGCCCATCTAGGAAACAAAAGTGAAGACGGGCGATTCAAATTTCAAATGGTGTATGATTTAAACCTTCAATTTTATTACTATGAAGGAAACAAAAGGGGATGGTTGGAAGGGAAGGTGGACCAATATCTTTCTGGAAAATAACACAAATAGCCAATTGACCCAAAGGATTTACCAAATTAACCTTTGAATTTTAAGTTTTCAGGTTTATCTTGTTGACTGCGTATCTCTAGCAGGACGACGGGTATTGCGGTGATTAAAAAAATTTATATTAATTACTTTTAAATGTTACAAAACTAATATTATTTTAAGATTAATTATTAAAACGTAATTAATATTAAATTTATTTTTAATTTATTTAAATATTAATTTAAAGATTATATAAACATATAAGTAATAAAAAATTTAATTTGCACTAATTATTAAATGTCATAAATCAACTTCAAATGTAGCTCATGCGTCAGCAATACCCTGTTCATACCGGAACATCTGAGCAGTGGTGTTCTGGAGCGGCACTGACGAATGGTTCAACTTTGCGGTGGTGTTGGTCTTCAGTGGTTTGACGGCAGTGGAAGGGTGTCTAATCGGAGTGGAAGAAGTGCTTCCGTCATGAGTCATTGTCCGTCATAGCCGATTAGCCGCGGTAAAATTAGTGTAAAAATATAAAAAGATAGTTAACAATGTTGTAATGGGTTAGTTAACAATGTTGTAATGGGTGAAGTTTGGTGACCCACACTATAATATAACCCACCTCACTCGACTGCACTTATCTTTATCATTTGAGTTAATTACACGATTAGTCCATGTGCTTTGCTCATATTGAAATATTGCTTACAACTTTTGAGAAATTATAGGTTTGGTTTTTACTGTTTGCCAACTCATAACATGATTAGTCCCTAACATTAACTTCTATTAATTTTTTTAGTTAAATAGATGTGAAAAAACTAAAATACACCTGAACGAAAAGACAAATTGTAAAAATATGGTATTTACATATTAAATGTGTGGCTCTCACTTCATTTAATAAAACAATATATATGTACACAAACACAATCTAGGAGACCAGGACCACCACCATCCTGTTCACCTCCCCCGCGCCTCCACCACTGCATCTTCACCTCCACACCTTAGCCGGAACAACCCTCCGATTCGATTGATTCCTTGTTTTTCCCGCGACTGCGATCACGGCGGTGATGTTGGTGGTGCTGGTGGCAATCCTCAACATCCTACAAATGATTGGTGTCATCACCGGTCGGAGGTCCGACGGTTGATGATGTACGTTGACGTCCGACGATCGAAGTCCATTGAGGTCGATGAGATGGATGTTGATGTCCGGTGGTGACGATGGTGGCAGCCGGTGGTGGTGGGTTCTGATACAAACATGACAAAGTTTATACAAATTTTTTGAGATTTTGAGAATGGTGATAAAGGCTTTGAATCAGGTGTGATCATCTTGTTATTTGACAACACCTTGCTTGCTGCAGTCGGTCCTTGGTGGGAATTTAAACAAATTATATCTTTATTCGTAGTTTTATTTATGTAAACATTGAATTTTAAACAATAGAAATGTTGTTAGGAATCAACCTGGTGGATACGACTTCTTGTAAAGCTTAAAGCAACATTCTTGCTTCTTCCTTATTTTCTGGAAAGGATACTGTCATCAAGTAATTGGTTAACGGCGTCATCCACGTAGGCTCTTCTTCAGTGACTACGTCCTGCACTTCTTGTTCTTTGACAGAACTTTGTGCGAGGACCTCCACTAGGACTTGCTTTGTTAGATGAGCGAAAACAAGAGACACCAATTTTGACAAGGCATCTGCCTTTTTATTCTGGGTCCTTGACGCATTTGTGACAGGATATCTTTTGAATCTGGCTTTTTTCCTTCTTTGCCAAGTTTAAGTAGAGTTTCATAGTTTCCCCATTTGCTTCGTATTAGCCATTGACCTGGCTAGCCACCAACAACGAGTCAATAAAAACTTACAGGTAAAGTACCTTTAGGTAGCGTTTGTTTCAAAGAATGGAATAAAATTTGAATTGGAAATTGAATTGGAAATGGAATTTGAATTGGAATTTAGAAAATCCTACTTAAATCTCATAATGTGTTCGGTTGTTATAATTATGAATGGAATTGGAATTTAAAATTATAAAATGACATAATTACCCTTTTTAAAACAAAGACACAAACCCACAACGTTAACTCATATATCATAGGGCTGTTTGCCAGTGAACTTAACCTCAATGGGGCTAACATTCTTCCCAATGGACCTCATATTCTGACCCACACCCTGGCGCCCAGGGTTCACTTTCTCAGGGTAAACCCCATCTTTAGGGTGCAAATACTGCACCTCACCATTGGGAAACACCCTATAGAACTGATACTTGATCTTGTACTTTGACCTCAATCGGGTCCCCAGAGCCAAACACTGCTCCTTACGAGCCAATTTCAGCAGATTAGGGCCTTCTCTCATGATGGCTGCACCACCTGTGGGCATCTCGAAGATCTGCTCCTTTGGTGACTCCCATGTGATGACGTAGAACTCCTCCACCTGGGCTTTGTGGAGGAGCCCGCCGGTGCTGCCGGCGAAGATCGGTGATGGGGTGTTGGGGTCAAGCTCCGCCGCGAGGACTGCTGCATCTCGACAGCGATGAGACGTGGATCGTTGGTGATGCGGTGGCTGCCGGAGCTCCGACGGCGATGGATCTGGAGTCGGTGGCGGTGCACGAGATCGGGCACCTGCTAGGGCTCGGGCACTCGTCGGTGGAAGATGCGAACAACATAAAGAATGGAATAAGGTTATTATGGTAATTTGCCATGAATTCCTGATGTTTTTAAAACAATCCTCCCAAGTTTGGAAGGATTTCAAATCCACTAATTTGAAGGATTTGGAAGGATTTAAATTCAATTCCAATCCTTCTTTTGACGAAACGAACAACGTAAGAAATGGAATCTACATTCCAATTCCATCATAATTGCATTCCATTCCATGAAACGAACACACCCTAGTTTAATGGCCAACCTTAACCTTGCCAACAGCGCCTCATATTCTGCTTCATTGGTTTTACTTTGAAAAATTACTCGCAATGCACAGGTTACTTCTATTCCCTCTGGACTTATTAACACCAAGCCTTCCCTCAACCCTTTAGTGCTTAAAGCTCCGTCTGTATACAGATGCCATTCTTCTGTGTCTATCTAGCCTATTTCGTTGCTCACCTCATTGACCTGAGAAATTGGTGATTCCGCCAAATGGCTTTTGTTTTAACCTCTTGGCTGTGTGTACGTTGACCCTTCATTTTTCAATCCAAATGGCTTTTTTTCTAACAAAAGATTGCTTCTGCTACGTGGAAGGAGGTTTTCTCTTTGTCGTCTCTCTTCATTTGTACTTGGTGGTATCCCTTGTATACATCCAAAAAACATTTTAGGTTAAAAACTACCAAAGAATCAACCTTAAAGTCGATCTCCAGTAGAGGATAACAATCCTTGGGGCAAGCCTTATTTAGATCTTTGAAGACTATGCACATACGCCAACTTCCATCCGATTTCCCGACCATCACAGAATTCGCCACCCATGTATTGTATTTCACATCTCTGAAGATTCCTGCTTCAACGAGCTTCTGTACTTCACATCTTATGGCTTGGTTTCGGTCATGTGCTAAGGGCCTCTTCTTCTGTACCAGCGAAACTTCTCCTTTGGGGATGTTAAGTTTGTGCTTCACGATATGATGCGGGACGCCGGTCATATCAGAGGTCGACCATGCAAAACATTCTGATGACATCGCAAGAGTGCTATCAACATTCACTGGCATTGTACGGATAGTTCTATACCAATGCTTACCAGCTGATCCGAATAGTTAGAATTGATCACCACCTTCCCGTTTTTGGGGATTTCTTCCACTCGAGTGGAAGCCTCCAACCGATCATCCGAAGAAGTACGAATCGTCGCTATCCCTGCCTGCGTTAGGATCTTCATCATCCTATGGGTTGTGGACATACTGAAGTCGCTGGATCGTTAAACATCCGAGCATGTTCTTGACGGAAGGATAAAACCAAAAGACAATCAATAACACGAACAATAATCGAATGATTTTATTGAAAAAAACATAACGATTTTAAGCTCGTTACAAATTAAGAATCAAGACTTTTGGCAAGGGGAGATCGAGCATGATCTCCCCTCTCATCCGGCAGCGCCTGGCCGGGCACACTCTCTAAAACCCTTAGGTTTCTACACATTGAAACTGGTATATATAGGCCTCAGCCCATATTAGATGCGTCTGGGCCCATTCGTGCGATTGGACCATGCGTATGGTTCAATCGTATGACTGGACCATTCTTATGGCTCAGTCTTATGAATGCCCCAATCGCATCTCTCAGTCGCACGACTGGTCCTTTAGCATGGCTCAGTCGTACTCTCATTCGCATATGCTCCTGCGAATGACCCAGTTTCATGTGTTTACAAGGTGTATAACATTAAGCCTAGACTATTCGTCAAGCGATGGACACACTATATATGACTATATATGCTCCAACAAATTCCCCCTTGGACGTTGCTTGCGAATAGTAGATAACACCTCTTACAATCTTCAGTCAATCTTTGCTCTGGTTTCTAATAGAATCAAACGAACAACCATATTAGCCAACGTTGCCGATCCGTCAGGTTGCTACAATATCCCTGAAAATGAATTTAGGCACAATAGCTTTCGTTTACTTTGCAGAACACCATCATAGCAGTAAGATTCCCCAAATGACTGGTTTTTCCAGATAACGACATGAACAGTTTTCCATTGCTTCAATCTTCACACAAGCTATCCGGATTAACATTAACAACTGCAGAAATTCCCCCTCACATCCAGCATATCCCAATATATAAACGTTGTGCTCTCCTAACGTCTTCATACGGTGTATTGGGCAAAAGGTTGAAGGTTCCAATCCACAGCTGATAATATCAAACAAATCAGCATGCACGTAGATTCATCATCAGAAACCTGCTCACATCATCACTTTCTGATTGCGTCTTCAATCTCTCTATACATGGATTCCCCCTAAGAGTGAGAATCCTCTCTGTGCGGATAAATATAACTTGATTGGCCCATAAATAGTCAGATGCTCCTGACTACCCCACAAAATCAGCACCGACAGCTAACATCTTCTCTTCTCTCTTTCGTGTTCTAACAACATTCACCTATTCTGGAAGTCCAACAAATAATGGGGTATCCATCGAACTTGTTTGACATAAGAACCTCAGGGTGAATGTACTTTGCTCATCCTCAACTCTTGCATAGACTCTCCAGGAAAATCTTCACTATTGACCCGAAAATGAACCGAAAATGACCCGATAATTTTTCCAAAAAATTTTATTTTACCAAAATTTTTCAGAAGGCTTCTCGAATGATAAACATGGTTTAGGGAAAAATTCGTGCAAGAAGCTGTTCCAGACTCTTTTTTTTGGTCTGGTACACAGCTCATTCGTGCGACTGAAACAGACGAATGAAGACATACGTGCGAATGGGTGATTCGTGAGAATGGACACTCCGAATGGTTCAGTAGTACCAATGGATAACACGAATGGGTCAGTCGGGCGACTGAAGTACACGAAAGGGTCAGTCGTGCGACTGAAGGTTCATTCGTACGAATAGACATACGAGTGGCTCAGTCGTGCGAATGAGGCCCAGACGCATGGTCCAGTCGCATGAACGGGTCTGAACACGGAAAACCAGATCTGCAGCCGCCACAAGGCTGAAAAACCCTAATCCGATGATTTGGACGAGACACAACACAATAATTGTACCACCGGATTCGTTTTTATGATCTGAAGAAGATTCCGAGTCCACTTTTAACAAATAAACATCACGCGCAATGAGATTTGAGCAAAACAAGATGAACACGAAGTGGGTTTTACGTCAACGAACAAGAATTCGATCCAGAACTCAAGAGCTCGGGTTGCTAGAGTGATTGTTAGATCATTCTAGCAGTAACCGGCTCTGATACCAATTCTGAAGTCGCTGGATCGTTAAACATCCGAGCATGTTCTTGACGGAAGGATAAAACCAAAAGACAATCAATAACACGAAAAATAATCGAATGATTTTATTGAAAAAAACATAACGATTTTAAGCTCATTACAACTTAAGAATCAAGACTTTTGGCAAGGGGAGATCGAGCATGATCTCCCCTCTCATCCGGCAGCGCCTGGGCGCCGGGCACACTCTCTAAAACCCTTAGGTTTCTACACATTGAAACTAGTATATATAGGCCTCAGCCCATATTAGATGCGACTGGTCCCACTCGTGCGATTGGACCATGCATATGGTTCAATCGTACGACTGGACCATTCTTATGGCTCAGTCTTACGAATGCCCCAATCGCATCTCTCAGTCGCACGACTGGTCCATTAGCATGGCTCAGTCGTTCTCTCATTCGCATATGCTCCTGCGAATGACCCAGTTTCATGTGTTTAAAAGGTGTATAACATTAAGCCTAGACTATTCGTCAAGCGACGGACACACTATATATGACAATATATGCTCCAACACGCACTAAATCCCGGTCTTCCCATAATGACATTGTAGCGGGAAGTTGCACACACTACCATAAATGTCAAGTCTTCCTTTATTTCGAATGGGCTTCGCCCTATTGTGACCTTGAGCGTGATTTCTACTATAGTGCAGGACCGATTATGGGTGGTTTTTCTCTCAACTCACTGTGAACAACACTCAGCAAGTAGTCTATGAAGAGTTGATTACAATATAACAAGTAACAAGCAGTAAGAAAATTAACACAGGAAGTAAATTTTCAAGGTACTTTTATATATTGCTTCTCAACTCAAAGGATTACAAGACTCTTCGACTCTGAAATCACTTCTAATGAGTTACAAGGAGAAGATATATATAATACTACCTACAGCCGGATATACTTTGATACCAGCTGGACACCTCTAACCTTACATCTATACTACAAGATTCTAGGTAAGGTCTTTCAGACATTTTGCCTGAGAGTTGGTAGTCAGGACATGTCCCTGACTTACCTTTTGTCACCAACTAAAGTTGGTAACATGTACTATCATAAAAGGTGAACAGTAGAATAAAGCATGGTCAACAACATGGCTCTTTAGGAAGATGCCATGCTGTATCAGAGGTCTGCAGCGGACTGTCAGGGACCATACTTTATCTGCTGGTCATCGCAATGTCTTCCGAAGAATAAAGTACTTCGGAAGAATAACTTCTTCCGAAGCCACTTTTACTTCGGAAGACTGCTTCTTCCGAGGCTTGGAGTCTTCTTTGTCTTCGGAAGCTCAGACTTTGTCTTCAGCTCTTTCATCAGACTTTGTCTTCGGAAGCTCAGACTTTGTCTTCAGCTCTTTCATCAGACTTTGTCTTCGGAAGCTCAGACTTTGTCTTCAGCTCTTTCATCGGACTTTGTCTTCGGAAGATAGTCTTCAGCTGTTGGCTTCAACTGTTGTCTTCAGTTGTTGACTTCAGCCGTTGTCTTCAGTTGTTGACTTCAGCTGTTGTCTTCAGACTCTCGGAAGATCTCTTGCTTTGCTTCGGAAGCCCTTCAATGTAGCACCAAAAATGACTATGAAGTGGTTTTGGTTGCATTAGCCTCATCATGATCCAACAAACTCCCCCTAGGCTGATGCTACCAAAACTTCACTTCCTTCTACTTCTCAAAGTTCTCAGCACCAGGGAAAGTAAGTGTTTATCAGTATCTTTATTCTTTCCTGACGTGGTGCTGAGAATCTTGTACAGATCCTTGGTAGACAAAACCTCCACTCTGTCTCCTTGGATTATATGTACCCTTTGTTGTGGCCCTCTGAAGAGAGTTAGTTGATGGGAACTATAGTCATATTCCCATCTAACTATTGGTTCCAATTCAGGACCTTCCACCATCTGTAGAAAGGCTGTGCCTTTGGTGGTCGGTCTTTCCTTGTCTTCCGCTATTTTCAGCTTTAACTCTTCTTCAATCTTGGCTCTTCTACTTTGTTCAGACAAGTGGAGACCGCTGATATGATTTCTGATGTGTGCAGCAGTCTCAGAGTTGGAGGGATTGGAGAATGGCTTCTCAGCAAGCTAAGCAAGATCAAATCTATTGAGATACAGGAGAGAAGTGGCATTGAGCCTGTTGGTTTCACCATTCTCCCTTTCCACAACAAAGTTGTGAGAAGGTTCATCGAACCTCCACTGGATTATAGCATTCCTAGGTCTAGGAGATTGACTAGAAATCCTATCCTCTTTTCTTGTATCCAGTAGAGTCACCAGTCTCCTTCTTAGTCTCTTCTCCTCAGCATTAAGGGTATCGGAGTTGAGACCAAGAAGTCTTGCAGCCTGGCCCAAAGTGTCTCTAGGCAACTCAAGAAATTGGCCTAGGGTGAGGGAGCTTGAAGAGTTATCAACATAGGTGATGTTGATAAGGTCTTCCTCACAGGAGATGCTGCTCAAAGTGGTGCAGTTGATGAGCCTTGTCTTGAACTCCTTTATTTCCTCAAAGGAGAGATGTTGAGAAGGCTGAGTGGATGGTCTTAGTTTTTGTTGGGTAGGCTTAGGTTTAGTGGTTTTGGGTTGTGTTTTGGGTTTTAGGATGGGTAGTTTGGGTGGTTGAGGTGATGTGGTAGGTTTGGGTAGTGTTGTGGGTTCAGGGGTGAAGGTTTCATCAGTGGGTTTGTTTTGATGGGGAATAGGGTTGGTTCTTCTGGTGTGGGTTGTGGTTTAGTGGTTGACTGTGGTTGAGTGGCTGGGATAAAGACCATTCCCTTTACCCTCCTGTATATCTCCTTCCTTTTCCCCAAACGGATGTCAGCTTTAATTTCACTAACTATCCGCTGGAGTGTCCTTTCAGACATAGGTCCCACCTGCCTACCAGAGAAGCCATGAGCCCGGAGATAGTCTTTCATCCAGGCTTTGTCATTTGACTTCTTGGCGGCAGTGACCCCCTTCTCTTCTTCCTTCCTCTTCTTCTCCCTTAACTTCTCCCTAGCAGCTCTCTTCCTTTCCTTCTCCATTTGATCTCTTCCTGATTGGTTGCAGCTGCCTTAGAACTAGCAGCTAGCAGCTTTTCAGTAGGAAACCTACCTTTCTTTTTGAGTTTCTCAATCCTCTCCTCCTCCTGAAGCTCTTCCGCAGTCAGCTTTCTTTTTCCTTTGTCTTTGGCAGTGCTTGACTGTGGTGGTTCTTGGATGGAGGGTTGTGATTGAGAGAGAGGTTCAGCTGGTGTTTGGGTTGGAGGAATGTCAGAAATGTCCTCTCTGCTCACCTCAGATGCTATTTCAGCAATAACATCTGTGATAGTCAGTTCCTCGGACATCTGGAATAAGCCTTCCGCAGCTTCTATTTCGGCCTCGGAAGACTTTTCTTGTTCTTCCGAGGCTTCCATGTCAGCTTCGGAAGCTTCAGCTTGAGCTTCGGAAGATAAGACAGCTGCAAGTTCTGTCCCAACTGTTTTAGTTGCTCGGCCATCAGTCCCCATTTCCCCTTCGAAGCTAATTTCAGGTTCCATGTGGACTTTAGGTTGACCAACTTCTTCCACAGCGGTAGAAGGTGCAGTCAGTCTTTAAAGCTCCTCAGCCCCAAAATATATGAGTGTGGTGTCGGGGCTGGGCTGTTCTAGGGAGGATCTCAATACAAACTTTATGAAAAGTCTGTAGAGATCTTGAAACATCTTTGAGTCAATCTCTAGAAAAGATTGAGATGACTCAGGTAGTGTGATGAGTTGGGAAGTAAGAAATTGGGTCTGTGGTTCCTCAATTGTTTGTCTTTGAACTTTCTCCCCCTTTTTGGTAGCATCATCTTGAGAGCTAGATGAGCTAGAGGAAGAATTCAGTGAGACCTGAATTGGTACATGCCTAACAGACCTCTCCGTCTGTTTCTCAGCTAGTTTGGCCTTGAGAGTGTTAATCTCAAGTTGCTGAGTGGCAGTCCTTGATTCTAAGATCCTCACCTGTGATTCCAGGTTGGAGACCTTAGAAAGCAAGTACTAAAGTGTTAGTTGCATACTTCCCTCATCTTCATGAGAAGAATCACGGGGAGATGAGATAACATACCTAGTATGCTCAGTCTCACCACCAGATGTGGCTTCTTGGCACCCTGGTTTCCTTTGCTCAGAGTCATCTCTTTCATAGATGTCAATAGGCAAAGTTGCCGTAGACTCAGTCCTAATTATGTTACCACTGTCCTGAGGGCTCAATGAGAGACTCTGAGTAGTGGCAGCTGAGTCTACATGAGTCCCCTCCACATCAGTGGGACTCACCTCAGTAATTGGCTGCTGATGGGGGCTAGAGACAAGGGATCCCTCTTGGCTCTGTTGATCTTTCAGAGGGTGTTGTAGATCAACTTCATGGCCATGGAGAGATGTAATCTCTTCATCAGTGCGGAGTAAAAGGTCAGTGAAAGATAAGGAAGATAAACCTACTGACCCGGGACCTAGATCAATGTCTACAGGCATTGAGCCTTTGGTGGGGCTGTCCCTAGAAGGCTACACAGGGGAGTGTAGAGACTCACCCTGTGGGCTTAAGGCTTGGGGTTCGGGCTCTTGGTTTTGAGACTGAGGAGGCTCAAAACCCACATTATGGTCGAATGTGAAGGATGGTGTGACCTCAGACTGAGTGGGAGCCCATGATTCCACTCTAGCCCTTTTGGTTTGAACTGAAGGAGCTTGTTCAATCAGAGTAGATTGAATAAGGGTTCGTTTGGGTCGTCTCTGGTATGTAGCTTTGATGGGTAAAGAAGATTTTGGCATTGTGGTGAAGGTTGCTGGTGTGGGTTCATCACCTGTGGGGATAACAGGGATGTCACCAGGAGCTATGCGCTCAGTCATCTCTGGAGGTAATTGAGTGTACCTTCCAGTGAAGTTGATGGAAACCTTCTTCAGTATTTTGAAGATGGTAGGCCTTATTTGTGGAACGGTAAGAGCAGCTGCGCAGACAAGCTTGCTTGGTTCCAGCTCATAGTTGATTATGTGTTGAATAAATCTGGGATACATGAAGAATGTATCCCTGCTCAGATTGCTGATAAGGTTGGTCAACACAAATCGTGAGTAGTTGAATCGGAGACCTCTCACCAACCCATGAACTAGGCATCCTAGTTCATATGGGATTTGATCCCAACCCCCTGATTTGTTGGAGAGGCAGTGCAGGATAATGTGCAGCAGGAACTTCCAATGGTAAGAGAAGTTAAACTTGTAGATGGTAGACCTGCTTACATCCCCTCCATATCCCATGAGGATATAGGTGCCTTCCAAGTCTTCTTTGGGGAACTCAGTAGGAGCCCCATCATCATGGAGCTCGAGATGCTCCCTGATGAGCTGTTCAGTGATGACCAACTCTTGGCCACAAATGTGGGTTCTCAGGACTCGAACCCCATTCAAAATTGCAGTTTGACCGTTGCTCCAGAATTCGGACATATGGTTGGAGTATACGGTGGGGTTAACTGTAAGTGCAGTGAGGTATGTGGATTCGGTAAGAAAGGTGATGATTTGGGTGAAGTCGGCATCTCTTGACGAATCAAGTAATGCGACTTGGTTGTGCTGAGGGTTTAGCGCCATTGAAGAAAAGGTAAGCTTGAAATTTGGGTGAAATTGCAGGTTTGACAGTGAAAGAAATAGTTAGGTCAGTAAATTGGTAAAAGAAGATGAAATTGATCAGTCAAGATTATTTAAAAGGGATGAATTGTGGTAGTAGCGGTAATAGGGTAACTGTTTGGGGTTACTGTGGGTGGTATGGTGGTTTACGGCGGAGAAATGATAGTGGCGGCAAGGATAATTTTAAATAATCTGACCATCATGGACAAAATCTTTACTTTTTACAGAGTGGGGCCCAAAAGATATCCGTTACATATAAAAACCTTTACTTCCAAATGTAAAACATTTCCGAAGGTAATTGTCTTCCGAAGTCAATTTCTCTTCCGAAGCAAGGCATTGCTTCCGAAGGTAAAATGGTCCTTTAAAGATACTTTCTCTTCCGAAGCAAAACATTGCTTCCGAAGGTAACGTTATCTTTCCAATGGAGAGTTTTATAAGCTTCTGAAGTAGATCTGATGTAAAATCAATCGCTTCTTCCGAGACCAAAAACTCTTCCGAGACAAATTTCTATTTAGGAATTTTGGCTTCGGAAGATATTCAAGAATATTTTCCGAGAGTTAATTCCTCTTCGGAAGGAATTTACACTTAGAATAATTTAAAGATCCTTTTGTAACAGGGCTTAGATTGTATTGACCCAAGACATTACACATTTAAAAAGCTTTTCAAAAGAGGTAGTTAATCAAATTTATCATCCTAATAGCTGATATAAGATACTTACATCTTTGTTCATCAAATGCCTTTGTGAACAAATCAGTATATTGTTCATTTGAGTCAACTTTGATTAACTTGATAAGATGTTTCTCATGAATATCTCTAATGAAATGATACCTGATATCAATGTGCTTTGTCTTGGAGTGCTTCACCGGATTCTCAGTAATGGAGATAGCACTATTGTTGTCAATATGGATAGGAGTAGTCATGAAGTTGAATCCATAGTCTAACATCTGATTTTGAATCCATATCAGTTGAGCACAACAGCTAGCAGCAGCAATGTATTCAGCTTCAGCAGTTGATGTAGAGACACAGGATTGTTTCTTGCATTGCCATGAGATAATCCTTCCACCAAGAAATTGACATCCTCCTGATGTTGATTTCTTGTCAATGTTGCAGCCACCATAGTCACTGTCAGAGTATCCATAGAGATTGAAATTACTATTTCTTGGATACCAGAGACCTAGTTTAGGTGCTCCTTTGAGGTATCTGAGGATCCTCTTTGCAGCAGCTAGGTGAGACACCTTTGGAGCAGCCTGATATCTTGCACAAATGCATGTGGCAAACATGATATCTGGTCTACTAGCAGTGAGATACATCAGAGAACCAATGATTACTCTATACTGATGTTGATCAGTATCCTCCCCCTCAAGGTCAGGGCAAAGATTATGGATTCTGGGTATGGGTGTCTTGGCTGGTTTACAATTCTTCATTTCAAATCTTTCTAAGATGTCTGAGACATACTTAGATTGACTTATGAAGAACCCTTCCTTCATCTGTTTCACCTGAATTCCAAGGAAAAAGTCCATTTTTCCCATGGAACTCATCTCAAACTTCTGCTTCATAATATTTTCAAAGTCCTTGCACATTTGATCGTTTGAAGAACCAAATATGATGTCATCAACATAGACTTGTACTAGAAAATGTCTTCTCCACTCTTTCTGATGAAAAGAGTCTTGTCAATGGTACCTCTAGTGTATCCATTCTTCAGGAGAAACTGAGACAAGGTCTCATACCACAGCCTAGGTGCTTGGTGCAGCCCATATAGAGAGGTTTATCCAGTTTGCACACATAGTTGGGGTGCTGTGGGTCTTCAAATCCTGGAGGTTGACATACATAGATTTCCCTATCTATATCCCCATATAGAAAAGCACACTTGACGTCAAGTTGGTAGACTATGAAGTTCTTGGATGCAGCATAAGCAAGGAAGATCCTAACTGCCTCAAGTCTTGTAACAGGTGCAAAGACATCAGTATAATCAATTCCTTCCTCCTGGGTGTACCCTTGAACTACTAGTCTTGCCTTATTCTTGATAATCAAGCCTCTATCATCTTTTTTGTTCCTGAATACCCATTTAGTGCCTATGGGTACTTGACCAGATGGTAGTTGGCATAGATTCCAGACCTTTTGTCTTCTGAATTGAAGCAGCTCCTCCTGCATCGATTCAACCCAACTACTATCCTTTAAGGCATCTTCTACCTTCTTTGGTTCCATCTGAGACAAGAAGCATGAATACAAGCAGACATTCCCATGATGAGTTTGTCCTCTTGTTCTTACACCCTCAGAGACATTCTCTATGATGTTCTCAGTTGGATGAGTGTTGTGAATCCTAAGACGAGGAATCACTTCCAGTTGCAGAGATAAGTCTAGGTTAGACATATTCTGATAAGGAACTGGATCACTCTGTCCAACTGCTGTTTCAAAGTCATTCAATGAGGACTGATTAAATGATTGAGAAACATCATCAATGGTTAGTTATGGGGTAGGATTAACAGTTGCCTGTTCCTTCAGAATACTACTTCCCTCAACCTGGTGTTGTAATGGATCACCTGAAGAACTTTAAGGTTGATCAAGTGATTCACTTGTTGAAGCTTCATTATTCCTGGAGATAGTTACACTATCAGATCTGTGAATGGTTGAAGCTTGTTGCCTTTTAGCTCTTGGAGAATTTGGAAGAGGTCTGGGAAGCTCAAACAGTTGACTTGCATCAACATCAGCATCAACATTCTCTTGAGCACCTGTTCCAGCTGAAACATTCTCACAAGATGGTTTAGAATAGTTTGGAAACAATTCTAAATCAAAGATATACTCAGGTCCATTCCCCCTAACACAAAGAGTGTGCTCATTAACAACTATATAGGATGATTCCTCAAATTGTCGATTCTTGATATTGTATACTCTATAAGCCTTAGAGCTAGAAGAGTATCCAATAAAGATAGCATCATCCGACTTCTCAGCAAACTTTGCTAAGTTGTCCTTTGTGTTAAGTATGGTACACCTGCAGCCAAAGGACCTTAGAAAGCCAATGAACGGTGGCCTCTTGTTCCATAACTCATAAGGGGTTTTTCCATGGGGCTTAACTACAAGAACCCTATTCTGCACATAGCATGCAGTGCTGACTGCCTCTGCCCAGAATGTTAGAGGCAGCTTTGAATCAGCTAACATGGTCCGAGCAGCCTCAATAAGTGTCCTGTTCCTCCTGTCAGCAATACCGTTTTGTTGAGGAGTTCTGGGAGCACTGTATTGTCTGGCAATCCCTTTTGAGTCACAGAATGAGTCAAGAACGAAGTTCTTAAACTCAGTCCCTTGATCACTTCTAATGATCTTAACCTTGTGATCAATTTGATTTTCTATTTTAAGAATAAAAGATTTTAAAGTTTCAGCAGTTTCATCTTTACTTCTTAAAAAGAATACCCATGTAAATCTTGTAAAATCATCAACTATCACAAGGCAGTATGATTTCCTTCCAATGCTCATTATACTTGTGGGACCAAAGAGATCCATGTGCAATAAGTGTAATGGAGTAGTGATAGAGTTAACACATTTGGATTTGTGAGATGATCTGTGTTGTTTCCCTTTCAGGCATGCAACACAGTTATCTTTGCAGAAAAATTCCTTTTTAGGCAAACCATGTACCAAGTTATTTTTAGCCAATTTATTCATTGTTTTAAAATTCACATGACACATACGTTTATGCCATAGTGTTGACTCATCACTACCAGCTTTGGAAAGAAAGCATGATACTTCACCCATAGGAAAAGCATTGTTCATATCCAGCTTGTACATATCCCCTTTCCTGGGAGATCTAAGAAGCACCAATTTCAGAGGAATTGTCATCCCTGGTTTGAGGATAATGCACTCATGTTCTGTGAAGAGCATCTGATGCTTCTAGTCACAGAATTGAGAAACACTTAACAGATTGTGTTCAAGCTGTTTGACAAAGTGAACTTTGTCAATGTTTATTCTGCTATTGGATATACTTCCTCTGCCCGAAATATATCCTCCGGCCTCACCTCCAAATTGGACAGGCCCTCTATCAAAGTTCTGGAATTATTGAAGGAGAGATCTGTTCCCTTCATGTGCCTAGAGCATCCACTATCTACAATCCAGACATTGTTGTTCTTGTCAAATGGACGTCCCTGCACATAAGATGAGATGGTTAGTTTTGTTTGGAAGCCCAAGCCTTGCTGGTCTTGGGCTCTTCCAACGATAGTGACATAATTGAACCAAAAGATATGCATTGGGGTTCAATAGTGGTTGTTGTTGAAGAAGAGGTTTGGGCTGCAGCATCTTCCGAAGCTTCTTTCTTTTCGGAAAAAACCTTCACCACCTTTTCTTCCGAAGTAGTCTTCTTCTGAGATGGTTTCAAGGGAGCCTTCTTGTTCTTCCGAACCTTAGAAGGTTTGGCTTCCGAAGCCATCTTCCCTTCGGAAGAAGTAGTTTCTTCCGAAAGCAACTTGGCTTCCGAGACCAACCTTCCCTTTTTCATTATTTGGACCTTTTGAAGTGGTCCAACTGAGAAACCTTCTCTGAATCCTTCTTTTCTAACATTATTTGCATAATGTGTGCTTGCTGGATTGTAGTAACAATCTTTAGCCATGTGGTTGTGCAGACCATACATTATGCATGCAATGTTAGTTTTCTGGGAACTTGCAGGTTGCTGTTTCTTAGGTTTCTTCTCTTTATTAGCAACTTTCCCTTTCAACTTCTGATCCTTCAGTAGGATAGGAGTGCTGGTATTACACTCCTTTCCTGAATCAGAAGTACCTACCACTTGAAATCCGGCAGAAATGAAGACACCCTTTTGCTTTGGGTCGATCTTAAGCTTGGACTCTGCAACCTTCTTGGCAGTCCTTCTAGCAGCTTTAGCTCTGCTTCTTCTCTCCTTGGTGGTTAGGATTTGGTCTTCACAGGTGGAGATGAGTATATCCTCCTGTTTCTCCCCTGTGGTGGCCACTATTTTTGCCTCATCCTTTAGTTCCAATGGAAAAGGGTCAGCAGTTGGAACCTCTTGCTCTTCAGTACCACATCTAGGTAGTCTAGACTCATAAGAGTGTGGTGGAGCTATTTATTGGTTCCCAACCCTTCTTTGTTTTGATAAAACATTTTGGAATGAGAGGTTGATGTAAGAATAGTTTGGAAGCTTTGCTCAGCAATAGCTTGCTTCCTGGCCTGAGCCTTAGCTGTGACCAACTGGGCTTGAACCTCAGATAGTTTGGATATCAGATCTTTAATTTGAGTCTTATAATTAGTCTTTTCATGTTTTAAAAGAGATACAGTTTTCTCTAACTCCTCAATTTTTTTTGATAGTCAGATTCAGCTCTCTTAAAATCAGATTTTAGCACATTTAAAGACTCAACCTCAGATCTGATTTCCAAAATGTAATCCTTATAGAGTTTAACTTTAGCAATAAAGGCAGCAGTACAAAGATGTTCATATACCTGATCATCATCTGTTCCGGCCATGAGTGCTTGAGCAGGAGTCACATCCTATACCATGAAGCTCCAGTCAACTTTTTGAGCCACAGTAGCTGTTTCAATTGACTTCTCTTCATGTTTTGAAGCAGTGGGATGTGTGGAGGCCTGTGGGGTTCCCGGGTTGTTCTTGGGAGCCTTGCATTCCCTAGCAAAGTGACCAAGTTGGTTGCAGTTGTAACACTTTGCTTTGCTTTTGTCAAACCCAAACCTGCTGTTGACTGGGTTTTGAGGGAATTGCCTTCCAGTTCTCTTGAAGAACTTCTTCGCTCTGTAAGTTAAAAGAGCCATCTGCTGGACAATATCCATATACTCCACACCATCTGGACTGAATCACTCAAGATCATCAAAGCAGTATTGAAAATCACCAGAGTGTCCACTTCCAGAGACAAAGGCACAACTATCCTGAGAGGAGTTGTGTTGAACCTTTTAAGACTTTGGAGTCTCAGGTAGAGTAATGTAAGGTCCGCTGTGTGAGTTGTCAGGGTAACACAGAAACTGATGTTGTGGTTCCGTGATTTCCCTTTCAACCACATGAAGGGCTGAACTTAGTTGGTTATTGGAGTGACCAGAGGAGTTCTGCATGTTCATCTCCATTTGGAATGCACTTAGGATACCATACAACTCTGTCAGAGTAAGAGTCTTA
>CM044006.1:51293773-51301273 GCA_024085815.1 Flaveria linearis
ATTCTTGAAATTAACATGACCCAGCCTTCTATGCCATAGTGTAGACTCTTGAGGAGATGCCTTGGAGAACAGGCAAGGATGGCCTTTTAGATCTATCTTTTTGGAAAGATCTAAGGCATACACTCTTCCTGTCCTGTTGGCCTTCAGGAGAGTGTGTTCATCCAATGCCTTGTCAATCAAACTCAGAACTTTGGATGACAGAATCCGACAGTTCTGGCTTGTGAAAAGGGCAACATGGCCTTTGTCACACATTTGACTGACACTCAAGAGGTTGTACTTGAGATTCTCCACATGGTTCACATCATCAAAACTTATTTCCCCATTGGAAACAAAGCCTTTTCCGATGATGTAACCCTTTGCATCATTGCCAAAGGAAACAAATCCCTTCTTTCCTTGAGAGTAGTCATTAAGAAGGGAGCTGCTTCCTGTCATGTGCATGGATCCTCCACTGTCTACATACCAGATGTTTCTATGGAATGTTGAAGAACCCTGCAAACACAACCATGTGTTAGTTAGTCTTAGAGACCCAAACCTGTTTGGTTTTGGGTCTGTTTTCAACTACAAGTGCAACACTAACAGGTGTGTTATGTGTGACAGCCTGAGGTGAAGAAGATGGTCCAGAAGAGGAACCCTTTGGCTTAGACTTCCTTTTCTGTGGTTTCAACACAGGAGCATCTAAGTGGTTGACTCTTCCCACTAGTTGCTGAACCATCATCACCAGCTGTGTCTGATTTTGTGATAAAGCCTTCAGCTCTTCAGACACATTGGAGTTTGCTGATGATGGATTCCTATGTTGTACCATCTTTTTCTGAGAAACCTCAGCTGTTGCCTGAGTAACCCCTACCTTCTTTTAGATTTAGCTTTGGGCTTAGGGATTTCAGGCTTGGATGTTGCTAGTACAAACTTGGTTTTAAACTCATTCTTCATTTTATTGATGTCCTCATTGATTTTCTCCTTCTGTTTGAGTTTGGAACCCCTTTTGTACCAGCAATCATCAGTAAGATGATTGAACAAGCCACATATCTCACATGGCTTCTTCTTCATCTTATGCTGATCATCAGCTGAAGAGGATGTAACTACTGAAGACTTGTTCTTCAGCTGTTTGCCATCAGTACTAGCAGTTTTCTTCCTAGTTCCTGCTTTCCTGGTATCCTCTTTAGCTGTCTTCAAACCTTTCCTACTGTTAGTTTTCTTCTCTTTAGTGCTAACAGTATTTGAGGTTTGAACTTCAGATGTTGTCACTTGCTTTCCAGTACCTTCAGTACTTCTAGTGACAACACCTGAGTTGATCAGCCTTTTGGTCATGTGACAGTCAGCATTTAAACCATCAGCTGTTGTAGCATCAGCTGATTGGTTTTGGCAGGAGTTAATGCTGACTTCTATCTCTGATGATGCTGATTCAGAAGATAGTAGGTCACATGATAAGAAGGATTGGTTATTGCTCTCCCCATCAGATTCAACTTCTGCTCTTGAAGTGAAATCTGTAGGAGGAGCAGTGTGATTATAACCAATGCCAAACTTCACATTGGAAGCTGATTGCTTGCGAAGAAGCATTTCGAAACCCTTGCATGATTGCACCCATCGATCACACTCAACTTGGGTGGTTGCAAGAGTTTCCTTGAGGTCTCTGTACTTCTCTAGAAGTACATCTTCCCTAGCTTTATCATCTTTGATTTGGCATTTAAGCTTGTAAATCTCATCATTTTTATCTTTGAGTACAGCCTCAAAATCAGCTTTTCTTTTGGAAATAGTGTGCTCAAGCTCAAGATTTTTATCTATTAAAGCTACATTTGCTTCTCTAATAGAAGCAAATGCTGCTATGCATGATTCTGAACAAAGCTTGGCTTTTGCCTCAGTGGATACCTGAGATGAGGCATTTGATGATGATCCCTCAGCAAAATCAAGGGCCATCAGAGCAAGATTTCCAAAAGGTTGGTCACCACCATGTTGACCAGCACCTTGGAGTAGTTGTTCCTGACCAGATAGCTCTTCTGGTAGACTACTCCAGTCAACAACACTTGGGGTGAAAAAGCTATGTTGTTGAGGTTGTGTATGATAATGAGATTGGGAAGATTGAGGCTCAGGAAGAGCATGAGGTGGTTGAGCCGAGGGTGCTTGAGCTTGACTAGGCTGAGGCATGTAGTAACAGGGGTAAGGATATGGCATATGACCCTGTGGCACAAAATAAGCAGATGGTGCTTGTGCTTGTGATGGATGGCCAGAACTGGAGAAAGGTTTCCCTCTGTGCTGTGAGCTATTGCTAGGAAAAGTCACAAAGGGTGCAGAGGAGTTAGATCCAGACGATCTACACTCTCTTGCAAAGTGTCCAAGCCTTTGGCACTTGTGACACCTCAACTTGCTCTTGTCAAAACCAACTTTGGTTTTGCCAAAGAGTCCAGGGAATTTTCTACCAGTTCTCTTATAGAACTTTTGAGAGCGGATATTTATCATTGCCATTTGGTTCAAAATATCCATCTCTTCCAGATCATCATCTGGAATGCCCTTCAAGTCCCCCATCAGAAAACACAAGTTGTCACCACCACCTCCTGAACTACTAACACCAACAAAAGCTTGTTCTGAGTTGGTAGAGAAATCAATATGCTCATCATAAGAACTTTCTGATGAAGCATATTCTGACTCATGACTTATCAAGGCAGCATTACCTTGGACAAAGTCATCAGCGAGCTTGCCAGAAGAGGACAACTTCCTCTTTTGCTCTACCTCTCTCTCAAAAGTGAGTAGTTTCCCATGAAGTTGGGTGAGAGATAGAGTTTCCAGATCAGCACTGGAGCGTAGGACAATGGTATATGTGTCCCATCTCTCAAGCAGTGACCTGAGGAACCTGTTGTTCATCTGACTGTTGGAGTACTCTTGTTTGACCATCTTTAGCTCAGAGATCAAACAAGAGAACCGCTCAAACTGCTGGGTCAGAGTCTCACCCTTTCTATATGAGAATGTCTCATATTATTGGGCAAGGATTTCCCTATTGTTTGCTAAGACCAAATCAGTTCCTCCAAATTGTTCCTTTAGAGTAACCCATAGGTCATGAGCAGACTCATGATGCAAGAGCCCTGAATAAATCTCATTAGGAATAGCCATGGCTAAAATTCCATGGGCTCTAGCATCAATTTCTAACAGCTTTAGATCTTCGTCCGAATATTGTTCAGGTTTCTTCGCAACCTGTTCATTAGATTCAGGGACGCTCATCATAGGCTTGTATGGTCCATGCACCACTGACTTCCAACAACCAGCACTGTTGACAGCCAAGTGGTGAAGCATACGTCTTTGCCATATGTTATACTCGTTCCTAACAAGCATCGGAGGCTTGGTTGAGGAACCAGAATTGTGAGGATCATTAGTTGGTGTCGTCATCTCAGGTTTTAGTCAAAAACAAGTTTAAACAAGACAAACGTAACTCAAAACCACCAGAGGACCTCAAGATTTTGGCCAGAAACAGCAGAAACTCGCTCTCTATGGCTAATTCTTGCAAATTGCTAATTCGATTAAACAGAGAGATCAAAAGAGCAGTTTCAAATAATCAATAGTGAAATCGATCAATGATTAACCTGCTCTGATACCATTTGACAGGATCTCAGCCTCTCGTTTGATCAATCAGATTGGTTTGCAGCGGATTTAGCATGTTAATTAGCAATTTAGCAAGAACATAAAAGATATTGCAAATAAAAGCACAAACATAGAGAGAGAAAAGAGTTCTGCGAAAAATTAATTGTTCTATTGCTCAACACGTTTCGGCCATTAAAACAGCATGGTTCACCATCCTTTTATAGGCGGCAAAAGGATGGTGGTGATGTCCTTTCTCTGACATCAACAGATTATTAAAATTACAACTGATGGAACATAAAACTACTGAAGATGTCAACAACTGACATCTTCTTACAAAAGTGTTCCTATCTTTTACAAGTACTGAAAAAGTAAACTACTGAAAATCCTACAATGACTGAAGAACAAACTCTTCAGTCGTTTATAACTACTGATACTATAACAGCTGAAGAACAAGCTCTTCAGCTGTTGTACAACTACTGAAACAAAATAAACTACTAAAAGGGAAAAACCATCACAACAACTGAAGAAGACTTCTTCAGCTGTTGTGACAAACTCTGAGTCTTCAACACTTGTTCTTCAGACTTGGCTTCAGATGATGTAACAGCTGATGACTTCAGTAGATGTCATCAGCTGATGTCTTCAGTCTTTGTCTTCAGACTTTGTGCTTCAGTAGAAGGTCTTCAGTTCTTCAGTTCTTCAGCTTTTGATTCTTCAGTACTTGTCTTCAGTACTTGAAGTCTTCAGCTGTTGTTCTTCAGTTCTTTGATCTTCATACTTTGATCTTCAGACTTTGTCAGAACAGCTGATGGGAGTCTTCAGCAGTTGTTGCAATGGCATGTGGGACTTAGAGGTTTTCCTGATCTTGGCTCATTGGTTCTTTTGGTCCAACATACGTCCCAAAAATTGTCATTTTTAGAAAGGACGTAGCTTACTTCCTTTAGGACGTAAGTTACGTCGTATGCTCATTTGCACCAATTTCTTCATTTTCTTCATCTCTTTTCATCTATATATCATCCAATCTTCGTGCACCCCTTGAATACATCATTTAAGCTTCCCACACCTACAATTCAAACCTAACACAAAGTGATTACGCTCGATATAAAAATCATGTTAAACGCATACATTTAAACACTTAAAACATATACAAAACATGAACGCATCACTTCCTATCTCTAGTACGACATTATGATGGTAAAATGTATAGATAAATACCGTGATAAATTAAGAATCACGAAACGTTATCAAATTGCAACTATTTGGGTTTGCATCAAATTTTCAATCGCGATAAAACTCAATTACAAAAATAAGTATGATGTGTGTGGGAATTCATGAACAGAGAATATGCAGAATGACCAACATTTTTAAGAAATCAACATTTGTAATGAAGGGACGAAAACTTTCTGAGAAAGTTTTCATATCCAAATATTACACTTTTTACAATTTTTGTGCATTTTTGATAAATCAATGTTTACCAAAATAAAAAATTTTCCACCTGAGATGGCAGATCGACCACAGCAAAGGCCTCTGCCCCTTGGACTCTACTCCCAAGGGCACTGCCCCGGTCCCCCACCAAGGGAGCGTTGCCCCTTTGGAACACCCATTACTTAGGGGCAATGTTTAGACGACTGGATCGTCCCGGCCGGTTGAACCGGGGATCGGTCCGGTGGCCGGTCCGGTCAGCTATGATTCGGTTTTAAGTGGTCGAACCGGTAACCGGACCGGTTCGGTTTGTTTTTTGAGTAAAAACGGGGTGTTGAACTATAAATTAGTGTGTTAGATATAACGATGGTCATTAGTACTTCAAAAACAAAAATCTGCCTCGCACGGGTCTGGGTTTTTAAAGCTGCATTCGTGTCCGCGGGACGTGTACGAGTTCGATGGCAATCCATCAGAAAACTCGTATTTGCACCCCCCCTCTGCGCGCGTGTAGTACTTTTGCCAAAATATGTCATAAAGATACACTAGAGTGGTAAGACAATTACTTATAAACCAAACCTCACTTTGTTCCCACATCAATATGGGACAAAGTGTTCACCATAATCTTAGACATACATTCACGCACACCCAAATATACTTAAGTTTATATATAAGTATAGAATACATATATAAATAAATAAATTACTTATATTTGATTATATCTATACTATATATAAAGCATATGAGAGGGGCATTTTAAGATATCATAAAATTAAGAACAATTACTTTATTTAATGCATAAATTACAACTATTTTTAAGGGTAAAATAGTATTTATAACATTATTTACATATCACCCCTTACAATTAGTTATATAATAACCTTACACTTTCTAATATTTACATAAAATTTTACATTATCTACCTCATAAACCAAGAAAACTAAATTTGTTTTAATATTTTAGCTATATATTTTAAATATCACGTTTAAAAAACTTTTAAGACTATAACTGTAACCTGTGTTTTTTTAAAATGTTTTGGTGTAAACTTTTTGTTTAACCGATCCGTTTTTTATGAGGTACAATAAGTTAATGCGTAAATATACAAGTAGTCATGCAGATGAATTTATTTAGTGTTTTAAATTTTAGCTTAAAAACATATTAAACTTTTGTAAAACTACTACAAGAATAATAAAATATTAAAAACACGTGTCGCATGTAAAATATCGCCCCGCCGCATTGCGCGGGCACCGTTCTAGTATATAACTATATATATAATATACTATATATATAATTATTACGTCATCCGGTTCTTAAATCTGGTTCGACCGGTCCGGCCACCAAACCGGTAAGGCGTCCGGTTCGACGTCAGATCCAGTTCTGAAACATTGCTTAGGGGCTTCAATTCACCCCTAAAAAGATTTTCAATTTCAAATATTACAATAAACTCAAATAAATATGCACTCTGCATCTTCTGACTTTTTTTATGAATATTATGATCAAATTGGTCGTTAGTAAATCTAATTAGACTAAAATGTTTAACAAAATGTCTCTCCTTTATATAGAATGTCGAAAGTTTAACTCCTATAAAATGAAAATATAATTCGATGATGCTATAAAAAAATCAACCCTATGCACCTACTCCACTTAGACTAGAAATATAGAATTTCCATGGTGTCTCCATTCGACTTTGTTTTACTCAAACTCCTTCCCCTTAAACAACCTTTATATCCATTCAATGAATGGCATCTAAGTTTGTCAATCAAAATTTCAATTATTACGTACTGAGTATAACACTTCCAACTTCGTTAATTAGTTTAACCACTGGCCATTGATCCAGGTAAAATTCCATTAGCTCTTAAATTAATATTAATCTGTCGAAGCACAACCTGCAATCACTTCATTTACAATGTCACGATCATCTTCAATCAATCCATAACCGTGAAATTAGATTATTTTCACTTTGAATGCAAGATCGCGCCTTAACTTATCTCTAGCACGTCAGACTCGTTAAATTTACATTCAAACAAGTATCGCAAACATAATGAATAAAGAAAGCAATATACCAAGACTATTATAACTAGATATATATAATAATCATTTAACTTTAACAAGAATATATTTGATGGTCCGTGAATCATGTTCCAAGTTTGGTGAAAGGGAACCTTTGGAAATGAATGCTTATATTTGGTGGGTGGTGAGTGTGAGACATGAAACCGGCGGTGCACCCATCACTCCCGTGGTCCTCCTTATGTTGCCAAATTGTTTTTAAATTATAGGCTCTATTTTAGTTACTATCTTTTTTCAAAAGAAGCAAATATGATAACTTATTTCTGATTAACAAAAACTAATATAATTACATTGTTGACGGTTTTATACTGTCAGAATATATAAGAGTATATTGGTATGTTGTATTGATAAATTTAAAATTTTATGTGTTTTGGTTATAATAATTTTAAATTAACTCTAAACAATTTAAAGAAATATTTGAGTTCCAATTTACCCCTCTCACAAATATATGTG
>CM044006.1:51306273-51508340 GCA_024085815.1 Flaveria linearis
AATCAGTTTTTTTAACGTTTTGGTTCGTTTAAGCTCGTTTAAGGCCCGGACTCGTGTTTTAACCATCCAAACCAACCAAGACCTAACCCATAATTATTATAGAACCCTCTAAACATGTTTTTATACCTGACCATAATTTATTTAAATAAATATTTATTTTAAATAAAAGAGTCAAATTGCACCCTTTTACCACCGGACAAACGCATTACCTATTTCCTCAAACACTAATCCTTTTCTATAAATACCACTCATTCTCAACCATTTCACCTGCATATTTTTATCTTCTTCTTCCAAATTTTTAATCTTGCAAGTTGTTCTAGCTAGTTATACTTAAGTTTGACTTTAAAAAGTCAACGAAACCGAATCTTGTATTTCAAAACATTTCGGGTATATTTTTTTGGATATTTTCAGTTGTTCTAAGTTATTTTGTGTTGATAAAATCATTTTCATCTTTATTTAAGCCTTGTAGGCATTCAAACACATATTTATGCATTTTAGGCCTGTTTGGGTCTTTTTTGGGAAGTTTACTCGCTTAACTTTTTTATTTGAGTTTAGATCTGGAACTTTAACCTTATTTTATTTCTATGGTTTTGGACATATGGTAACCATCATTGGGTTCATACCGAGTCAATGAACGAACCAAACCGAACGCTCGTTTAAGCACTTTAAATAACTTTTAAGCAACCATGTTATATCAAGCACTTTAGATCTGAGTTTTTCTTTATATTTATTGATTATATGGTTTATATAGAGGTGTAGAACAAATCTTGGCTTGAACCCAAGTTTCAGGTAAAAACCAAGTAAAACTGAACATCCGTCTTAACAAGTTAGTCAATGTTCAAACCACCAAAAGTTCAACCTATCTTTTTAGTTATGTTTTACTTTATGTCACTCATATTACTTAATATTTGGAAGTGTTGGCACAAAACTTAACTCAAACCAAGTTTCAGGTAAACAAAATGAGTTAAAGTCGAACTTCTCGTCTTAACGAGCTAGTCACCGTTCAAACTACAAAAAATCTTTCCTAACTTTTTTTAACTTATGTTTCACTTTATATTATTTATATTTCTAATATTATAGTATGACGGAACCAAACTTAGTTTTATACTAAGATCGGGTCGACTTACACTTGCTTAAACTCGAGTTTGAGATTTTAATTAACAAAAACATTCTCAAACTTGTTTAAGCTACTGATTTTATTGAATACATTCATATATTTAAACATTTTGGTATGTTGGATTTGGATTTGGCACTTTATCAAGTCCCGAACTGACTAAACCGAACAAATATTTAAAAGTCGGATCTTGATGCTTACATTAGCGGGATCGTGCACACTAGCACTAAACCAGCTCTCTTATGTAAAACTTAACAAAGGTTGAGTAAAACTAAACATTAAGGACCCGGTTTCTTGTAAAACTCAATTTATCCTTACTTTATTTAAACACACTTCTGTAAAATATAACTAAAACTCCAAAAAACGCAAGCATTATTTTTATGAACTTTTATATCATTTATATTTTATTTTCAAGACTCAATACTTACTCAAGATCTTTCAATCTAGGACACGCACGTTAAACCGTCGGGCTCGCTTACTTGAGGATTTTATTCTAAGTTTGTTCATCAACACCACTTTTTTTTCCAAGTGAGTAATTTCATCCCCATTTTCTCTTCTATACTTTGGGGGTAGCAAGCATACTTACTCAAAAGAAAATGATTTAACACTTAGATCCTCAAACCACAAGCTCTAGGTTATGTGTTGCTTAAAATAATCATCCAATTGTATGTTATATACCTCATATGATTAATTGCTAAATTTTATTGCTTTTGATCTGTTAGCCTCATCCTCATTCTCAATAAGTATAACATACGCTCCTCCTTGTAATATGGTAGTTTTATCTGTTAGAAAGAAGCCTCATTTATTTATGATTTATATATCTTAATTGTCGCTTTTATTTACGGTTTCACATATTTGAGTTGTGGACTTTGCCTTATATATATTTATAAAGTCATGGACTTGCTCAGCAACGTACATGTTGACAAAATATATTTTATGTAATACTACAGGTTTGATTGTCGATTTATTGAAGATTTAAAGACGTTATTATATTTTGGACCGTCAGGTTATTAGTTAAAAGAACTATTTATTTTCTTATATTTTCAAGAACATGTTGTGAAATGAATGAGTTGATTAAATATTGTCACTTTAATAGTGTCGTGTGCATTTGAACAATCATAGTCGCGCCGCGGCATGTTCTGCCGCTTTGGTCGGGGTGTGACAGTGAGTTGTATCTACCTTTTATTTTATTTCTTATCTTTAAGTTATTTATTTAAACCTAATACTTTTATATTTTTTACAATTTAGTTCCAATATTTTTGTACTCTCAACTTGGTCCCCTATATTTTTTGTATTTTACAAAATTTTTATTTTATGTTTTCGTGTTCGGAAAAACCAGTCTTTGGCTTCGGAATACTTGGTCCCTGAAGATTCGGAAGACTTCACCTTTGGCTTCTGAAAATATGGTCATTTGGCTTTGAAAGATTTTACACTTAGCATAAATTCCTGAGTTGTATAAAACTTCCGAAGTAACATCCTTTGTACTTCATGCATGCATATTGAGAGCTCTTTAGTTGCTTTGGTTGTATCAGCCTTTAAGTGTAAACCTTACAAACTCCCTCTAGGCTGATGCTTCTAAAACAGAAGAGACCTTTGAGCTTTGTTGTTCTTTCCTCATCAGGATCAAGACCATTCCTTTCTTCATCAGTTGGTCAGGATCCCTCAGACTCAAAGTATCTCCTCATGTCATAGAGATCATGTAGGGGAAGGTCAAGTATGTCTTTCCAGAAGTAAATGTCTTAACCTTTTTTTATCTCTAATGATATACTATTTTTCTGGATTAGCAGTAAAGGTCCAGGACAAGATGGGTCTCCCATCAGTAAGAGGCTCTACATTGGATGCACGTCATTGAGCAGCCTCTTCTTATGGTGTACAAGTGGATGCCTTGGACATCTTCTTTGTGTCCCTTCTCATGGCCATCTTTTCTTCCTCTTTCCATACTTTGACTGAGGAGACTTGCCTTTAGCACCAAGTTGATCTTGAATGTCTTCCTTAGTTTGGTCCTTTTCCTTTACATGCTTAGAATGAGAGGGATCAGGACCCTGATGTGGATTAGAACATGAAGTTGGTTGTGGTTCAGCACTAGGTCCAGGTTGTATTGTCTCTTATAGTTCAACCTTGATCTCAACTTCAGGTGTTGCCTGACGTGGTGGAGAATGCAAGTCAATAAACTCACCCTTTTGATCTTCTGCTTGATCACTCTTATGTACTCATCCATTATATATAGAGACATTAGACCAAGCCTCCTTCTGGAGAATCCATACTACTTCAAGAAGCTCACCATTCTCTATTTATTAGCAGACTTCTTTAGACTTTTTTGAATGGTGGCTCTTGACTTTCCAGCTTCTTTCTTCATCTTGCTCTTAACAACCTTTTGTTCTTTCACTACTAGTTGCTCAAGCTACTTGAGGTACTCAAATTCTATGTACTCATAGAACAAAGGAAGAAGTACAACTGCCTTATAGAGTCCTATGACACTCAGGTAGTTTATCATGTTTTATCTTTCCTTTTCTTTGTCTACCTGGGTTGTTGCTTAGCTGCCACAACCTCTGTCTCAGGGCTTTCTTGAACTGGGAGAGAGTAGGATCTTGCTTTAAAGTCTCTTTCATCTCTGTTCTTCTTTGATCTTGAGGAGAAATTCTACATCCTCAACCTCCCTTCTCTCCTTTGACAACTCAGTGTCAGCCAGTTCATTCAACTCCTCTAATGGAAGAGAGATAAGTTCATCAATGTTGTAGTTTCTTGTCCCCAAGTAGTTTAATCTGGCGGCCCTCAACTCATCATCTTGAGTGTTGGCCTGTGGACAACCTTGATTGCAGCTTTCATGAAGCCTCGGGCATATCTAGAACTCTCTCCCCTTAGCTTCTTCTTCCTTTCTCTTTCCTCCTCCTCAATCTCCACAGGAGTTAGTTTTCTTTTCCCTTTATCACCCTCAGGACTAGGTGACTTAGGATGTCGAGAGCCTTGGCCTTCATTGCTTGGTTCAACACTTGAGCTCTGGACAGAGAAAGGTTTTAAAGCACCTTCACCAGCTGTTATCTCACTAAGGGTAGAGGATGTTGAAGTAGTTTTTGTCTCAAGGTTTACACGCCCTTTAACTAGGTCTTCAGTCAAGGTTTCCCCATTGAAGCTAATCTTAGGGTCCACCTCAACATCTAGTTGACTGATGACATTACCTGCTATTCTCTGTCTTCTTCTAGATCTAAACTCTTCAATCACCCTATTTTTAATCCACTGAGCTAGTGTGTCAGCTTACCTGTTTTGACTTGAGTTGGCAAGTGGCATGTAAACTAGAGATAGACTATCATAGTACCTCAGGGTTTGAAAACTGAAGACTTCTTGTTGTCCCTGAAATCTAAAAAATAGGAGGGCTCTCCTATCAGCATCATACCTCCATCCTAGTATTTCATTTTCAGCATCATAAGATGGAGCAGACATAGCCCGTGGAATACCCTCCTCAAACAAGCTTTGAATGAATAAGTCTACATCAATGTAGACCTGAGGAGGTTGTTGAGCATGGACAACCACATCTGAGGTTGGTGAATCCTTTATGTCCATACTCTAAGAAGAACTCCCAGGTTTTATGATTGTAGGTTGGATTTTCTCCCCTTTTTTAGTAGCATCACCTTCTTGCATAGGTGAGCTAGAGGTTAGGTCCACCAGATCCACAGGTTCTTGTGGTCCTGGTTGAGTCCTCTTTAAGGGTCTCCCACCTAACTTTCCCTTGAGATCGGTGATCTTAAGTTGTTGGTCATTTACCCTCTTTTGTAAGGTAGTCAATCTGAGATTACATATGACTAACTTTTGAGACTAAATAGGTGAAAGTTTTAGTTAGTTTATGCATCTTTAGTTTTAGACTCCCCTCATCTTCATCAGAAAATCATGGGGGGTAAGAGAATAAGACTAAAGTCTTCTTCCTCATCACTAGCACTAAGTTCTTGGCTGCTAGATTTTTCCTGCATTATGACAGCTTCAGTTGAAGTGTCAATAGGCTAGGTTGTCATGGTTGAGGTCTTAAATATGTAATCACTTGCAGAAGTGAGAGCCTCTTACATATGTACCACCTTAATAGGGTCAGGGAGATCCACCTTAATTACGTAGATGATGTGGGTGTTAGGACCGTGTACGTATGGGTACTAACTGATTCAACGTGAAACTAGATCAAATAGTACGGAATCCTATTTGATTGGCAGTTCAATCGGGGAGAACGTTAATCCGATCAAAACTAACGATTAGAATATGTTAAGAATTGATTAGAAGTGATCAGAAACGTTCTATGATGTTGGAAGGGACTCTCTGGACGAACAGGGACGGCTAGGGTTAAGAATTCTCGAAGTATTTTATTTTTCCACGAATTAAGTGGTATTTATAGGTAGTTTTCATTCGTATGACTGAGCCATGCGTATGGCTCAGTCGTGCGACTGATTCGTATGATTGATTCATTCGTACGACTGAGTCAGTCTTATGACTCAATCGTGCGATTGGCTCAATCACCTGGTTCAGTCGAGCGACTGGCCCATTTGCATGGTCCAATCGTGCGACTGAATCATGAGACTTAGTTAAACATATTCCTGAACCTTTAACAATATAGAACTATCTCTAACAACTGTAGACCTATATAGCATGTTCACATTAGCGTGTAATAATCAATCATATGAATAGATATAACATTCAATAATCAATAAACATTCAACGAAGAGTTTTCATTGCATATATCAAACATTACATCAGTGTAACAAAATGAAAGTCAATTACATTTAAGCTCACTAGAACTAGAACTAGGGACATGTGTACCAACAAACTCCCCTTAGACCTAGTTCTATCTATTCTTTAACCTCCTTTGTAAACTCTTCAAACCTTTTGACTCTTTCTTCTTTACAAACCCCAGCATGAATATTAAGTGCAACGCATAAGCGTATGACATGTTGAAACTGAAGTGCTTGCACTATATCCTGCGTATCAAAAACAATGGCCACTTGTACAGTGTATAAACATCAGACGCTGACAAGTTTATGAGCCACATTCGGTCAAACACCCTTATTGTATCCACAGTTCCCTCCCTATCCAAAACAATGATGGCTTCTCCTGTGCGCCAGTCATAGTACCACCATTTGAAAAGGGGTGTAAAGTCTTGTGGCATCTCCCTCAAAGGTATACGAGACATCGTGCGTGGAGGGTGCCATTTCAAGACTATCTTTGGTCTGCCAGTAATGGGATTAACTTCAGATCTTCTGATGTAACATCTCGTATTTTTCGTTGATTAAAAGTTAACGTCGTTTATTCTTGTAAGGGCCATTGTGGTCAATTATGAAACTTAAGAGTTATTTATGCTTACTTCTTAGTTTGTCACTATTCAATAATTTGAAGGTTAATAATTTGATTATTAAACATAATAAAGATAATAATAAAATAAGTAAATAATAATAATAATAATAATAATAATAATAATAACATATAATAATATTAATAATAATAATAGTAATAATATAATAATATATAATATTTTTAATAAGTGTTAAGCTTGAAGTGAGTAAATAAAATATAAGTGTTAATACTTTAAAACTTGTAATTATAAGTTCTTACATGAAATGATAACCTTAATAATTACGGGGACTAAAGTGTAATTTATATTAAACTAAATCCCAAACTTGAGTTGAGATTGAACAAAAGTATAACCACAGGGACCATTTACGTAATTATTATTAAACCAACCCCCACCCCCATTCTCTCACCCCGTTTTCCCGGCAGCCGGCCGGCAAGGCTCCGGCGCGGCGCCGGTGAGGCCAAAAGCCGGGTAATCATGCCAAAACGCTCGGGGATTTAACTCAAATTACCCCTGGAACCGTTTTCGAACTTAATGACATACATTAATTTCAATTTAAGTCAATAATGGGCTCGTTCGAGTTTGGTAACCGTTAGTCACCAACCGGTGAGTCAATCGGCCACTAACAATCGTTAATAATCAAAATTATAGCATCAAAACGATCAATAAATCATACCTAAACTCCTACACAACCTAATTCAACCTGAATCACTCCAAAACACCTCAAATGATTCGCAAATTCATCGCGGTCTGCTAATGGGATGTTCATCATAATCCGTTCGATATCAATTGAAATTGACAGAGGTATTTCCTTCATAATGTGATGAGAAGCTTCATGTAAAGGATTTGCTTAACATCAACGTTTGCGCCTTGAATCATCATCCATGTAGTCGCGACTGTTCTTGCACATTGCATCATCGATTCGAGCATCATTCTGGTAATTACACACCCCCACATACTCGATTTCATGTGGTGAACAAAAGCCCTATGATTGATTTCACTATCAAAAATGAAATTAGGTTCAATTGAATCGATGTTGATTTAGGGTTCTGAGTAATTTGGGGATTTGTTTAATTAATGGATTTAGAAATTAGTTTTGAATACTAAACGTATTCTGGCTTTAGCCCAACCGGTTACTACACTAACCTTCTATGCAGGAGGACTCGGGTTCGAACCCGGCCTCCTGCATGTGATTTTTTTATTAATTGCTTTTTTATTAAATTTAAGAAACTATCTCAATATGTTACTAATTAAGATAAAAATTATTTAATGAACTAAACATTCCAAAATTATAAATGATTTTAATAACTTTAAACTTATAAATTGTTTTTAAATGTAATTACTTTTAAAGAATAATCAAGGTTATGGAAAACATTATAAGTCATTTATGATTAAATGTTATAAATCTATTATGGTTCAAATTTATATTATTTCAAAACATTATAATTTTACATGTTAAATAGTTATTAGGCAAATAGTTATTTAAATAAATATTTAAATAATTAATTACTCATCAATTCATGTAATCATGTTATATCATAATTAGTTAATAAATTTATTCCTTAAACGTTTATTTAAATTCTTGAAATTTATAAAATAATATAATTTTCTATTATTCATTATTTAAGGTTGTGGTATTATAAAACCCTTATAAAATCAATTGAAATTTAAGATAAAACTTTATAAAATGATTTTAAATTATTTTGCAATTCATTTCAATAAGTATTCAAATATCTTTATAAAATTTTAAATAATTAATTATTAAATTTATTATTTCTTTTCACCTTATACTTAATCTTATTAAATCAATAAATTAAATTATTGGATTGCTCTTTATCATTCCTCATCTTAATTGATTTTATTCTAGCTTTATTGAACCAAACGATAGCATTATTTTTATTTATTTGACTAAATATTAAAATCCCAAATTCCAAATGAAACCCTAATCCATTTTTACTCTTGAATCAATTCTTTATTCTAACACTAAGACATCAACCCTTAGGTTGAATCGTGAAGGAAAACGTTGGAGAATCTTACTTTCTTATTATTGTTCAAAAGAGCACATTATATATATCACGTGAGTTTCCTTGCCCCTTTTTATGTTATTTCACACCGTTTTGGGGTGAAACATGTTACATTATTCAATACACTTATAAACGTTTAGATCTTATAAAAGCACATGCAATTCATACTTTTATTTTGTCATGGTTATTTGTGTTATTGTAAGTCTTATATGAGTTACATATATTGTTTACAATCATTAACTATTGCTAGCCTGGCGACGTCTTAGATCTTTGGGCCTGACAAGCCTATTTGGTGCTAAAGTCGATGTATTGCCGACTCCTAGGAGCCGTATGCTTGTGCACTAGGGAACCAAGTACACTTAGCCACTCATATAAACATTAATCTAGTCGAGTTTGATTGTACTATATGTGCTTTATAACTTGCTAACTCATAACCTATGACATGAATTGCTACTTGAAAACCCATGGGATATTATGTATATGAAACCCTTGGAAACTCACCAACTTTATAGTTGACCCGTTATTTTTAACATGTTTCAGGAAATGCCAAATTTGAAGTCATCATTTGAAGTTTGCATAAATCTAGGATTTGGACCTAGATTAAAGAATAAAAAGCTTTGGATTACTTTTGTTTTATGTTTTGACTTATTTCATGTTGAAACTTATGATTGTAATTGCATTTGCAACTTATAATAATAATATTTACATTTAAGGCTAGCGTTATGTGGCTGTGAACGATCTTAACTCTCACACCTCGACGTTTCCGCCGTCAAGGTTGGGGTGTGACAGATTGGTATCAGAGCCCATAACTATAGGGATTTAGGTTATTAGAAATGGTGACCTAGACTATAGCTTATGCATGAACCTCATAGAAAGATCATTATACTTTTGTGCTTACTTATTGTTTGCGTGCTACATAATGCTATGCCTTTTATGCAACTTGATGTCTTAGCATAGGATTGCCTTATTGTGCTTAAAACTTAGTTACTTGTCTCCCTAAACTTAACTTTGACTCTTTGACTCTCCCCGACAAATAACACTTCCTTAACTTATTCTCGACGTCGTGTGGAATCTACACTACCTATCGTGGGTTTAATTCCTTAGACTCTATGTCTAATTATTGAAAATCTCATCAAGGTTTTGATTCATGAACCTAAGAAATTTGTGTGACCATAGACACCTGTATTCTGGATTTCCTGGCAAAAGGCCTTCGGGCTAAGGCAAGCATATCGTATAAATCTTATTGCGAGACCAGTTATGCTTACCTGGGATTTCTGGGATGAGTGATAAACTATGGTCAACATACACAAGTCTCTAAGGCAAGTGGGTCAATTTACCTTGACGTGTCAACGATTCCAAATGGTAATGCGTTACCAAATGGAACCATCCTTTTTGTATCTTAAAAATCCTTGAATCCTTGAACTGGTTATCACCAAGTTTAAATACCTTCTCATTCTTAAACCTACATAATGTTCCTGTTAATATTGAACACGTCTTACCTTTCAACTCCTACGTTTAAACATCGTTACACGTTAGGCGTTTCATGTAGTTATTTCTATACCTTGATCAACGTGTACATAACTCTTGTTATACCCAAAGATATTGGGAATCTAAACCGAATGATCTTTAAAACTTTAAATCGTTACTTATGGGTTTCAAATATTCCTAAGGGTGTGTCCCATAACTAAAGACATTCAATGTTGTAGGTGGAATTCCTACATCTCGGGATACTTTGCTAATTGAATGTTAATTTGTTAACTCAAATATTATAAGTGGTCACTCACCTCAATAATCGAATAAACTAATTATAACTTTGTTACCACCACGTGTCTTCAATATATGTACACGTGTCTTCAATAAGTTCACATCTCTTTGTGGTGTTGAATAATTTATGTCCTTGATTTCATTTTTCCGATTTAAACCATCCAAGAATTAGAACACCATAACAAATTCTGTCATCTCGAACCTTGATCTTAAGCTTGTAAGAATGATTTTCTCTTTTGTTACATTGATGCAACTTGAAATTTTCTGAATTTCTAATTGATATTCTTTTCTTTTTGCTGTTATGTCAACTTCGTACCGTTTGCATCGTGGGAGATGCAAGAGTTTGTAAGTCAACCTATGACTAAGAACATTCGTATCTCCTAAATGATTCTAACTCATCAAGACAGGAGTGATTCCCTTACTTTGATGGTTCTCTATTCCTTTCGATAAATGGTTTCCAATCGTGTGTTTTATGAAATTTCATCCTTTGGATTAGGGTGATTTCCTTATCTTGAGGATTGACTTCAATTATTTTTTTGAAATGGCATTTCACAAATGACATGATATCACCAAAATAGGATTGAAAACCGTACTTTGGTGACAATTGTCAATTCCCGATTGTTTTCTTGTTATTATGAAATCCAATCATCAAGATAGGCGTGAATTCCATACCTCGATGATAGTTTCATTTTCATGGATTGTATTTTCTCAAATTAAACGACCTCATCAAAGTAGGAGTGAATTCTAGATCTTGATGAAGAAGTTCATCCTATATATTTTGTTTTGTAAACTACATCGTTAAGATAGGGGAGACGTCCCTTACCTTATTGGTGAGTTACATGTCTTATTTCTGTGGATCCTCAACAACGAGTTGGGATCAAGCTTTTTGATTGGTAAGTTAGAGGTCATACCTTGGGAATACACCATCAAGTTAGGAGTGAAAACCACACCTTAATGACTATTCTCATTTCTTGATCTTCAACTTACCAAGGTTGTAATCAAGTGACGAGAAGCATGTAGTAACTTGAATGGTGAAACAATGTTAGTGTTTCGACCTATCAAGCCAAAGCATGATCTCCGAACTTGAAAGAAGACCCGATCGTTTTAGGTTGATTTTGATTCCAAGCTTGAAGCATGTAAATTATTAAATCGATTTCTTTCCCTTTATCTTCATGTTTTAACTCAATCTAGCTATATCGAACCATTTATTCCTTACTTATCAACTTTCATTTTGAGATATCATCAAACCCATAAGTATAGTCTTCCTAAATAATCTTTTGTCAAATAAAGATATTATCAAGTACCTATCTTATTGTTTGATGAATTACGTATGCAAAATACATTTAGAAAATTTTTTTTTTTTTTTTTACCTTGCAAAACATGGTTACAAATACCCTTCTTATTGTTTGTGTCACTTCTTGAATCGCTTTCGAATTCTTAACCTTGAAACAACAAGACTCGTTATTATCCTCACTGCGATGTGGATATAATGGTTCATAAAAATTTCGTAATTGTAGTCATGGGTATGGCACAAAAGAAAAGACACAACTTGGCATGTGTCTTACCTTTACATATGACAAAACCTAATCTCCGTATTTCCGTGAATCTCCTGTTTAACCTTTCATTCACTAAATGTTTCTTATTTTAAATGTCATGATGACAATTGGTGTATTATAAACCGATTGACAAATCTCATATTGACTCGTGTGAGATAATGGGTAGAGAAATTGACTTGCATCTATCTTAAATAGTCGTATGCTGTGGTATGTCGTTAAACATCGATCGTTAATTTTGAAGATCGATTCATCTTCCTGCACTTAGTAATGTTTCAAACTATTGTCGTGAACTCATTCCAAAATCTTCGCATATCGTATTATTCTTAGACCGATGGTTGGTCAAAGTAGAAATACATATTCACAAGATATGCGTTAAGATCGTTTCATATAATGACGTTTGGGATTCTTAATTCCGACGGTTAATCTTTCTTGTCATTATTGGTCTCTTATTGATTCCTAGACAACACCTTACCACGAAATTATATTCTGGAAGTTGTGATTTATAAGTCTAACATACCATGGTAACTCGTCATCATTTCCAATGTTTCCTGTCAAAACGTCTTGTATTTCACTGGAAGAGTTCAAGTTGGCATATATTATGTCAAGAATCTTGTAAGATTCCATAAAGTGAAACATTTCATTTGTAATCAAACGTCAAACATTGTTCGTTGTACACTTACCTTGCATCATAATTCCTTTGTTCATCTAAGTTCATTTTAATTTCGGGACGAAATTCTTCGAAGTTGGGGAGACTGTAACATCTCGTATTTTTCGTTGATTAAAAGTTAACGTCGTTTATTCTTGTAAGGGCCATTGTGGTCAATTATGAAACTTAAGAGTTATTTATGCTTACTTCTTAGTTTGTCACTAATTCAATAATTTGAAGGTTAATAATTTGATTATTAACATAATAAAGATAATAATAATAAAATAAGTTAAATAATAATAATAATAATAATAATAATAACAATAATAATAATATTAATAATAATAATAGTAATAATAATAATAATAATAATAATATTTTTAATAAGTGTTAAGCTTGAAGTGAGTAAATAAAATATAAGTGTTAATACTTTAAAACTTGTAATTATAAGTTCTTACATGAAATGATAACCTTAATAATTACGGGGACTAAAGTGTAATTTATATTATAACTAAATCCCAAACTTTGAGTTGAGATTGAACAAAAGTATAACCACAGGGACCATTTACGTAATTATTATTAAACCAACCCCCACCCCCATTCTCTCACCCCGTTTTCCCGGCAGCCGGCCGGCAAGGCTCCGGCGCGGCGCGGTGAGGCCAAAAGCCGGGTAATCATGCCAAAACGCTCGGGGATTTAACTCAAATTACCCCTGAACCGTTTTCGAACTTAATGACATACATTAATTTCAATTTAAGTCAATAATGGGCTCGTTCGAGTTTGGTAACCGTTAGTCACCAACCGGTGAGTCAATCGGCCACTAACAATCGTTAATAATCAAAATTATAGCATCAAAACGATCAATAAATCATACCTAAACTCCTACACAACCTAATTCAACCTGAATCACTCCAAAACACCTCAAATGATTCGCAAATTCATCGCGGTCTGCTAATGGGATGTTCATCATAATCCGTTCGATATCAATTGAAATTGACAGAGGTATTTCCTTCATTAATGTGATGAGAAGCTTCATGTAAAAGGAATTTGCTTAACATCAACGTTTGCGCCTTGAATCATCATCCATGTAGTCGCGACTGTTCTTGCACATTGCATCATCGATTCGAGCATCATTCTGGTAATTACACACCCCCACATACTCGATTTCATGTGGTGAACAAAAGCCCTATGATTGATTTCACTATCAAAAATGAAATTAGGTTCAATTGAATCGATGTTGATTTAGGGTTCTTGAGTAATTTGGGGATTTGTTTAATTAATGGATTTAGAAATTAGTTTTGAATACTAAACGTATTCTGGCTTTAGCCCAACCGGTTACTACACTAACCTTCTATGCAGGAGGACTCGGGTTCGAACCCGGCCTCCTGCATGTGATTTTTTTATTAATTGCTTTTTTTATTAAATTTAAGAAACTATCTCAATATGTTACTAAATTAAGATAAAATTATTTAATGAACTAAAACATTCCAAAAATTATTAAATGATTTTTAATAACTTTAAAACTTATAAATTGTTTTTAAATGTAATTACTTTTAAAGAATAATCAAGGTTATGGAAAACATTATTAAGTCATTTATATGATTTAAATGTTATAAATCTATTATGGTTCAAATTTATATTATTTCAAAACATTATAATTTTACATGTTAAATAGTTAATTAGGCAAATAGTTATTTAAATAAATATTTAAATAATTAATTACTCATCAATTCATGTAATCATGTTATATCATAATTAGTTAATAAATTTATTCCTTAAACGTTTATTTAAATTCTTGAAATTTATAAAATAATATAATTTCTATTATTCATTATTTAAGGTTGTGGTATTATAAAACCCTTATAAAAATCAATTGAAATTTAAGATAAAACTTTATAAAATGATTTTAAATTATTTGCAATTCATTTCAATAAGTATTCAAATATCTTTATAAAATTTTAAATAATTAATTATTAAATTTATTATTTCTTTTCACCTTATACTTAATCTTTATTAAATCAATAAATTAAATTATTGGATTGCTCTTTATCATTCCTCATCTTAATTGATTTTATTCTAGCTTTATTGAACCAAAACGATAGCATTATTTTTATTTATTTGACTAAATATTAAAATCCCAAATTCCAAATGAAACCCTAATCCATTTTTACTCTTGAATCAATTCTTTATTCTAACACTAAGACATCACCCTTAGGTTGAATCGTGAAGGAAAACGTTGGAGAATCTTACTTTCTTATTATTGTTCAAAAGAGCACATTATATATATCACGTGAGTTTCCTTGCCCCTTTTTATGTTATTTCACACCGTTTTGGGGTGAAACATGTTACATTATTCACATACACTTATAAACGTTTAGATCTTATAAAAGCACATGCAATTCATACTTTTATTTTGTCATGGTTATTTGTGTTATTGTAAGTCTTATATGAGTTACATATATTGTTTACAATCATTAACTATTGCTAGCCTGGCGACGTCTTAGATCTTTGGGCCTGACAAGCCTATTTGGTGCTAAAGTCGATGTATTGCCGACTCCTAGGAGCCGTATGCTTGTGCACTAGGGAACCAAGTACACTTAGCCACTCATATAAACATATAATCTAGTCGAGGTTTGATTGTACTATATGTGCTTTATAAACTTGCTAACTCATAACCTATGACATGAATTGCTACTTGAAACCCATGGGATATTATGTATATGAACCCTTGGAAACTCACCAACTTTATAGTTGACCCGTTATTTTTAACATGTTTCAGGAATGCCAAATTTGAAGTCATCATTTGAAGTTTGCATAAATCTAGGATTTGGACCTAGATTAAAGAATAAAAAGCTTTGGATTACTTTTGTTTTATGTTTTGACTTATTTCATGTTGAAACTTATGATTGTAATTGCATTTGCAACTTATAATAATAATATTTACATTTAAGGCTAGCGTTATGTGGCTGTGAACGATCTTAACTCTCACACCTCGACGTTTCCGCCGTCAAGGTTGGGGTGTGACATCTGATATACCTCGTCACCTATTGAGGTTTGAAGTTAACCATCTGGTAAGGTATTCTCTTTTCAGCGTAGCCTCAAACCAGCCTGACATCTTCTTCGGGTCGGCATTTAGCAGCTTTAGGCGTGCCAGCTGGTTGAGCTCAAAACCGGGGAGAGTCTTTAGATCATGTGGAAATCTAAAGTACTCATTTCCCCACTCCCTCTTTACTGCATAGACGTTAAGATCCTCGAAGAATGCCCACGCTATGATCTTCCCTGACACCTTCAGATGTTTCTTCACTTTATAGAGCTTGGTGTAGGTACTTGGCTTTGCTGCAGCGCGCTGGGCTCGTCTCTGAGAAACAAGCCGCCCATTTAGCCTTTCTGATATCTACATCGGCGTCCGAGGCTGGGGCTTGACTTGTTGATGCACCTACTTCCTTTTCCTTCTGATTCAGCTTCTCTAGAGTATCAATGCCGAGAGTACTACCCAAATCGGGAAACACATTTCCCTCTCGATCAGTGTACTTTGGATAATGCTGGGCTGTAACGTCTTTAATCTCGATTTCATCTATGTCGTTCAGCTCCTCGTCACTAGCCATATCAAAGTAGGAGCATCCTTGACTATCTCATCCGGATTCAGCCGGAACATTTCAGCAAGTTGCTCGTTAGTGAGATCATGAATTATTTCTCCTTCTTCAGGAGTATAACTTACCGACCTCCTGACGATCCCTTACAGATCAAGTATCATAGTCAATTGCAACTTGATCTGCTGTAAGGGAGCAACATCGTGCTCATCTTGCTGATATGTTGGATCTGCTTGATTAAACATGTAGCACAACAATAGTTAGTACGTAATCAAGATAATCAAACACTGAATAATAAAGTATATACATTAATTACATAACATCAATTGATGATTTCAAGTACAAAAGTTTAATAAAATATAACATCTAATCTTTACTTTTTCCTTGAATCCTTGCCAGGTCTTCAGCAGATGGGGAAGTAGGTGGGGCAGATGATGAAGCTCCTTGGTCTTGTTTCTTCTTCGTCCTTTGCTCTTGACCATGAGCAGAGGCAGATGCAGCTGCATCTCCTTCATCGTCCTCATCATCATCCTGCCTACGTCTTGCTTCACCATCACCATCCTCATCATCACTGTCATCATCTTCATCATCATCCTCATCATCATCTCCATCATCATCTCCTTCACCAAGCTTCAGAGGCTCATCCTTAGATCCTTTGAGTTGGAGCATGATCTTCTTGTGTGCAGCCTCCAACTCCTCCAATCTCTTAGCAGATTCATCCTTGTGCTCTTGGAGTTTGGCGATCTGCTCTGCCTGCTGTGAGATCTGCTGAGCTTGGGAAGCATTTAGCTCCACCAGCTGACATAGCTGTGCAGACTTCTCTTTATCAGTGGCTAACAGCTTCAGCACCATCCTGTTCAGTGCTGCCAGATGTTCCTCCACTCCAATGGGAGGGAGGGATGATCTGGTGGGGAATGTGGTGTGGGATGATAGCCCGGCTTGGTGACTGGTGGTTGTAGCAGTGGCTGTGGTGAATATAGGTGGTTGTGAATGGATGGGTGGAAGGTATGAGGTGTGGTTATGGAAGGTGGAGTAGTAGTGGTGGGAGGTGTAGTGGTAGTGGGTGGTGTAGTGGTAGAGGTGGTGGAGGTAGAAATCAGTGTGAACCTCCGTCTCTTCGGCTTCATCCATGGGCTGAGCCATCTTCTTCTTCCGAGTCCCCTTTGACCCGGAGGCTCCCCTTTGGCTACTGGGATGGTCTGGGGTGTATAATGGATCTGAAATAGCCTCCCCAGACCCGCCCGGACGTCCACCAACCGTCTTAATCCCCCTCTCGGTGTCAACCACCCGGCTGCCCACCGTCCGAGACAGCGGCTCCTCGTCCGACTCCTCCTCTTCATCAGGCTGAAGTCCTGATGGAACCCCACAGTCTCTAAATCACCTTGTGGAGATGGTGGAGATGTAACATCAGCAGTAGTGGTCTGAGTATGAGAGGACCTGTATCTCCACCACCACCACTATCATCATCATCAGAGTCGTCATCAGGTAGAACTATATGCTCTGTATCAGACTCACTGTCATCGTGGCGCCACTTTCGCCTAGCTGGCGCCACATAGTCCTCCCGGGCCAGATGCCCGAATAATCTCCTTACCGGGAGCTTTACCTGCTTACCCGGTACACCCTCATCCTCCCAAGGGTGGTGTCATCCATCACCTTAAGGACAACAACATCCTCCTTCTCCTTGGGCAGCGAGGGGAGCTTCTGATCTATAATCATCTGTAGAAAGCGAGGGTACATGTAGAAGCTTTCTTTCCCCTTTGCCTCAATGTTCTCCACCATGTAGAAGAAGATCATCCTCGAAAAGCTGAATGGATGATTCAGCACCAACGCCACGTAGGCGTTCTGCATCTGATTGGAGAGCTCATCGAAGCCACCCTTCCTTGAGGCGATGCATCTCAGCAGTACATGGGCTAAGTATTTGAACTGGGGGCACAAGTTGCTCTTGTTGAGCATACTTGCATTGATATCCCCCGAGTACTTAGCCCTCATGAAGTAACCTTGAACAGTAAGGGGATGTAATCGAGTGGGGCAGTCAGCATCATCCCCGAACTCTAACACTATCCTGATATCCTCCTCTGATATCTCTATGGCCTCCCCAAATATGGAACTCCTGATACGATGGGGCTCAGAGGACCTGTCAACTATAACGCTTTCCCAGAAAGCCTGTTGTACTGATCTGCAGGGTGTGCACTATGTCGAGATAGCTCGGAATATCCTCGATCGACGTAGAAAAGAGATAATGCCAGCAAACTCTGCAACATTGCGGGATGAGAGATCAAGATGAGCACAGATGTTGTGCTTAGTACTCATCGTCCACCGACTCGCATCTGTGACAAAAAGTAAATAAACATTAGTACTTGTCAAAGAATACCAGTTTTGTTCAATGAACTTGAAAATTTTGTTCAGTTGTGCCACTGAGCTGAGCGACTGAGATCTAGTCGTGCGAATGAGCTGTGCGACTAAGATCTAGTCGTGCGAATGGGCTGTGCGACTGAGTTCTAGTCGTGCGAATGATCTCATACGTACGACTGAGTCATGCGACTAGACTTAGTCGTATGTTCTCTCATGTGTTTATCTCAGTCGTGCGATTGAGCTCATACGCATGGTTCAGTCCTGCGATTGAACTATTCGTCCATCTCAGTCGTGCGGTTGAGCCATTCGCATAGCTCAGTCGTGCGATTGAAGTTTATTAGGTTGTCCAATCGCATGTCCGACTGTTTGTTCATTCAAATTTAATTTTTGAGCATTACTTGATGTTAAACGTTGTGGATTGACTCATTAGGTTCGCAGATGACCGACTAAACCCCTAATAACTTTAATTTGATCAAAATGCTTAGTTTTAGTGGTTTATTAGTCACATTAAGGTTCGGTTAACATTAGGTCTTAATTTCGATCCTTTTGACGTATAGTAACTAATTTTTCGTGCTAACATTGTCACGCAATACCTGTATAATCAAAACAAAATGCCAGAGAGCGTCAAACAATGGTCTATAAAGATCAAATGAGTTTTTTTGGCAATAAGGGTTTGTGTCGTGTGTCTGAGAGGTGATTTGGGTGAATGAAACGACTGTGACTGACTCCCCCTCTATTTATACTAGGGCAACCTTCAGTCGTGCGACTGAGCCTAGTCGCATGATTGATTCGTACGACTGAGCTTTAGTCGTGCGACTGGCCCATACGCTCACTTCCAATCGTACGATTGAGGGTCATTCGTGCGACTGTCACAGTCGGTCACGTTCAATCGTGCAATTGGGTTCATTCGTATGGTCGAATCGTACGACTGGTCCATACTCATGGTCCAGTCGTGCGAATGGGTCATACTTATGAAATTTTGACTTTTTGACCCTTTGACACTTAGCCCCTTATAACAGTAGATAAAACATTTTGAGCTGTTTATCATCTTAAACATGACCATTTTAAATTAAAGAACCATTGATTCCCTCAGACGTGATCCATTTATCCAACTGATCACCTCAGACGTGATCCATTTATCCAACTGATCACCTCAGACGTGATCCATTTATCCACCTGATCACCTTAGACATGATCCATTTATCCACCTGATCACCTCAGACGTGATCCTTTTACCTTTTCAGAAACAAGTGATTGAAGATTAACTTTAAGTTCATTTTGTGACATTCACAGAGATGAATAACATAGCACAGTCCGACACTGACACACTTTACAAATAACTTGAAAACTTAACTACGTAACAAAATAAACATGTTTTCGTGATTTTGTTAGGGTAGGGTAGAATAGCCTATTAGCATTAACATTATTTCTAAGATAGATTCATATGGAATCAGACAGGCATAAACACAATTACTTGGAACTTTTATATATATATTTGAAATGGAAACTAACATATTTACATATCACAGTTTTTCGCTCAACAAAGACTTCTAAGCTCTAACTAGAAATCACGCTGGATCTGTTATGTAACACACATTGATTTTGAACATCAGGCAGTGCAGTCACGACGATTGTCAGTATACTTGTCCACTTAAATCCATACACAGATTTTTAACACACACCGGTGATTAATTAGGTGAATTAGATCAACAAGTATTTGTGTGTCCCACAGGTATATGGTAATCAATCTTCCTCAGGAGATTTTTGAGCGGTCCAGGGAATAACAAGATTTGGTTCTAAGAACTATCAGAGAGATGCTAAGCCTCAGGTCAGTGCCATCGCACAGCAGAGAGGCGCAAACAACAATGAATTCTTTGAACGGATAGGTTATGCCAAGCCTCAAGTCAGTGTCATCGCACAGCATAGAGGCGCAATACCTATCTTCTTCTTAGAGCAATATATTATAATATACAATTTTTTCAGTGACGTTTGTCATCTTTTTGCTCTATGTTTTTCGGGTCTTTGCACACACTATTGGCATTCAATTGCTCCTCACCCCTTATTGGAAATTGATTGATTTGCAGACCAGGGATACTATGGGAACCCACAACTTGTTGGTTGATTTAATTTTGAGTTGAATCACCAATGGTGTCTACTAGTCTATTGTGTTGAATCTACCGACTCATCGTATAATGAACTAGCACCTCCCTAGATCGACTTTCTCCATGTAATTACAGTTACAAACAAGCGTACTATCATTTTCCCAATTTGTTAGACATAGAATTCTCTGACTAACATTTTTCTGTGATTTAATTAAACTTGCAAAATTGAAAATCTTTTTCGTGTTCCAAATAACTCGACGCCTGTGTACTATCACTTTCCATTGTATTGAATCTCATTCTTAATTTTGTTGTTTTTGCTTTTTAGCTTATCTGCCCTCCCCCTATTTTTAAGTAAATAAATACTGAAACTAAACTAATCTCCCTCTAAAATTCTAAAACCAAAAATATTTTTGTGTTTTTAGATTTTTAGGACAGGAAATTGAAATAAGATAAATGAAGGAAAATAAAAAGAAAAAGAAAAAGAAAAGAAAAAGAAATTTAAACAAGTGTCGGACTAAGCATTTGTCTCTTCTAGAATGACGTCACTTTTCTTTTTCACGTCGTTGACCTCTAACAGATAGAAAAATCTGGGTTTATCAAACTGTTTAGTGTAGAGGTCAGCGCGTTGAAAATCCGTGTTTATTAACCACATCAATGAATTTTTTTCATAGCAATCACGTATGAAATGATACTTTATGCCGATGTGTTTTGTTTTAGGGTGTTGAACAGGATTTTTAGTTACAGCTATGGCAGCAGAGTTATCAACAAATATAGGGGTATTATAAAATTGCAAACCGTAGTCCCGCATGTGCTGTTGAATCCAAATGATCTGAGAGCAGCAACTTGCAGTAACAACGTATTCAGCTTCACATGTTGACAAGGCAACAGATGTCTGCTTCTTGCATTGCCAGGTGACTAATCGCCTTCCAAAGAACTGACACCCTGCTGATGTTGACTTGAAATTCATCTTGCAGACACCATAGTCTGAATCACTATACGCAGTTAGCTCAAAGTCATCATCATGAGGATACCACAACCCCAGTGTTAGAGTACCCTTCAGATAACGAAAAATCCTTTTCACCCCGATCAGATGATTTACTTTTGGTTTTGCTTGATATCTTGAGCATAGACATGTGGGGTACATGATATCTGGACGCGAGGCAGTGAGATACCTAAGAGATCCGATCATTCCATGATACATAATGGCATCCACCAAATCCCCATTCTCATCAGGTGCCACATCATGATTTGTGGCAAGTGGGGTACCGGTAACAGTGACATTTTTCATATCAAATCGACTGAGAATGTCTCCAACATACTTAGTCTGATGCAGAAAAATGCCGGTAGGTGTCTGATCCACCTGTAAACCTAGGAAGAACTTCATCTCTCCCATTGCACTCATTTCAAATTCTGCCTTCATCACAGATTCGAATTCTTTACTTAATTCTTCGTTTCGAGAACCAAAGATTATGTCATCCATATAAATCTGCACCATTAGTAAATCTCCATCTTTCTCTTTTATAAACAACATGCAGTCAATTACACCTCGGCAAAAACCATGCTTTAACAGATGGGTGGAGAGCTTCTCATACCAAGCTTGAAGAGCTTGGTGTAGCCCGTACAGAGCCTTGTCCAGCTTGTAGACTCTGTCCTGATGATAAGGATCCTCAAATCCTTCGGGTTGACTGACGTAGACTTCTTCACGGATTTCCCCATGAAGGAATGCACTTTTTACATCTAGTTGATAGACTTTGATCTTCATATAAGATGCATAGGCTAGGAAGATACGGATTGCTTCCATTCTAGCCACAGGTGCAAACACTTCATTGTAGTCGACTCCCTCAACTTGTCTGAATCCTTGAACGACCAATCTTGCCTTGTTTTTTATTATGACACCTTGGTCGTCCTTCTTGCAGCGTAGCACCCATTTGGTGCCTATCACTTTAACTCCTTTGGGCCTGTCAATGAGTGTCCACACTCCAAGCTTGTTGAACTGTAGCAGCTCTTCCTACATAGCGTTGACCCAAGCCTCATCCTTTAGGGCATCACTTACGTGTTTAGGCTCGACTTGAGAAACAAAACATTTGAAAGCCCCATCATTCACGTGGCCCTTTTCCATAATCGCAGCGTAATCAGCAAAGTATAGCTGATTTCTCGTCTGCACACCAGAGTGAAGATCCCCAATGATAGTCTCCGGGGGATGATTCACACCGATCCTAGTCACAGGTGTTGTAGGAATGACAACTTCAGTATCAAGATTTGTGATGACAGGTTCAGTATCCGGATTCCCTAATGCATGTTCAGCATTTGTTAAGCTTCCATCTTGATTAACGTTATGCTCAGTGCTTGTCTCAACTGCTTTTTCATCGTCTGATGATTCATCACTCTCATCCTAAGCAGCTGCTAAAGATCCCGAAGCACCACTAGCCAGTGCCATATTGCTGATATCCAGATTCGGTGTATTTAAGACATCGTACATCATCTGAGCAGCAATGTCTTCATCTGAATCTATCTGAGGAAGGTTGAATGATTTGAAAAAGCCATCGTAGTCGAAGAATGACGACGGACCTTTTCTAGCAGGGGGGATGGTGTATCGTTGCACATCGACGTTGCACCACACTTATACCTGACATGTCGAGTTGTTATAAACCCGTTTGTCTGGTATGCTGTATCCAAGAAAGATCCCTGATCTGCTTTTTCGCTGAACTTGCCCTCCAGAGTTTTCTATAGTAACATGCATGGAGCTCCGAATGGTTCCAGATACTCCAGGTTAGGTTTGCGCTTCTGAAGCAACTCATAGCAAGTCTTCCCATGCTGCTTGACTACTAACACACGATTAAGCGTGTCGCATGCATTGGCAACAGTTTCATTCCAGAACTGTACTGGCAGTTTTGAATCTGCCAACATAGTCCTTGCTGTCTCGATCAAGCTCATATTCTTGCGTTCAACAACTCCATTCATCTGTGGCGTATATGCAGAGGTGAACTGATGAACAATTCCCTTTTCCTTGCAGAAAGCATCCATCCACTGATTCTTATATTCAGTTCCATTGTCTGAATGAACCTTCCTGACCTTCAGCTTGTAGAGAGACTCTAGTGTAGTGACGAGCACCTTAAACGATTTAAATGTTTCAGACTTAGCTTTCAGAATCATCACCCAGAAGAAACGTGAGTAGTCATCTATGACTACAAAGCAGTAGTAGTCTCCAGTGATACTCTTTGTGGTGAGAGGACCGAAAAGATCCATATGCAGTAGCTCCAGGGGCATCTCGATAGAGTTAACATGCTTGGTCTTGTGAGACTTCCTGGTCTTCTTTCCCTTCTTGCACGAGACACAAAAATCTGGAAGTTTGAAGTTCTTTACAGTAACTCCCTCAACTAGGTTGTTATGAATCAGATGATTCATCTTCCTGTGATTTATGTGTCCCATTCTCCTGTGCCATGAGATGGAATCCTTATCTGTTACCTTTGATAAAAAGCACTGAACAGTGGACTCAGTAGTAGAAGCATTTGACATATCCAAGACATACAAATCGTTGTACCTTGACGCTGACATTAATACCTGCTCCTCAGGAATCTCCATCTCCTTCTTCAAAATGTAACACTTCCTATTGTCAAACATTACTTTGAAGCCTTTGTCACATATCTGAGAAACTGAAAGCAAATTGTTTTCTAACTGTTGAACATAATTTACTTTATCAAATTTTACCTTTCCATTACCTACTTCTCCTTTGCGGTAATGCATCCTCCTGTGTTTCCAGCGAAAGAAACATGTCCCCCTTTAATTTGTTTGATGTTGAAAAGGAGAGACTGATTTCCTGTCATGTGCCTGGATGCTCCGCTATCTACAATCCATGTGTTGGTAGAAGCACTATAGCGGACAACCTGCACACAATAGAAAATAATTAGTCAAGGAGGGGGACCCAAGCCTTTACTGGCTTGGGTTTCCTTGAGGCATCGCACATCACAAACTCGACCCACTGTCCTTTTGGAGTTGGAGAAACCTCATTCTTCTGCTTATCAACCCTATCAGACACATCAGATGTTTTAGCTTTCCACAGACCATCCTTGTGTAAGGCTTGTTTGTGGTAAACCGATGACTGATTTACAATTTGAACTTTAGATTTATTTTCAAAAGTAGATTTCACCTCAGGCATCACAGACTTACCAGTGACTTGTCTGTGTTGTCTGTGGTGTTGGGAGATGCATAAGACCTAGCAGGTGTTTTAGACCTAGTAGGTGTCTTAGATCTCTGTTTTGAAGAAAACAGTTTAACTTCCTGATCTAGTTCAACTTTAAGCCTAGGTGTCTGATAGCGAGGACAGTGTGAAGAAATGTGGCCTCTTTGTCCACAAGTGTAGCATGATCTCCTCTTAATAGGACTAGGAGATCTCTTATGGGGTGGGGAGTACACATCAGGCATGGGTCTTTTGGTCTGAACTTTAGGTTTTTCACTTTCTTTGATAAATTTGATTTGTTTAACATTATGATTACTTTGTCTTTTAAAATGATTGAGATCTTGCTTAACCGATTTGGACTGAGTAGGTTTTGAAGTCTTAGGTTGTGTTACAGCAGATTGTAACCCAACCCAAGAGGTACATTATCATCCTTTTCCACCCAGTCCTCAATGACGGTTTTATCCTTTGTGCCTGATGCTGAAGTCTTCTGATCGGCAACCGGAGGAGCAGGTTTAACTGCAGTGTCCGGATCACTGACCAGAGGAGTAGTCATCACATGGTCCTTGATGGGATTATTGGTTAACAGGTCTTTGTTTGGTGTTCAGGAAGATCTCATGTGGTGGAGGCATAATTTATAACCCAGCCCTTCCCCTTTGTTTCTTTCTTTAACCAAGTTTTTCAAGATGTGAGAGGAACTAGCTAAACTATGTAGTTTTTGCTTTAAGGATTCTTTTTCAACTTGTAAAACAGCTCTGTCCTTTTTAGTTTTCTCAATTGTTTTTATGTAAAACTTTATGTCATTTTCTTGGTTAAAAGCAACAACCTCAATTTCTTTTAATTGTTTTCTCAGCAATTCAATTTTCTCTTTAAAACTGCTTTCATTTTGCTTTAATACTCTATTAGCCTCAGTGCAAAGTTTTAAGTCATTTACTAAGTTATCATTATGTTCTAATAACCTAGCAAATTTCAGATCGATGCATTCCCTAAACTTATTACATTCAACACAAGCATGTTTATTAAAGAGATTGTCTTTCGATTCTACCTGTGCAGATGTAGAGGTGCCAGCCATGAAAGCAGTTTGGGGTTCCTGGTGTGCTGCAGATTCTACATTTAGTTCATCCTCCACTAGTTGATCAACAGTAGCCATAGTCTCATTCACATCAGCAGTATCAAGCTCAACTAAGTTCTCCCCCTCACTCGTTGAGTCGTCGTTCAGATCATCAACCAATGCAACGTTAGCTTCACCATCAGATAAGAAACGGAAGGACCAGTCTTGTCCTTCATCACCCTGTGCTACCATTGCTTTGGAGTCATGGCTGGTTGACGTTGCATTTTTGTCCTTATCCTGCCTGTTAAATGATGAAAACGGGTTGCCATTTCCTGTCTTCTTAGGTTTGACACACTCTCTCTTGAAATGGCCTTTTCACCGCAGTTGAAACAGGTGACTTTTGACTTGTCAAATCCAAAAGTTGTACCTTTGTAGCCATTAGGTTTTGTCCCATCTTTTTAACAAATTTCTTTACTCTACACACAACACTAGCGAGAGCCCACATGATATCCATCCGCTCCAGCTCAGTTTCATCCACTTGCTCATAATCTTCGTCGGCCAAGTGGCAGTTACCAATCTTTCCTGCTACTAACCCTTCATAAGAATGTACCATAGCAGCAAGTAGATCCATATGCTCCTTAGCCACTTCCACCGTTACGTTGCCCAGATTCTTTGTCATTAACTTCGTCAATTGAGCTTCTGCAGAACTGTGTTTAACCCCTGATGAAACATTTGACTCACCACCTGAAGATGCACTTTGAACATTTGCAGATGTGTTAGACAAGAAAGCAGTCTGCAAGGGTGCACTAGAAGATGATGTAGTAGGAGTCACATTGTAGAGAGAAGGATTCTGAGTGTAAGTTCTCTTATTAGACTTGTACTTATGTCTTACCTCTTCCTCCCTCAATTTCAGAATGAAATCATTTATGTCCAATGTCTCCAGCACAGCATTATGTCTTAAAGTGGAAACAAATGAATCCCACTTATCAGGTAACCCATCAGCCAAACTCGACATTTTATCTTCGATGGACGTTTTAACCCCATGAGTGTGCAGTTCACTCATCAAATGATAGAAGCGGTCGATCACATCATCCAAACTTTCATTCCCAATTGATGAGAAGTTATCAAATTCCATCTTCAAAGCTTTAGGCTTTAGAGACTTAAGTGTTTAATTTCCTTCATAACGTTTCTCAAGAGCCTTCCATAACTTTTTGCACTGCTTGTGTTCTGAAAACTGATGGAAAATATCTTTCGGAATGGACTGTGTCAACAATGCATAGGCCTTCTTCTCAGCATTGTATGCAAGTTTTTGTGTGTCACTCAAACCACTTAGAGTCAATGGAATACCATCAGCTCCAACTGGCATAGTGTAGCCAGTCTCAATAGTGCTCCATAAGTTTGTGTCCACTCCTTTCAGATGAATTTCAAACCGTTGCTTCCATTGAGGATATTAGTCAAGAGATAGAAGCTTTGGTGGTTTGTTGTGATTCTCAATCTCATTCTCCAAGAGCAAAAGATTCTGAATTTTGGAGTCCTTCCCGGCTGAGAGAGCAAAGTTCTGTGTATCCATAATGAACTAGTCTAAAAACTTAACAAACCGACTGGGTATGCGACTGGGGATGCGACTGAGACTCAACTGTGCGATTGAGCTTAGTCGTACGAATGAGCAGATGACTAGGACAATCGTGCGAATGAACAAATGACTGGGCCAATCGTGCGATTAAACAAACGACTGGGCCAATCGTGCGATTATGCTGTGCGAATGAAGTTCAGTCGTGCGATTTGGTCAATCGTGCGATTTGGTCAATCGTGCGACTGATACTGCTGAATTCGAAATTTTTCAAAATTTTCACGCAATTCGACCTAAAAACACAATTTTGAAAACCCTAATCGGCTGAAACTCGAAAAAGACTAACTTTTGAACACATGCACTCGTAAAAACTGAATTTTAATGCAAAAAGAACGGATCTTTTGATTGAAAACGTTGACTTTTGCAAAAACGCGATTGAATCTACGTAGAATCAAGAGCCAATGATCTGATACCACTTGTTAGGACCGTATACGTATGGAGTACTAACTGAGTCAACGTGAAACCAGATCAAATAGTGCGGAATCCTATTTGATTGGCGATCCAATCAGGGAGAACGTTAATCCTATCAAAACTAATGATTAGAATACATTAAGAATTGATTAGAAGTGGTCAGAAACGTTCTATGAAGTTGGAAGGGACTCTCTGGATGAACACGGATGGCTAGGGTTAAGAATTCTCGAAGTATTTTATTTTTCCACGAATTAAGTGGTATTTATAGGTTACAGTTTTCATTCGTACGACTGAGCCATGCGTATGGCTCAGTCATGCGACTGAGTCATACGATTGATTCATTCGTACGACTGAGTCAGTCTTATGACTCAATCGTGCGACTGGCTCAATCACCTGGTTCAGTCGTGCGACTGGCCCATTCGCATGGTCCAATCGTGCGACTAAATCATAAGACTTAGTTAAACATATTCCTAAACCTTTAACAATACAGAACTATGTCTAACAACTATAGACCTATATAACATGTTCACATAAGCGTGTAATGATCAATCATATGAATAAATCTAACATTCAATAATCAATAAACATTCAACGAAGAGTTTTCATTACATATATCAAACATTAAATCAGTGTAACAAAATGAAAGTCAATTACATTTAAGCTCACTAGAACTAGAACTAGGGACATGTGTACCAATAGTGGGCTAGACATAGGTAAGTCAAAAGCACTCATCTCTCCTTGAGCAGGGGTGGAGAAGAAAGACCCTTGGTACTCACTGAATCACATGTCTTCATCATCATAGAATTCTAGGTTGGGAATGGGTTGATTGAGGTCTAGAGGCTGGGGATGGTAGCTTTCCCTTAAGGTTGTTTTAAGACTCCGAGTGAAGGCTTAAGGCTATTGGGGTTGTGAGCTCATCAGGCTGAGCATGAGGAACCTCAATACTGATCAATGAAGTGATGGAAGTGGTTTGCCCCTAAGCAGAAGTGGGAGCTTCAATGTCCACTTCCTCCTGCATAGGTGAGGATATGGGGGCTTGCACAACCTGAGTAGCTTGTGCAGGGGTTTGTTTGGATCTTCTTGAGTAGGTGAGGGTAATTTGTGGTTCTGTAGAAGGTTCAGATGTAGAAGGTGTGGGTTCAACACTAGCTGGTGCAGCTAGGTTGTCACCTGAAGTAATAAGCTCTAATATTTTTGGGACTAGGGCTGTTTCTACCCCTGAAAAGCCCACCGTAGGCTTTTCATTGTCTTGAAGATATCGGGCTTCATCTGTTTCATTTTAAGAACATTACATGTGTTGATACATCTTGATGTACCTAGTTTATGATCTCAATTTTAAAAGTCTTTCATGTCTTACACTAATGTAAAATGATGTAATGTGATATTCTTAATGATATATAAAATGCATTGTGATGTTTATTTATGATTGATTATGTCATGTTATCATTATATTGAATGTGGTTCACATGTATAAACGTAATATATAGGTTTGATGTTGTTTTACATAGTTCTAAGTCAATAAGAACTTAGAAATGTGTTTAACTTTGTCATATGGACATCCATGCTACTGGACCATACTTATGGCCCATACGCATGGATGAACCATACTTATGGACCAGTCACACGACTGAACCGAGTGACTGGATCAGTCGTATGATTAAGACATAAGATTGATTCAGTCGTACGACTGAACCTTCAGTCATGCGTATGAGTCAACCGCATGAGCCAGTCGCACGACTGAACCATGCTAATGGTTCAATCATACGATTGAACACTGAAAACCTATAAATACCACATAATTCGTGGAAAAACATAACACTTTAAGTACTTTCGTACCCTACCCGTCCAGAGCGTCCCAAGTTGTCAATCCAAGTTCATAGTTCGTTCCTGATCGATTCCAATCTGTTCTTAACGTTTGTTACATCATTAGATCGATCAGGTTATTCGTTCTCACTGATTGGATCGCCAATCAAATAGAATTCCGTGCTATTTGATCTGGTTTCACGTAGAATCCATTAGTACTCCGCGCGTACACGGTCCTACCAAGTGGTATCAGAGCTTAGGCTTGTGATTTTGCGTGGATTCAATTGTTTTTGGTGTTAAAATCAACGTTTTCAATCAAAAGATCCACTTTTTCGTTTCAAAACGTATTTTTGACGAGTCTCTGTGTTAAAGTTTCGACCTTTTACCATACGGAAGATTAGGATTCGTAAAAATTTATAATTTTGAGTCAAGTGTTCAAAAATTCGATTTTTCCCGCAGCAGCAGCTTCAGTCGCACGATTAGCTCAATCGCATTACTGAATTCCATTCGTATAGTTCAATCGCACGACTGGACTCATTCGCATAGTTCATTCACACGGTTGAAGTATTCCATACGGTTGACCTCATTCGTCCTGTTCATTCGCACGACTGAATCCAATCGCACGATTGAAGTCATCCGCATCCTTCAATCGCACGATTGACCCATTCGTCTTGTCCAATCGCATAAGTCAATCTATCCTGTTCTGAGTTTATCAAGTTCAAAGCAATGGAAGATCAGTTCTCTGCATTCACTGCTGGAAAGGACTCACACATCCAGAATCTTCTACTTCTGGAAAGTAAGATCAGGAACCACAACAAACCGTCAAAGCTGTTAACATTGGATGAATACCCACAGTGGAAACAGCGGTTTGAAATCTACCTGAATGGAGTTGACCCCAATCTGTGGACGTCTATTGAGACTGGTTATGTGGTACCAGTCAGTGCTAATGGGGTAAAGTTGACTTTGGGAGGAATGAGCGAATCCCAGAAGACTATGCGTAATGCGGAAAAGAAAGTATATGCCTTGTTGACTCAGTCTATACCTAAGGACATATTTCATCAGTTTTCTGAGAACAAGCAGTCAAAGAAATTATGGGAGACCTTGGAAAAGAGATACGAAGGAAATGCAACTATGAAAGCACTGAAGGCAAAAGCTCTTAAAAAGGATTTGACAATTTCTCACCAACTGGAAAAGAGAGCTTAGATGATATTATTGATAGATTCTATCATCTGATGAGTGAGTTACACACTCATGGTGTGACACCTCCATGGAAGATAAAGTCTCTAGCTTTATTGATGGTATGCCAGACAAATGGGATCCATTTGTGTCTAATCTGAGACAAAATGACATTCTTTCCATATTAGACATAAATGATTTCATTCTGAAGTTAAGGGAGGAAGAACTGCGTCAGAAATACAAGTCAAAGAAAGGATCCTATGCTCAGAATCCTGCATTGTACAATTTGGTTTCAACTCCTGCTACTTCAGGCGCACCGCTACAAACAGCGTTTGTGTCTAACTCTTCTGCTCCTTCCCAAAGTTGTTCATCGGGAACCGAAATGTCAGGGTCATCTGGTACCTAATACATTGTTCCTGAGGCAAATACTACCAAGTTAAAAACCGAGAATCTCGGAAATGTCACCGTGGAAGTTGCTAAAGAACATATGGACCTTCTAGCTGTTGTTGTTCAATCGTATGATGGGTTAGTTGCTGGTAGAATTGGGAACTGTCATCTTGCTGATGAGGACTACGAGCAAGTTGATGAAACTGAGTTGGAACGTATGGATATTATGTGGGCCTTGGCTAGTGCTGTAAGAAGAGCAAAGAAGTTTGTCAAGAAGACGGGGCAGAACTTGGTTGCTACTAAAGATACTACCTTTGGGTTTGATAAAACCAAGGTCACGTGCTTCAACTGTGGAGAAAAGGGGCACTTCAAACATGATTGTGTAAAGCCAAAGAAGACCGGAAATGGAAATCCTTTTCCTACGTTCAACCTTCAAGACAAGGATAAGATTGGAGCATCATCTTCAAGTAAAGAGTCAAAGGATTTGGTTGCACAAGGTGATGAAGGACAACACTAGTCCTTTCGATTCGTATCTGAGGGTGAATCAAATGTTGCATTAGTTGACACCTTTGATGATGGATCTGCTAATGAGGGGACATCATAGCTGAGCATGCTCGTTCAGATATTGAAGAAGCTATGGATGTCGTTGATCATTTGGTTGAAGAGGAGTTAAGTGCTGCAAACTTAGAATCTCAAGTCACTAAAGAGTCTGACACTGCACTGATGGCTGATTCGTCTAGTTCTACACAGGTATATTCTAAAGACGAATTATTTGATAACCATGTTTGTTCTGAATGTAAAAAATTTAGAGAAAGCATTGATTTAAAATTTGCTAGGTTATTAGAACACAATGATAATCTAGTAAATGATTTACAACTCTGAAGCAAATCGAGTATTAAAACAAAATGAGTGCAGCTTCAAAGAAAAGATAGAACTATTAGGGAAACAATTAAGGGAAACAATTAAGGGAAACCAAGGTTATTGCTTTAAATCAATCTAATGATATTAAGTTCTATTTAAATTCTTTAGAAGAAACTAAAAAGGAAAAAGTAGTTTTGCAAGTCGAAGTTGAATCTTTAAAACAAAAACTGCACAGTTTGGCGAGTTCTTCTCACATAGTTCAAAACTTAGTGAAAGAACGAAATGGTGGGGAAGGTCTGGGTTATAATGCTATCCTTTTGAACACTAAATGTAGATCAATCAATAATAACTTTGGTAAAGGATCATGTGGTGTCTACTCCTCTGGTCAGTGATCCAGATTCTATGGGTAAACCGGTGAAGTCTGTCACTGAACAGAAGAATACTACTTTGGGATCTAAAGATAAGATGCATGTTGAGGACTTGACTGATAAAATTGAAAAGGTTAACTTAGGGCCAGGTTCACAAACTTCTATTTCAGAATCTAAACAGTCTACGTCAATGAACACTAAACATGCAAGTCATCAAAATCTAAATAAAATGAAAGCAAAAGATGTTCCAAATGTCAAAACAATTAATTTTGTTAAATAAGGAGAAACATCTAAAAGGGAAGTGAAATTACCCAGCCCCCGACCAAACTCAACCCCACATCAATGCTTTCCTCATACTGTCGAAGGGCGATCCTGGTACCGTTGTGGAAAACGAGGATATATTTCTCCAAATTGTCCTTACTATCAGAGACCTAAAAAGAAAATTGAACTTTTTGATGATGAAAAACCAAGATTTTCTAAAATTAGATCTAATACTCCTCCAAAACACCAAAGGCAACACAGACAAGCTCAAGCGAAGTTGTCCCACCTAAGGTTAAATCTAGGATTATTAGTGAACCGAAAATTCAAACCATGAGCCAGTTGTCTATTTACCATAAACGGGCCTTACACAAAACTGATTTATGAAAAGAAAAATCAAGTATTGTGTCTGATAGTGAAGATAAGAAAGAGAAAGATGTGCCCTCATCCTCTGAAGGTCAGTGGGTTGAGTTCATGATGTGTGATACCTCTGGGACACCCAAGCCAGTTAAGGCTTGGGTCCCAAACCTGAACTAATCATTTCCATTATATGTGCAGGGTGTCCGCTCCAGCGCTATCACTAATACATGGATTATTGATAGTGGGGCTTCCAGGCACATGACCGGGAATTCGTCCCTCCTTTTCAACGTCAAGCAAATGAAAGCGGGACACGTATCATTCGCTGGGAATAAAGGAGGTTACATCACCGCACAAGGCGAAGTGGGAAATGATCAAGTGAAGTTTGACAAAGTCAACTACGTTTAGCAATTACAAAACAACTTGCTTTCTGTCTCCCAAATCTATGATAAGGGGTAGAAAGTTGTGTTTGACAACAAGAAGTGTTACATATTGAAGAAGGAGTATGTCATCTCGGAGGAGCAAGTTCTAATATCGGCTTCAAGATACAACGACTTGTATGTTTTAGACCTATCAAAAGCCTCCACAACTGAGTCTACTACTCAGTGCTTCTTGTCAAAAGCAACAGAAAGAGATTCAGTTTCCTGGCATAGGAGAATGGGACACATCAATTCCAGGAAGATGAATCATTTGGTTCAGAATGATCTGGTGGATGGAGCTACTGTCAAGAACTTCCAGCTTCCATACTTCTGCATAGCATGCAAGAAAGGGAAACAAACCAACAAGTCTCACAAAGCAAAGAAAGTTAATTCTATCGACATTCCTCTCGAGCTTCTACACATGGATCTGTTTGGCCCTGACAGCACAAAAAACATAGCCGGGGATTGGTACTGCTTTGTGGTGACGGATGATTACTCAAGATTCTCTTGGGTGATGTTTCTGAAAGCTAAATCAGAGACCTTTGAATCATTCAAACATCTTGTTACCACATTGGAGTCTCTCTACAAGCTGAAAGTAAGAAGGATTTGATCAGACAACGGGACAGAGTTCAAGAATCAATGGATGGAGGCCATCTGTCAAGAGAAAGGGATTGTTCATCAATTCACTTCTTCCTACACTCCACAGATGAATGGCGTTACTGAATGGAAGAATAGGAGCTTGATAGAAACAGCAAGGACAATGCTAGCTGACTCAAAACTACCAGTTCAATTCTGGAACGAGGCAGTGGCTAATGCATATTACACTCTAAATCGGGTCTTGGTAGTCAAACGGTATGGAAAAACTTGTTATGAGTTGCTCCAACAACGTAAACCCAATTTAGAGTATCTAGAACCATTTGGTGCACCCTGCATGCTGCTAAAGAAAAATCAGACTGGGAAATTCTGCGAGAAGGCAGAAGAAGGTATCCTCCTTGGATACAGTATACCAGAAAAATGGGTTTATAATAACTCAACTGGTCAGGTAGAAGTGTGGTGCAACGTTGATGTACAAAGATACACCACCCCCCTGCGGGAAAAGGACCTTCTTTTTTCTTCGACTATGATGGATTTTTTAAATCCTTCAATCTACCTCCTTCCTATTCTGATGATGAGTCAGCTGCTCGTATGATGTACGATGTTCTGAACACTCCTACACGAGACTCGACATCATCGGTTTCATTAGAACATACCTCTAGCCTTTCAGGGGGAGAGCTTGAGGTAAGTGATTCTTCCTCCGATGATGATGATGTTGAAACTGAGAATGCAAACCAGGAGGAGCAGGTTCCCACTACCAAAAGTACACCAGTATCCGATCATGATGAAACTAGAACTTCTGAACCCCATACTCCAACAGTTCAGAATCTGGATAATGAAGTTGCAGTATCCACCACTCCCGGAACTCGAGTTAATGTACATCATCCCCTGGACAACATCATCGGGGATATTCTATCGAGAGTTCAAACAAGAAATCAGCTATACTCAGCTGATTATGCTGCAGTCATGGAAAAAGGATATCTACACGATGGTGCTTATCGATGTTTTGTGTCTCATGTTGAGCCAAAGCATATCAGTGAGGCTTTAAAAGATGAGGCATGGGTAAGTGCTATGCAAGAAGAAATCCTTCAGTTCAAGAAGTTAGGCGTCTGGACACTTGTGGACAGACTAAAAGGTGCAAAAGTAAATGGCATGAAATGGGTTCTTCGATGTAAGAAAGATGACCAAGGGGTCATAATCAGAAATAAGGCTCGGCTTGTCATTCAAGGGTTTAGGCAAGTCGAAGGCATTGACTACAATGAAGTGTTTGCACCTGTGGCAAGGAGGGAAGCAATTCGTATCTTCTTAGTCTGTGCATCCTATATGCAGATTAAAGTCTATCAACTGGATGTGAAAACTGCATTCCTTCATGGTGAAATCCATGAAACGGTGTACGTAGTCAACCTGAAGGATTTGAGAATCCTTATCATCGGGATAGAGTATATAAATTGGAAAAGGCTTTGTACGGGCTTCATCAAGCCCCTCGAGCCTGGTATGAGAAACTCTCTACTCATATGCTGAAACATGGTCTTCGCAGAGGGGTCATTGATTGCACGTTATTCACCAAGGAAAAGGACGGTGATTTACTACTGGTGCAGATATACGTAGATGACATAATCTTCGGTTCCAAGAACGAAGCATTATGTAAAGAGTTTGAGTCTGTGATGAAAGCTGAGTTTGAAATGAGTGCCATGGGAGAGATGATGTTCTTTATCGGTGTACAAGTAGATCAGACACCAAATGGTATCTTTCTGCATCAGACTAAATATGTAGGAGATATCCTAAGTCGGTTCGACATGGAGAATACAATGGTTGCAGGTACTCCACTTGCCACGTACCATGATGTGGCACCCGACGAAAATGGTGATCTGGTTGATGCCGCTATGTATCGAGGAATGATCGGATCTCTTATGTACCTCACAGCTTCTCGTCCTGACATTATGTACGCCACGTGTCTCTATTCCAGATATCAGGCAAAACCTAAAGTAAATCATCTAATTGGGGTAAAGAGGATATTTCGTTATCTGAAGGGTACTCCAACACTTGGGTTGTGGTATCCTCATGATGATGACTTTGAGCTTACAGCGTATAGTGACTCGGATTACGGTGGTTGCAAGATGAATTACAAGTCAACATCAGCGGGATGTCAGTTCTTTGGAAGACGTTTAGTCACCTGGCAGTGTAAGAAGCAGACGTCGGTTGCTCTATCGACATGTGAAACCGAATACGTTGCCACTACAAGTTGCTGTTCTTAAATCATCTGGATTCAACAGCAAATGCGAGACTACAGTTTGCAATTTTCTAACACCCTATTTTTGTTGATAATTCTGCTGCTATTGCTATCACTAAAAATCCGGTCCAACACCCAAAGACTAAACACATCAGTATTAAATATCACTTTATACGTGACTGTTTTGAAAAGCAATTAATCGATGTTGTTAAAATTAGTACGGATTTTCAACGCGCCGACCATACACAAAAGCGTTTGATAAACCTCGATTTTTATATTTCTTAGAGGTCAATGGCGTTAAAAAGAAAAGTGATGTGATTCCAGAAGAATCGAGTACTTAGTCCATCTTTATGTTTTATTTTTTTTTTTAATTTTCCTTATTTTTTTTCCTGTCTTTAAAAATCCAAAAACACAAAAAGAATTTCGGTTTTAGAAATTTAGGGGGAGAATATTTTAGTTTTAGTATTTAATTACTTAGTATTTAATTACTTAAAAAAAGGGGGCGGGCAGATAAGCTGAAAGCAACGAAATCAAATCTGTGAGATTGATTCAAAACTATGGAAAATGATAGTACACAGGGAACTAATTATTTGGGACATCAAAAAGACTAAAATGTTCAAAATGTTATATTGAAATTACAAGTCTGAGAAGTCTAAGCCAAACAAAGGAAAAATGATAGTAAACTAGTCTGTTACTGAGGTTACATAGAGAAAGTAGGCCTAGGGGTTGCCAGTTCATTGTATAATGTGTTGGTAGATTTAACACAATAGACGAGTAGACTTCATTGATGAAGCAAATTAAAACTAAATCGTTCAACTAGCTGTGGGTTTCCATCTTATCCCTGGTTAACACAATCATCGTATTTCCAATAAGGGGTGACGAGCAAAATAAATGCCACAAATGTGTGCAGATGACCTTAGAAATGAGCAAAGCACATGAAAAAACGTTAAACCAAGATAATGACTAATGTTGTTGGTGCGTAATGTGTAAAATAAAAGTACTCAAACAAGAAGATAGGTTATGTGCCTCTCTGCTGTGCGATGGTACTGACCTGAGGATAAGCATAACCTAAATATTCTAGAATTCATTGTTGTTTGAACCTCTCTATTGTGCGATGACACTGACCTGAGGCTTGGCATCTCTTTGAAAGCTCTTAGAATAGTTTCTTCTTGTCTAAACCCGTAGACCGCTCAAAAATCTCCTAAGGAATGTTGATTACCATATAAGCATGGGATCCACAAATTCTTGTTGAAATAATAAAGCTAACTTTTCACCAATGTGAGTCAAAAATCTATGTATGGATTTAAGTGGACAAATATACTGACAATCATCGTGGCTGCAATCCTCGACAGTCAAAATTATTGTGTGCTTCTTACAGTTCTAGTGTGATTTCCTGTAAGTGCTTTTGACTCTCAGACAAACAAGAATAAGTTAAACAAATATATACAAAAGGGTCCCAAATGATTATGTTTACATCTGTATGATTCCATAAGCATCGTTCTAGATAAGATGTAAATGCTTGATACTGTTCTGTTTAGGGTAAGAAATCTTTTAAGGAAAGCTAAGATGTTTTCAACCCACCTCAAAAAAAAACACAAAAATATGCCCTGTTCTGTCTCAATTCAAGTGTTTTCTGTTTTATTTATCAATTAGGTGTCAATGTCAGACAATGTAAATAGATGAACTCTGTGAATCATAAATTAAAAGGGTCACGTCTGAGGTGACCTAACTGGTGTGAATTTAAAAGGATCATATCTGAGATGATCAAGTTTTTGTTGGTACACATGTCCCCAGTTCTAGTCTAGTGAGCTTAAATGTAATAGACTTTCTTTTCTTGTAACACCTATGTAATGTTTGATCAATTGAATAAGAAACTCTTCTATATATGTGTATTGGTTGTTTAATGTTATATCTATCTATATTGTTTATTGTTACACACATATATGACAATGTTATATAGGTTTACAGTTGTTAGACATAGTTCTAAACCATTAAAGGTTCAAGAATGTGTTTAACTAAGTTATCTGATTCAGTCGCACGACTGGACCGTGCGAATGGACCAGTCACACGATTGAACCAGGATATTAAGACAATCGTACGATTGAGTCATAAGACTGACTCAGTCGTCCGAATGAACCAATCGTATGACTCAGTCGTACGAATGATAGCTGTAACCTATAAATACCACTTAATTCGTGGAAAATCGCAACACTTCGAATACTTGAAACCCTAGTCGACCCAGAACGTCCAGATCGTCCATTCCAAGTTCATAGAACGTCCCAGATCATTCCTATTCCATTCTTAATGTTTTCTAATCGTTAGGATTGATCTTGATTTCGTTCTCCCTAATTGGATCGCCAATCAAATAGGATTCCGCACTATTTGATCCGGTATAACGAAGAATCAGTTAGTACTCCGTACGTACACGATTTACTTAAAAAAAGGGGAAGGTAAGTAAAGCTGAAAAGGCATAGACATCTAAACTGGAAATGTGACTCGATAAATTATGGAAAGTGATAGTACACAGGCACCGAGTTACTTGGAACACCAAAAGGATTTTCGGTTCTGCAAAGATAATTATATCACAGAAAAGTTATAAATCTGAGAAGTCTAAGTCTAACAAAATGGGAAGATGATAGTACGCTTGGTTGGTACTGTAACAACACGAAGAAAGCTGATCTAGGGAGGTGCTAGTTCACTATACGATGTGTCGGTAGATTCAACACAATAGACGAGTAGACGTTATTGGTAAACTTAATCTAAACTAAACGGTTCAATCAACTGTGGGTTCCCATATTATCACTGGTTAACACAATCAGCCATTTCCGATAAGGGATAACGAGCAAATAAACGCCACCAAAGGTGAGCGTGTAACTGCAAAAAGAGCAAAAGAAAAAATGAATACAAGCGCAATCATACTGATAACAAAATGTTGTTGGTGCGTTATGTGAAAAAGAAAAATAAGAAACGGTCTAACAAGGAGATAGGTTGTGTGCCTCTCTGCTGTGCGATGGCACTGATCTGAGGATAAGCATAACCTACATATTCTAGAATTCATTGTTGTTTGCCGCCTCTCTGCTGTGCGATGGCACTGACCTGAGGCTTGGCTTCTCTTTGAAAGCTCTAAGAATAGTTTCTTCTTGTCAAAATACCTATAGACCGCTCGAAAGTTCTCTAAGGAATACTGATTACCATATAAGCTTGGGATCCACAAATGTTGGTTGAAATAATATAACTAATTTGTTACCAATGCGTGTCAAAAGTCTGTGTATGGATTTAAGTGGACAAGTATACTGACAATCGTCGTGTATGCACCGACTGAAGTTGATAATCAAAGTACGTTACGTATCATATCAAGCATGATTCCCAGTTAGATCTTAGAAGTCTTAGATAAGTGAGAAAGCTATGATATGCAAGTGTGTAAAGTTAAATACTAATCAAAGGTTCCAAGTAATGATGTATATGCCTGTCTGATTCCAAATGAGTCTGTTCCTGATATAATGTCAATGCTAATAGGCTATACAAACCTGCCCTAACAAAAATCACAAAAAAAACATGTTCATTCTATTCGTATTTTTAAGATTTTTCAATTTTTTAGTATAATGTGGCAATGTCGGACTGTGTGTATTGTTATCTGCTAAACGTCACCAAATGTGCTTAACGTTTACTTAAACAAATTGTTTCTGAAAGGTTAAAAGGATCATGTCTGAGGTGATCGGGTGGATAAATGGATCACGTCTGAGGTGATCGGGTGGATAAATGATCACGTCTGAGGTGATCGGGTGGATAAATGGATCACGTCTGAGGTGATCAGGTGCATAAATGGGTCACGTCTGAGGTGATCAAACTGTTTTATTAAAATGGTCATGTCTGAGATGATCAACTTGTTCATAACGTTTTATCTACTATTAAATGGAACTAAATGTCGTTATGATAACATGGTCAAAAGATGATCAGGATGACCCAGTCGCATGACTGACCATAAATATGGTCCAGTCGTCCGATTGGAACACACTTATGAGTCAAATCGTGTGAATGGGAAGTGCGAATGAATCCAATCGTACGATTGGAGGTAACCGACTGTAACAGTTGTTTGGATGAACCTCCATCGCCCGATTGGGATGAACGATTGGGTAGATTGAACGACTGAGACTCAGTCGCAAGACTGACCTAGACGACTAGGCTCAGTCACACGACTGATCTAAGTGACTAAGCTCAGTCGCCCTACTGGGATTTGACCTAGTATAAATACAGGCTGAATCAGAATCAGTCGCTCCTTCACCCAAATCGCTCCCTCTATACGCACGACCTAAAGAACCTCTGTCAAAATTTCCTTTGATTCATTTTTACCTCCTATTGGTGTGTTCTAACACTCATTTGTGTTTAAACAGGTAATCTTCATGGTGTTTCATCGTTGAAACCATTCAATGACATCATGAATCATGTGAATTCTGACCTAAGAGTAACCGAGAGTTTAATGACCAAATAGACAATCAAAACTGATCTAAACGTTCAAACAAAAGTTAAAATATGCTTAATCGGTCATTTCTGAGTCTAATGAGCCAAATTTTGACGTTTAACATCAAGTATGGCTCAAAATACAAATTTGAATTGACAAACCGTCGAGTAGGCGACTGGACACACTGATGAACTCCAATCGCCTGACTAAGAAGATGACTAGTCTCAGTCGCCCGACTGAGATAGACGAATGATTCAATCGCACGACTAGGTTCATTCTCTTGACTTAGTCGCCCGTATGAATCAATTACTCATATAAAGCTCAGTCGTTCTACTCAGTCGCTCGACTATGTTCATTCGGTAGCTCAGTCGCCCGACTTAACCAAAGTGTAAAACCCATTGACTTTGAATTTGCTATCTTCTGCATGCACTGACGTTTACTTACAATGTGACAGATGGCAAGTCGTTGGATCATAAGCACGAAGCACAACATCTGTGCCCATCTTGATCTGACCTCCAGGAATGCAGCTGAGTTCACTGGCATAATTTCATTCTTACAGAGATCGAGGATCTTCAGGGCGATATCTACACCCTGCACTCCATACCGCTCATTACAGCAGGCATTCTGGGAGAATGCTGTTGTAGATAGATCAGTCGAGCCCTATCGGATCAGGAGCTCCATCCTTGGTTATGCTATAGAGATCACTGAGGAGGACTTAAGGACAGTCCTCGAGTTTGGAGATGATGGTGAATGTCCTACTCGTTTGCACCCGATGACTGTTAGAGGGTGTTTCCTACGGGCAAAGTACACTGGGGACATCAACTCAGGGATGCTTAATAAGAGCAATCTCTGCCCCCAGTTCAAGTATCTTGCCCACGTCATGCTCAGATTTATTGCCTCAAGGAAAGGAGGATTCGATGAACTCTCTGAGCAGATGCAGAACGCCTATGTTGCGTTAGTGCTGAACCATCCGTTCAGCTTCTCCCGGATGATCTTCACTTACCTAGTGGAGAACATAGAGGTGAAGGGCAGAGAGGGGTTCTGCATGTATCCTCGCTTCCTGCAAATGATCTTTGACCAGAAGCTTCCTATGTTACCGAAGGAGAAGGAGGATGCAGTTGTGCTCGAGGTGATGGATGATACCACCTTGGGCAGGATGAAGGTTTACAGGGGGAAGCAGGTAAAACCCCCTGTCAGGCGGTTATTTGGGCATCTGGCCCAGGAAAATTATGTGGCGCCGGCAAGAAGGAGATGGCGCCACGAGGACAGTGATTCTGATGTAGAGCAGGTGACTCTACCCTCCGATGATTCTGACGATGACGACCACGGTACTGATCAGGGTGGAGATGGTCAAGGAGGACCTGAACCAGCTCCAATCCACCCTGACTTCCACATGCAGGAGGAGGAGGATTCTGATGAGGTGCCACTAACCCGGACTGTGGGCAGTCGGGTAGTGGCCACTGAGGAGGGATTACGGGCTGTTGGTGGACACCCAGGAGAGTCGGGGAGCTCTATGGCAGATCCATCTTATACCCCAGACACTCCCATCAGCCAAGGGGGAGCTTCAGGATCCAAGGGATCCAGGATAAAGAGAATGGCTCAGGCCCAAGGGAAGAGGCACAAACGCCGAAGGCTTACCCTGCTCACTACCACCACCACAGCCACTACCTATACACCACCTACTACCACAGCCACCACATCCACTCCATCCCAAGCACCTCAAACCACCACCACTATCCCTACATCTCACACTCCCACGGCCACCACCACCACCACTGTACCCCCTACTACTTCATCTCCATCGCATCCCATCTACACCACAGCTACCACAACAACCACCACTCACCAAACCCAACCCTCATCTGCACCCTCTAGCTCATTCATTCCACATGTCTCAGTGACAGAGCAGCTTGCAGCACTGAACAGCATGGTGCTCCAGCTGCTAGCTTCTGACAAGGCGAAGACTGCTCAGATTCAGCAGTTAACAGAGCAGTGTTCCTCCCAGACAGCTGAGATTCATCAGTTAAGGGAGTTGACTTCATCTCAAGCTCAGCTGATCGCTTCACAGACTGATCAGATCACTGGTCTATTAGAGCACGAGATTGAGACTGACAGGAAGTTGGAGAAGCTACAGACTGGAAACAAGTCCATCTTGCTAAAGCTGAAAGCAACTCAGAGTGAGCCTCTCAAGATAGGAGAAGGTGAAGATGATGATGATGAGGAGGATGATGAGGATGATGATAGTGATGATGATGACGAGGAAGGTGATGATGAAGATAAAGATGATGATGATGATGAAGGGGACGAAGATGCATCTACCTCTGCCTCTAGTCATGAGCAACGATCCAAGAAAAGACAAGACCAGGGAGCATCAACTGCTGCCCCACCTACCTCCCCTTCTGCCGGAGATCCAAAAATGATCCAAGACAAAAGTACAGATTAGATGTTTTATTTCTAAATCTTTTGTACTTGATTCATCTTTTGACGTATATGAAACTCTTGTAAATATTTAATGATTAATGTTTAATTAACTTGAGTTTATACTAATGTTTGCTACTCTACATGTTGATATTAAACAGATAAGGGATTTCAGCAAGATGAGCATGATGTTGCTCCCCTCCAACAGGTCAAGTCTCAACTTACAATGATTCTTGATCTGTAGGGGATCGTCAGAAGGTCAGTGAGTTATACTCCTGAAGAAGGAGAAATTATTCACGACCTTACTGATGAGCAGCTTGCTAAAATATTTCGTCTGAATCCAGACAAAATTGTTAAGGATGCTCCAATTTTTGATGATGCTGATGATGACGAGCTCAACGATGTTGAAGAAATCGAAATTGAAGACATCACAGATCAGCACTATCCAGAATACACTGATCAAGACGGAAACGTGTTTCCAGATTTGGTAAACAACCTTGACAGTGACATTCTGAATAAACTCAGCGATAAGGAGAAAGGAGCAGAAGCCTCAACAAGTCAAGCCCAAGCCTCGGACGCCGAAGTCGATATTCGAAAGGCTGAATGGGCGGCTTGCTTCGCCGAGGTCCGAGCCCAACGTGCTACAGCGACACAGAATACCTACACCAAACTCTACAAAGTCATGAAAAACAAGAAGGTGTCAGGGAAGATTATAGCATGGGCTCACTTTGAGGATCTTGGGGTTTATGCTGTGAAGAGAGAGAGGGGAATAGAGTACTTCAAATTCCCTCACAATCTGAAGACTCTCCCTGGTTTTGAGCTCAACCAGCTGGCGCGCCTGAAGCTATTATACGCTGATCCGAAGAAAATGTCAGGCTGGTTTGAGGCTGCCCTGAAAAGGGAGTACAGGACTAGATGGGTCAACTTCAGACCACAGCAGGCCACACGTTACATCAGAAGGTCTGAAGTGAGTCCCATTACTGGTCAACCGAAGATAGTCCTGAAGTGGCGACCTCCGCGAACAATGTCCCGAATTCCACTGAGGGAGATGCCACAGGACTTTACCCCACACTTTAAGTGGTGGTACTATGACTGGCGCTCAGGAGAGGCAGTCATTGTTTTGGAGAAGGACGGGTCGATGGACACAATAAGGGTGTTTGGCCCTATGTGGGTGATAAACTTGTCAGCGTCCGATGTTTATACGCTGTACAAGTGGCCACTGTTTTTTGACACACAGGATATAGTGCAAGCACTACAGTTTCAGCATATCATACGTCTATGCTTCGCACTGAATATCCATGTCGGGGTTTCTAAAGAGGAGAGAATAAAGAGATTTGAAGAGTTCAAGAAAGAAGTCAAAGTCTAGATAGAACTAGGTCCAAGGGGGAGTTTGTTGGTACACATGTCCCCAGTTCTAGTCTAGTGAGCTTAAATGTAATAGACTTTCTTTTCTTGTAACACCTATGTAATGTTTGATCAATTGAATAAGAAACTCTTCTATATATGTGTATTGGCTGTTTAATGTTATATCTATCTATATTGTTTATTGTTACACACGTATATGACAAAGTTATATAGGTTTACAGTTGTTAGACATAGTTCTAAACCATTAAAGGTTCAAGAATGTGTTTAACTAAGTTATCTGATTCAGTCGCATGACTGGACCATGCAATGGACCAGTCACACGATTGAACCAGGAGATTGAGTCAATCGTACGATTGAGTCATAAGAATGACTCAGTCGTCCGAATGAACCAATCGTATGACTCAGTCGTACGAATGATAGCTGTAACCTATAAATACCACTTAATTCATGGAAAAACGCAACACTTCGAATACTTGAAACCCTAGTCGACCCAGAACGTCCTGATCATCCATTCCAAGTTCATAGAACGTCCCAGATCATTCCTATTCCATTCTTAACGTTTTCTAATCGTTAGGATTGATCTCGATTTCGTTCTCCCTGATTGGATCGCCAATCAAATAGGATTCCGCACTATTTGATCCGGTATAACGAAGAATCAGTTAGTACTCCGTACGTACACGGTCCTAACAGTTTTGAAAATTAAAAAGGTCACGTCTGAGGTGACCAAACGATTTCAGTTAAAAGGATCACGTCTGAGGTGATCAACTGGTTTTAATTTAAAAGGATCATGTCTGAGGTGATCAAATGATTTTTGTTAAAAGATCATGTCTGAGATGATCATTGGTCATAACGTTATATATCAGAAGTTAAATCTGCGTGTGTGGAAATGTATGAAGTCAAACTCATAAATATGAATCGATCGCACGATTGGATCATAAGTATGAACCAATCGCATTATTGAATCATAAGTATGAACCAATCGCACGATTGAATCATAAGTATGAGCCAATCGCACGATTGAATCATAAGTATGAGCCAATCACACGAATGGACCATGAGTATGAGCAACTCACACGAATGGACCATGAGTATGAGAAAATCACACGAATGGACCATGAGTATGAGCAAACCATGCGATTGGATCATAAGAATGAACCAATCGTACGACTGGATGAAGGAGTCTGAGTCAGTCGTACGACTGAACCCCAGTCGCATGATTGAGTCATGCGCATGGGTCCAGTCGCACGACTGAACCCCAAAATAGTATAAAAGGAGGCTCAGTCGGTCGTAAACCCTACGCGACTTTAAAACTCACAAAAAACGCCCAATACCCAGACACTCTGCCCAAATTTTTCGTGTTGTAATTACTCTCCGATTGTGTTACTGACCACTGATTGTTCATCTTCAGGTACTTTGCGGATGAAATCGAGACAAATAAATAGTTTAATCAACCAAAAATGATCAAAAATGTCAAAATCAATAACCGGGACTAAAACCCTAAAGTAGACCACTTAAATGAACTTAAACGTTGATTTAAAAGACATTAAGTGCTATTTCGAGGCCTTGCGAACCAAATGAATTTAAACATGAAGTCTAATTTAACATTTTGACAAAGATTCAAATTTATGGTGTCGAACAGTGCAAGATACGAATGGACAGGCTGATGAACTTCAATCGCACGATTGAGCCAGACGTATGATTCAATCGCACGATTGATTCAATCGATGACTCAGTCGCACGACTGACTCAACCGCACGGTATAGCATACGACTAAGTTCAGTCGCAGGCTCAATCGTATGACTGAACTCAGTCGTATGGTTCAATCGTACGATTGAACCAGTTGGTCAAAATCAGTTCAAATTCAATTGTTATCTCTTATGAACAGATCTAACGTATATGTTTCTTGTGTTGTAGCAACATGGCTGAGAGATGGACGAGGAGCACCAAGCACAACATCTATGCTCATCTTGATGATACATCCTGGAACGCGTCTGAGTTTACCGGGATTATTTCTTTTCTACGTAGATCGAAGATCTACAAGGCCATCTCCACTCCCTGCACACCATACAGATCGATTCAGCAGGCTTTCTGGGAGAACGCCTCTGTCAACCGTTCTGTTGAGCCCTACTGTATCCGGAGCTCTATCTTCGGACAAGATATTGAGATCAGGGAAGATGACTTGAGGAGAGTCTTGGATCTGGATGAGGACGGAGCCCACCCAACCAAGCTGCATCCCCTAACGGTTCGGGGATGCTTCCTAACGATCAAGTACGCCGGCGACATCAATGCCGGCGTGCTAAACAAGAGAAACATGTTCCCCCAATTTAAGTATTTGGCACATGTGATCCTTAGGTGCATTGCCTCCAGGCGTGGAGGATCGACGAGATGTCGGACCAAATCCAGAACGCATACTTTGTGCTGGTACTGAACCACCTGTTCAGTTTCTCCTGTATGTTCTTCACATACTAGACAAAGAACATAGAGGCCAAGGGCAAGGGAGGCTTCTGTATGTATTCACGATTCTTACAGATGATTATAGATGAGAAGCTTCCTCAGCTGCCCAAGGAGAAAGATGATGTTGTGATTTTAGAGGTGATGGATGACACCACCTTGGGTAGGATGAAGGTATACCGGGGGAAGCAGGTGAAGTCCCCGGTGAGGAGACTCTTTCGCCATCTAGCCAACGAGGGATACGTGGTGGCAGCTCATAAGAAGTGGCATCACGATGATAGTGATTCTGATGTTGAGCCCACTGTGGTTCCAGTTGATGAAGATGATGATGATGATGATGACCATGATGATGGTGAGGGTGGTGGAGATGCTGGCCCCAGTCAATCACGGGCCACCGACACATCTACTATATCTCCACCACCTCCACATAGTACATCTGCTCCTGGCGGATCTGAGCAGGCTGCCATCCACCGGGACTTCCTGGTTGGTGAAGAGGAAGATGAGTCTGATGAGGAGCCTCTGATGAGGATAGTCAGTAGCCGAGTCGTGGCTACCAAACAGGGCACAGAGGCGGTTGGGGGACGCCAGGCTGGGTCTGAGGGTGCTGATACTGATGAGCCTACTTATACACCCACCCAGCCAACTAGCCCAGTGGAGCCCAAATTGCCAGGGGCTTAAGGAAGAAGAGAATGGCCCAGCCCCACGGCAAGACGGGCAAGAGACGGAGGATTGTACTGACTACCACCTCCACTACCACAGCTACTACTCCCACCACCACTACCACCATTCCTGTCACCACCCCTACCACCACTCCTACCACCACTCCTACCACCACTATAGCCATCACAATTCCCACCACCATACCAACCATACCCACATCTATTCCACCACAATCCACCTTCATTCCTACTCCCTTATACACCACACCTACCATACCCCAACCGAGCCCTTCCACTGCATCTACACCTCCACAGGGATCCTCTCTACCCACCATTGGGTTAGAGGAGTAGTTGGTTAGCCTCAACCAACTGGTGCTCAAGCTGCTCGTGACAGATGATATGAGAGCTAACCAGCTAAATTAGTTGATGGCAGTCAATACTGCTCAGGGCAAATAAATAGCCCATCTGATAGAGAGAGATGCTTCTCATGAGAGACATTAGCTAGAGCTTATCGTGCCCTCACTGCACAGAATGAGCTACTGATGGCTTCGGTGAAGAGGATTGAGGAGGTTGAGAAGAAGAACAAGAAGCTTATGCTAAGACTGAAAGGGACAAAGGGTGAGACCTTGAAGATAAAAGATGATGGTGATGGTGATGATGATGATGATGATGATGACGATTCCTCTTATGATGAATCGGATGATGATGATGATGATGATGAGGTTGAGGCGGAAGGTAGTGGGAAAGACAAAGAAGGAGGAGATGATGATGAGCATGATCAAGAAGGTGATGCATCTGTATCAGCCTCAAATCCATCTGCTCGGGAGAGGCGCACAAAGCGTAATCAAGATCAAGGACCCTCTTCCTCAGCTCCTGCAGCTGAAGAAATGAGTGAACAAGGCAAAAGTAATGATTAGATGTCTTTGTATTTGAAAACTTTTGTACTTGAATTATGTATTACACTAATGTAATTAATGTTTATTAATGTTTAATTATCTTGATTACTGATTTGTGTGTGATTGTATTTTGAATGTTTAATCAAACAGATGAAGCTCAACAGACAGACGACTATGATGTCGCCTCCCTTCAACAAATCAAGACTCAGCTAACCATGATTCTTGATTTGCAAGGATCATAAGGCGATATGTGAGCTACACCCCTAAGGAAGGATAGATCATACATGATCTTACTGATGAGCAGCTAGCCGACATGTTTAGACTCAATCCTGATAAGCTAGTCAAAGATGCTCCCGAGGTCGATGTTATGAGTGATGAGGAGCTGCAGGATGTGGATGAAATTGATATAGAGGATATCACTTCCAAAGAGTATCCTCAGTACACTGACCAACAGGGCAATGTTATCCCCAACTTGGGTGAAACATTTGGCTGTGCTACTTTCAAGAAGTTGGATGAGACGGAGGAGGAGAAAGAGAAAGAGTAAGGAAAAGCCCAAGCTACAGACGCAGATGCCGATCTAAAGAAGGCTGAGTGGGCAGCGTGTTTAGCTGAGATGAAAGCCCAATGAGTTCCTCCAAAGTCAAACGCCTACACCAAACTCTATCGAATGAAGAAACATCAGAAGGTGTCAGGTAAGATTAGCAGTTGGGCATATTTTAAGGACTTGGATGTTTATGCAGTTAAGAGAGAGAAGAGGATTGAGTACTTCAGATATCCTCATGATCTGAAGACTCTTCCTGGTTTTGAGCTAAACAGGCTTGCCTGTTTAGACCTTTTGTATGCCAACCCGAAGAAGATGTCGGCATGGTTCGAGATGGCACTCAAGAAGGAATACCATACCAGATGGTTCAACTTCAGGCCTCAACAGCCTAAACGGTTCATACATAAGACCGAAGTTGATTCTATCACTGGAAGGCCTAAAGTCGTGCTGAAGTGGAGTCCTCCACGCATAATGTCAAAGATCCCACTATGGGAAATTCCTTAGGACTTCACTCCACACTTCAAGTGGTGGTATTATGACTGGCGAACGAGTGAAGCAGTCATAGTTTTGCCAAGGATGGGAAAATAGAGACTATCCGGGTATTTGACCCTATATGGCTTCCCAACTTATCTGCGGATGATGTTTATACTCTCTACAAGTGGCCACTATTCTATGACACGCAGGACATTGTACAAGCTCTACAGTTTCAACATGTGATAAGACTCTGCTTTGCGTTCGAGATACACGTTGGAGTCACAAGAGAAGAGAAGTACAAGAAGTTCCAAGAGCACGTGAAGAATGTTAGACATTAGGCTAAACTAGGTTCATGGGGGAGTTTGTTGATACATCTTGATGTACCTAGTTTATGATCTCAATTGTAAAAGTCTTTCATGTCTTACACTGATGTAATATGATGTAATGTGATGATCTTAATGATATATAAAATGCATTGTGATATTTATTTGTGATTGATTATATCATGTTATCATTATATTGAATGTGATTCACATGTATGAACTTAATATATAGGTTTGATGTTGTTTTACATGGTTCTAAGTCAATAAGAACTTAGAAATGTGTTTAACTTTGTCATGTGGACATTCATGCTACTGGATCATACTTATGGTCCATACGCATGGATGAACCATACTTATGGACCAGTCGCACGACTGAACCAGGTGACTGGATCAGTCGTATGATTGAAACATAAGATTGATTCAGTCGCACGACTGAACCTTCAGTCGTACGACTGAACCTTCAGTCGTGCGTATGAGTCAACCGCATGAGTTTATCGCACGACTGAACCATGCTAATGGTTCAGTCATACGATTGAACACTGTAAACCTATAAATACCACATAATTTGTGGAAAAACATAACACTTCGAACACTTTCGTACCCTTGCCGTCCAGAGCGTCCCAAGTCATCAATCCAAGTTCATAGTTCGTTCATGATTGATTCCAATCTGTTCTAAACGTTTGTTACATTGTTAGATCGATCAGGTTATTCGTTCTCAATAATTGGATCATCAATCAAATAGAATTCCACGCTATTTGATCTGGTTTTACACAGAATCCGTTAGTACTCCGTATGTACACGGTCCTAACAACATGTTCCCCTTAACTGTGAGCCCAATTCACAGTGAAGAATGTGTTGAACATATCTAGGGAACATGTAATATTCTAAGGATTCTAAGTTAGTAAGAAAATTTGTATATACAAATTTAGATTACCTAAACTTGTCACCTTGAACCATGCCATGGACTATAAAGGAAAGGCCTTCTGGAATTTGATCCCAACCTCTATGCTTGTTTGATAAACAATGAATGACCATATGGAGGAGGTACTTCTACTGGGAGTATATCTTCCCTTTCCTGAAAGTTTTTACTGAGTAATCACCCTCATAGCCAATATGTCTGATGGACTTGTTCATAATAGATTTTGGGAAGGATAGTTCGCCTTCTTCATCACTCAGCGTCAGATGGGTGTTAATAGTGGCTGAGGTAATGAAAATTGTTATCTCTACTATGAATCCAAGGATCTCAATTCAGGAATTATCAGTATTAAAACAAAAACAAGTTAATGATCGCGGAATAATCATTAATTGCTGTTTAATTGTGTTAATTGTTAACTGAAGAGCACAAACACGATGTCACAGTAAATACGAACACAATAATTGATTCAAAAGTATTTCATTAATTATTGAGTAATGATTACAAAAGAATAATTATAAATACTATGAACATTGATTTCTTCAATCGAATGAATGTTGATGTTGATGTGACGGCGGCTAGGGTTGCACAATGATGTGATGGTTGGCAGTCGTAATATTGCTTAATTGCGTTCCTCGAGATGTGAAACCTAGGACTCATATTTATAAGCACTTTGAGTCAGTTAAGGAAACACCGGATCTCTTGGGATTTGATATTATTGACTTGTTGACTTGTTGAGATTAAAATCATACAAGTGTTCTGGACTTCCGTAGGAGTCTTGTCTTTCGTAGGAGTTTTGTTCTTCCATAGGAAACTTGTCTTCCATAGAAGTCTTCACTTCATCCAGTCCTTATCTTCCATAGGAATCAAGTAATCCTTAGGTGGTGATGTTCATCCGCAAACAATCTTTGAATGCTTGGTAAAGAAACATATCTACGGAAGAACACAAATGTTCATCCGTAGATGTTTCTTACACTTGGTCGATTTCAAAAATCAACCAAGTATAATGTTTTTGCCTGTCATCATACAAAAAGCAACACATATATGTATAGGTTAACCTATATACTCAATGTATATATATATACTGATAATCAGTTACAATCATTTATTACAAGAATTGATTAAAGTTCTAAGCCTATACAAATCGATCTAGACCTATTATTCCTATATCTAACAGTACTCCCCTTAGGCTTAGATCCTTGAATCATTCCTTCAAAACTGAAAGCTCCTTGACTCTGGCAATTATTTTGTTGTAAAAGTAAGATACAACAGACTTCTGATCATCATATTTGTAATTAATCTTCATCTTGCTGATCTTCTTTAGAGTTTCATAGCTTTGTCCCAGAACATCTTCCTCTGTAGTGAGTGTGTCTGACACTTTGTTGTTATTCACCACTTCTAGCTCATCTTGCTCTGAGATTCTGAGTTCTGTTACTTCATCAAAAGATGTTCCCTTCAGCAGTCCAGCATTGTGTCTTCTTCTTTTGTATGCTTTAGCATGTAGCTTATCAACTACTTGAATGACATGGACATGCAGGAATAGATCATGCTGTGCTTTTTCATCACCCAACTTTGGAAAGAATTTGTTATGTAGGTAAGAGGTGTAGCTGGGATGAAGTAGCTTAATTTCCACAGGATCAAAAATCCTAATCCGATCAGCCCTTTTATTTTCTGCATTTCTCAGCAGCACCAGCTCTTTTGTTTTCTCTACATAACCCCATTCAGTTATTGGGAATGTGTATTGAGTTCCTTCAATGCACTTGATTGCTGCTGATTTCCTGTTATTGTATCCAACAATCTTTAAAAATTCATCATCTACTGATTCTGAGGCATTGGACTTGTATCTTTTGACCACTTTAATTCTTCTTCTGTGCTTATCATCCTCTCTCTTAGCCTCAGCTAGCACATCATCTTTGAATTTTGTCTTCAGCTTACCCACAATTGTTGAGAAGTCTCTTCCTCTTGGGTGTATTGGGTAATTTGTAATGATGAGGCTTTGTAGGTTTTTCAGATCACTTTCAAGCAAGCACAACACTGACAATACATCATGGAAGTATTCAACTCTTCCTGATGTCCTTTTAATAACTGCACAATCCCACTCTGGAACATATTTCCAGGCCATAATCCTGTTCTCTTCAACAGAGCTGGGAGCTGTGAGGTGATTAATCAGTTGTATCAAGGTGGACTTTTGTTCAGTTATTTCCCTCACAGTAGTTCCAATAGGCCACACTTTCCCTAGAATTACTTCTCTGGGCTCTCTGATCAGTTTATCCTTTGATTTGTGTTGATCTTTGCTTTCCACCACAACTGGTTCAGCAGATATTTGGTTATGATGCTCAACAGCAGGATTAGGAGCTTCAGTTCTGAATCTGACTCCTGTATCAAGCTCAACCTTCATTAAATGCTCCATCATTCTTCTAAGCTCTCCAACTGACCTTCCCTTTAACTCATGTGGTTTGTAGTTATGACCTTGTAACCAGCATGTCATGTTGTATTTGCTTAGCTTAGCTGTGTCACAATGGCCTAACTCTTTCTTAATCTTCTGAACTGATTGAAAGATAGTGAATGCTTTATAGTCACAGTTTGGAATCATAAACCTTGCAAGCTCAAACTCTTTTAGTAAATCCTTCATCTCAGATAAGTTCATCCTCTCAACCATGTCATAAGGGAAACCATGGTTTATGAGGGTCATAAACATAGTTGACTCAGGCCTCTCTTCCATAATATCTTTAGTTGTTAGAAGATCATCAGCCTTTGAGTCTTTATGGTCAATTGGTGAGTCCATCTTGGTTAGCTCATTCCACTCTTCATCACTGTCGCTATCATTACTGGATGTCAACTTCACAGTAGATACATCTACTGAAGGAGTAAGCTCAGGAGATGTGGGCTTTTGCTTTTTGGGGGAACCTTCATCTTCATTCTTCTTCTTGATAGAGCCCAAGTATTGTCTCTTCCATGAATACAAAATAAGTTTCTTTAAAGCTTCAGTAGATTGTTTTGATGGTTTAACACTTGGGGCATCCTTTGATTCCAAAGCATAAATCTTCATCTTCAACTGTTCAATCTCTTGATCTTTCTGCTTTATCAGTTCAGTTTTTGCAGACACATCATCAGTGATTTGCTCTACTTTAGATATCAGCTGTTCCTTTTCATCTTTCTCATATCTCACAGCTTCTTGCAGTTCTTGTTCATGTTTGAGCAAAGTATCAATCACTTCATTGTTACTTTGTGCATCTTCTCTAAGCCCTTTCAGTCTGGCTTCTTGCTTCATTAACTCTTCATTCTTTTCTTTCATAATCCCTTCGAGCTCTTGAATTCTTTGTTTTCTTTTATTAGATTTGATCACCAATTTTTTGTACTCAGCAACCAAGTAGCTCTTACTCACAGGGATGTCCTTATCACTTAGGTCATCTCATCGTAAGCAATCACATCCACTTCATTCTCTTTTTCTTCCTTTTCAGCATCAGACTCAATCTTGTTTTCTTCAGTAGCAGCTACATTAGCTGAACTGGAACAGTGTTCACTTACTTCTTCTTTATGGTGTTTAAGTTGTTGCTGATCCATGTGTTACTGATCTGTAAGTGGAGACATCGGAGCAGTGTGATCAGACAGCACTTGGTTCTCAGAATTGGTGACTGAAACAAGAATGGTGCTTGCTTGAGACATCAACTCAATCTCACCTGTGTGAACAGAGTTTTGAGACTGAGTTATGTGAACAGGCTCAGTGTTAGCACTTTCCGGGGATGTAAGTTTAGGTGTTGGTGAGAATGGATGAATAGGGGATATGGTTTGGAAGGGTGAGAATGGTTGTGTGTTTTATGAGGCTGGGAGAGAAACTGATGGGGATTTTTGTTATTCAAGTGAGATAGGCTGGGTGTTTTGAGTGGAAGAGGACAGTTGTTGTGGTAACACATGTTATTGAATGGGTGAGATAGGATCAGTGTTTATGCTGACTGGTGATTGATGTTGATGAGGGGATGTTTGGTTTGGTGAGTGTAAGGCTTGATCAGATTCAGCAGATGATTCTTCTTCATGATCTACCCATACCAGTGCTTGTGGAATGTTGGCATCAGCATCCACCACGTGAGCAAACATAGGCATGTCCTCACCTTGGTATTTTCCACTGATCTTACAGTACAGACCTTCCCAAGTGAGCTTGTACAAACACCTCTCCTTCCCTTGCAATCCTTGGAAGTTCAGCATTGATAATCAGTTGCAAAAACCTTGGGAACATATACATCTTGTCGGTCCTTTGCAATTTCACTTGATCGCATAGACAGTTGAGGATGTACTAGAGTAATTGTAGGTTCTTCCCTCAAAGATCCTAATGATGTGTCTTGAGAACCTATCAAGTCCTGATTTCCTGTTTGAGACGCACTTCAGATAAGTGTGACACAGGTATCGATAGGGCTTGCATAACCTCCCCTTCTTGATCTCACCCTTATCGAAATCACCATCATAACCCATCAGGTGAAAAACCTTTTCTATGTATTTGTTTTCAAACACATCTGGGTGTCCCACCTTGTGTTCACCCAATTCAAGTGATCTTCTGATCATTTGTTCATTGATCCTTATTCTCTCAGACAGGATTTTAGCGGCAATCACTTCATCGTCTCCATCTTGTTCTACTCGTGCCGTATTCCAGAAATCGACGATGTGAGCTTGATGAATCACAGGCTCTGCCATCAGGGCATAGAATAGCCTGGATCGTCGAAGATATCTGATGATATCTCGACATCCTTCGGAGGCAGGATCATCCGCATTCAGGAATGCGCACACATTGTGCTCTTTCGCAAATCTATTTAACATATGAAAATAAGAACAATGATAAGCATGTTAGTATCAGAGGTGCAGACATGAATACGAATAGTTTTAACGATAATCATGAACCAAACAGTTCATTATTGATGATTATGACATGATTTACCTTCAAAACCGTAGTCTGTGATCAAGATTACGTGTTTGTTTTGAGGTTTGAATGTTTGTGGAAGAGGAAAAAGGGGGTGTGTTTTCCTAGGTCAAAAAGTGAAAAGTGCTCTGAAAAGTGATTAATGAATTCTTAAATTCAAAAACCTCATTTATAAGCGGACACATTAATTTAATTTATTTATTATGTCGGGCCCACTTTCCTTTTCCCTTTCCGTGAACATTTATTCCGGATGTCGCCTGCTTCTGCAGATCATCTGCGGAACCATAACATCTGCGGATGCCTTAACTAATTAAAAATTAAATGTAACATTACCGATTACATCTTATTCATAGATTACCATTCTATGAACATGAATTATACTTTCAAACTCATTTGCACATCCGTTAGTTTACAAATTCTACAATTATGCAAAAAGTTACATTTTTACTGTTCGTTCTGCTGATGCAGAAATTTCACTGTTACTTCTGCGGATGCAGAAATTTGACTGAAACTTCTGCGGATATTAAAGTTTCATTAAAGCTTTAAATGTATGATTTCTATCAAGTGATAGAATCATTTCTTGATGTTGGACCTCGTTGACTTTGTTTGTATGACAATTGAGTACAAGCAAGCAAGCTTCTTGTATCCTGCATCTAAGTTAGTGCTCAAGTTCCAATTCCTTCAAAGTTGATTTAACAACTTTTTATTGATTTTCATGCATTACCTACTCCCCCTAAATTTGTGATTAATGTGAAACTATTTCATTCATCAGAAATTTTATGTTTGAAAGAAGCATGAAAGGCATATGATTGTCCACAAGAGATGTAAACATTGAAAAGCACAAACTAAACAAATTTACAAACTATTCAAGCATGCATATGTAAATAGGGATCATACTATAACACAAGGCTTCATCTGATTTTGGTTCCATGAATGAGAAATGATCTGATATAACACCTGATTGCAAGTATACAGATCCACTTAAATTCATACATGAGTAATGTATCAACTAGGCATGCAGTTTATCATGTTTTGATGTTTGTTGATCAGTAACTATCATGTGCTCCACATTCAATTCTCATTAGAGTTTGTCCTCCATAGGTGAGTCAAATCATCACTTTTTCACACTTATTGACTATGTACATTAAGTTATAAGTTCTATCTTGAGACATACTTGTAGTCTCATTAATGTTGTTATAATTAAGCTCTTTGAGTTAATATACAGTTGATCACAAAGGACTCTTTTGAGAGCTGAATATGATCCGCATAAAGTCACCAGGTCTTTACTTTCATAAAACAGAGGTGCTATCATCCCAGGTCTTTGTTTACACAAAACAGAGGGATAATGAAGATCATATTCTTTAATCATATACCCAGGTCTTTGTTCACACAAAACAGAGGGAATATGATTTTGCAAAGATAGAAGATTATAAAGTGTTTTACATAGTGTGCTTGGGTGAGTGATTTGATCACATCAGGATAAGACTTACTTGCTTGATCCTCAAAATGGAGTCCCACACACAGTTGCCTTTGTCTTTATGTTTAGCATGCTCTAATTGTAGTTTCCACTCAAGATGAACCTACTTACATATCAAAGTGTTTTGAATCAGTTTGAAGGGTAATTATGCTGATGAAGTAAGCCAATGCATAGTGTACTATCATTTCCCAAGCATATGTCATGCAGAGAAAAACACAGAAAATTTTTTATTATTATTATTAGAGATTACTCTACATAAGGACAATCAAATGCTTTTGAAGATTTAGTCTAAGTTAATCATACCCAAAGATTCAATCAGAAAATTAAATCTAACAGAATCAAAGGCTTTAGTGAACAAATCAGCAAGCTGATTTGTTGTGTCCACTTTGATTAACTTGATTAAACCTTTTTCTGAGCAGTCTCTCAGAAAATGATATCTGATTTCAATATGCTTTGTTTTACTATGTTGAACTGGGTTAGCAGTGATGAACATAGCAGCTGAATTATCAATATGAATTGGTGTTTGAAGGAAATTATAACCATAATCAAGTAATTGGTTTTGCAACCAAAGTACTTGAGAACAACCAGCTGAAGCAGCTATGTACTCAGCTTCAGCTGTGGACACAGATACACTGGTTTGCTTCTTGCACTACCATGAAAGAAGTCTTGGTCCTAAAAATTGATCCACCAGTTGTGGATTTTCTGTTGTTGTTGCACCCTCCAAAATCACTATCTTAATATGAGTAAAGACTGAAATCTCCATCTTTTGGATACCACAATCCTAGAGCTGGTTTTCCTTTCAGATATCTGAATATTCTCTTTACAGCATTCAGATGAGACTCCTTTAGATCTGATTGATACCACACACACACACACAGCAAACATTATGCCAGGCCTACTGGCAGTTAAATATATTAAGGATCTGATCATTGATCTATACAATCTCTTATCTACAGATTTTCCAGCAGGGTCAGGCATAATCTTGTCTATTGTTGAGGCAGGTGTCTTGCATGAAGATGTATCAGCAAGATTGTACTTCTTTAAAATCTGATGTATGTACTTTTCTTGATTGATGAAAATTCCATCTGTTTTCTGATGAACTTGTAAGCCAAGGAAAAAGGTCAATTCTCCCATTGAGCTCATCTGAAATTCAGATTACATTAACTCTTCAAAATTTTGACAAAGTTTATTGTTGGTTGATCCAAATATTATGTCATCTACATATATTTGAACCACCAAAAGATCTTGATGTTCTTGTTTGAGGAAGAGAGTCTGATCAATAGTCCCTCTTTTGTAACCATGCTTCAGCAAGAAGGATGATAATGTTTCATACCACTTCCTTGGTGCCTGATAATGTCCATACAAAGCTTTGTCTAGCTTGTAGACTCGATGTGGATGGTCAGGATCCTCAAATCCAAGGGGTTGAGCCACATATACTTCTTCATCAATTTTTCCATAAAGGAAAGCACACTTGACATCCATTTGATACACAGTGAACTTCTTGAATGAAGCATAAGCTAGAAAGACCCTGATTGCTTCAATTCTTGCAACTGGAGCAAAGACTTCATCATAGTCTATCCCTTCTTCTTGAGTATATCCTTGAGCAATCAGTCTAGCTTTGTTTCTCACGATTATACCTCTATCATCCAGTTTGTTTTTGAAGAGCCACCTTGTTCCAATTGGATGCTGACCTTGAGGCAAGTCTACAAGATTCCAGACCTTTTGTTTTCTGAATTGTTGTAGTTCTTCTTGCATAGCTTCAATCCAGCTATTGTTCTTTAGAGCAGCTGTAATGTTTGCAGGAACTATCTGAGATAAGAAGCAGGTGAACAGCAAATGTTTGCCACTCCCCCTTTGCTTCTGGTAGTTCTTGTATTTAGGTCTCCTATGATATTATCTAATGGATGAGACTTATGAACTCTGCTTGTTGAAATAGTATCAACTGGAATGGTTGACTCTAAGTTTGTGAAATCCATTGGAGCAGATGGATTCATCTGTGATGTTGAGTCTATGAAGTAGTCAAAGGGTTCATGTTCAACAGGATCAGCTTGAACTTCAGTTGCATTATGGTTTTCTTCCGCAGGAATTTCTACGGAGGCATTTTGTTCTTCCGTAGGAGTAACATCAACATCTACGGAGGCATTTTGTTCTTCCATAGGATCCGTAGGAGTTACAGCAACTTCTACGGATTGAGATTGTTGATCTGCTAAGTTTTATTGATTCAAAACATCCTCTCCACCCCTAAGAGCATTGGTTGAAGCATTATTTACATCTACGGATGATGGATGATCATCTGCAGATGTATGTGTATGAACTGCGGATGTATCTTCATTCTGCTGACTTGTCAGATTATTTGATTCTTGCTGTAGTATAGTTGAAGGTTGTGACCTTGGAAGATCAGCTGATAGTGGCACTTCATTTAAACTTGGGGGAACAAATGGATAGCATTTATCAGCAGAACCTGCATTGATTAAATATCCAGTGTTAAATGACTCTGTTAATGCATCTATATCAAATAACCAAGATGATCCTTTTACAGTTGTTGTAAACATGGATTCATCAAAAGAAACATTAGGAGTCTCTTCAACAATGTTATGTTCTGGAATGTAAACCCTATATGATTTAGATGTGGATGAATATCCAACAAAGAAACCATCATTGGCTTTTTTAGAAAATTTTTCCAATTGTTCTTTAGTATTTAACATAGTTACATGACACCCAAAAGCTCTAAGATATCCTATAAAAGGCTTCCTCTTGAATAAGAGCTCATAAGGAGTTTTATTATGTTCTTTGACAATTAAAGTCCTATTTTGAACATTGCATGTTGTATTCACAGCTTCTGCCCAGAATTTGATGGGCAACTGAGAGTCAGTTAGCATTGTCCTGGCTGCTTCTATGAGAGTTCTATTTCTTCTTTTAGCAACTCCATTTTGTTGTGGAGTTCTTGGTGCACTGGATTGCCTAGCTATGCCTTTATTCCTGTAAAAAGAATCTAAATCAGCATTAACAAATTCAGTCCCATTATCACTCCTGAAAATTTTAACTTTTAAATCAAGTTGATTCTCAATCTTGATCACCAAGTCCATTAATGTTTTAGATGTTTCACTCTTTTGTTTTAAGAAAAAGACCCAGGTGAATCTAGTGAAATCATCCACTATCACTAAGCAATATTGCCTTTTTCCAATGCGCATCACATTGGTTGGATCAAAAAGGTCCATGTGAAGCAATTTGAGTGGTGTAGTGTTAGTATTGATTAATTTGGATTTATGAGACACTCTATGTTGTTTTCCTTTATAACATGAAGAACAATGATTTGAACAATGAAACTCTTTCTTTGGTAGGCCAATGACCAAGTCATTTTTCACCAATTTATTCATATTCTTCATGTTGGAATGAACAAGCCTTCTATGCCACAATTATGATTCATCTTCTGAGGACTTAGATAATAAGCATGTCTCATGGCTTGTGAGTGTTGGGTTGTTCATATCCAAAACATATGTGTTTCCTTTTCTTGATGCTTTAAGAAGGATCCATTCTGCTGGAACTGAAAAACCTGGCTTAAGAATGTAACAATTAGTGTTATCAAATAATGTTGTATAGTTTTGATCACAAATTTGAGATACACTAAGTAAATTGTACTACAAATTTTCACAGTAATTCATTTTTTCAAATGTGAGCACACCATTTGTTACCATTCCTTCACCAACTATTTTACCTCCTTTCTTATCCCCACCAAATGCCACATATGAGGCATGTTTATGTTTGAAGTCATGGAGAAGAGAACAGTTTCCTGTCATATGTCTGGAACAACCACTGTCAACATATCACTTGTTGTCAGCTCTCCATGATTGTTCCTGCACAAAAGAAGAGATCAATTAGAATTCACAAACCAAGCCTTAATTGTCTTGGGTTTGCCAGACGTGTCTACAATAGTTACTCCTTCATGAATTAATCTTGAAGTTTCAGTATTAATTGATTCTTTGTGATTTGATGGTGGTGAGGATGATTCTGTTGAAGATGAGTCAGATTTTTGGATGTCTTCTTTCTTGTGTGATTCTATCTTCATCTTATCTTTCTTTGGTTGATATTTTGATTTTGAGGTTGATCCTGAATTTCTGAAAGTTATATCATCTTTCAATTTTGATTGAGGCACAGGAATTCCTTTTTCAAAATTATCAAAGAAATTATCATTCACTTTAGTCTTCTTGTCTGACAGATCCACCTTTTTGTGAGGTGTTTTAGACTGAATTGATATTTTTTTCTTCAAAGACTTATCCGCAGCAGAAGATTTTTGCTTTGATTATTGTTGGTCTTTCTTGAACTTTGATTCTTTGTCACTTTCAGATGATTGAGAATCTGATTCAGACATTTCAGCATTTGACTTCTTTGTGCTCTTTGTCTTGTTCTTCTTGTTGAAATAACATTCCTGAGTTGAATGATTATTTTTGTTGCATATTGCACAATGTTTATTAAAGTAACAATCAGAAGTCATGTGATTGTTCATATTACATATGGAACAGTAGCTACTGAAATAGCAGTCATCTGTATTGTGATTTTTCATATCACACCATTTGCAGTATTTTTCTTCTGAATTGTCTTCAGATTCAGACTTCTTATTCTTGTTCAGCTTGTGGGGCTTCAACTCCATTCCTAATGGATCACTTGATTTTTTCTTGCTTTTGCTGGGAACACCATCAACTGATTCTTGTTTACTTTAGCTGACCTTTGTTGCTTGAGATCTAACATTTTCTGAGCATGTTTGTTGGCAGTCCTTTTTGATACTTCATCTGAAGATTCGGCTTTAGTCTTCCGCAGCTGTTCTACGGATTCAGCAGATTTTTCCTTCCACAGATCTTCAACTGAAGAATTTTTCTTATGTTTAGTTGTTGCTTGTTTCTTCTTACCTTTATCTGAATGGATAAAGGTACCTCCTTACTTAATCCGCAGTTAGTTACTTCCTTTGATGATGAACTTTTGTGAAGATTCAGTTCTTGAAGTCCTTCATTTAGTTCAGCAATCCTCTTGCAGATAGTCTTGAGCATGTTTCTTTGCTTTGGAGGATATTGCAGCTTTGATTCTTCAAGTACTTTTGGAAGACCAGTTTCAACATGAACATTCTTACCAATGTTCAGTTGAACAACATCATGTTCATCAGAATCATCCAAGTCATCACATTTATCATAATCAAATTCTGAGTCATTGTGTTTTAAAGATTCTGATTCAGAAGACTCAGTTTCACTCACCTCAGCTTTATTGTTAATGTTTATTTGATTTATTTTTATGTCAATCTTGGTGCTGGGCACAAAATGATTTGACAATGTGTTTGTCATTGTTTTAGGTAGAGTTGTGTAATTATCATTTATAGGTGGTGCAACAGCATTATAACCCAACCCATACCTATTCTTTGATTCAATATGAGAGTTTAACAGCTTCTCATATTGCTGAGATGAAAGTTGAAACTTCTGAAGTTTCACTTCAGTTGATGCATGATCAGCCATGGATTTGGTTAAGGAAGTGGTCAGATGTTCAACTTTGGCTTTAAGGTTGTTGTTTTCAGAAACAAATTTTTCTAAATCCTTTTGCAAAGAATTAATTATGATTTGATATAATTTATGTTCTCTTATATAAGGATTCATTTAAAATCGTAGTTTCTTTTACTTTGTCAGCCAACTGTTAAGCATGAACTTTATATCGTTCGACTTCCTCAACACATGATGATTAACACAATCTTTCTCTTACCTCTCTAGCCAATGGAGGAACTTTGTTTTCCATGTGAGCCATCAGGGTTTGATTCTCTTCTAAGACTTCATTTTCATACATACTCCAGCCACAAGTTCCATCTTGAAGTATGATCAGCCCTGACTCCTTTGAGTTACTAGGTCCTGCTAAATCATTTATGGCTGGTGGGGAGGTATTGGTCAGCTGAGGTTGTCTGTGCAGAGATCTTTGAGAGTTTGATTGTTGATGAGATTGAGTCTGATGTTGCTGATGCTGCTGATGTGGTCTCATCTCCGGAGGTGATTGTTGATTGCATTCTCTAGAAAAATGTCCATAGAGATTGCACTTGAAGAATCTTACCTTCGACTTGTCAACACCAATCTTTGATGTTTTGCTTGCTGCAGCCATGTTCTTGTTTCTCCTGAGATATTGCTTAGCTCTGTAAGAAATCATTGCCATCTACCATTGTAAATCCATTTCTTCCACTACATCAGGATGTAGTTCTTCCAAGTCTTGCTGGCAGATATTTGCTGAAGTTAGAGAGCTTCCCAGGTATGCTTGAAAACTAGAACTAAAAGCTGCAAATACTACTTTTTGTTTTCAGAATCCAATATCACAGTGATTGGTTCTGACTGATTGTTTTGTTGTGAAGATTTTGCTGTTGCTGTAGTTGTATCTCTTCTGTCAGCAGGTCTTCCTTTATCCTTTTGATTTTTACTTTGAGTTGATTTCTTTGAAGATTTAGAAGCATAGAAACTGACTTCCTCTTCATCATCACTCAAAGCACAAGAGTTATCACTATCATTGTTTGAAATAAATGCACTTCCAGCATTTTTGTTTCTTTGAAGTGATAAGGTGAGACATGAGTTCTCACACTCTTGTTTCTTGATGCTCATCCATTTCAAGAGCCTCTACTTTAGCAACCAGCGTGTCTAGACCAGTTGTCTTAAGATCTATGGTGTTCTTGAACATGGACACAGTCTGCTTCCAACTTTCAGGCAAAGTATGGAGCATCTTCTTGTTTAGTTCCTCAGTAGTATACTTCAACTCCAAGATATTCATCTCAGTAACGAGTTGCATGAATTGTGGAGTTGTTGAGGAATTGATTCACCCTCAATATGATGAAAGGTTTCATATTGTGATCTAAGGGTGTCTTTCCTGATGCTTCTGATCTCATCACTCCCTTCACAGAGAGTATGAAGTATCTTCCACAAGGAATTTACTGTTTTGTAATTCTCACACCTGATCAATATCTCTTCAGGAAAAGCCATACTAAGCAAACTATATGCTTTAATATCAACTTTGACCTTTTTGACATCATCAGGTGATAGATCTTTTATGCTGATTGGTTGATTCTTATCATTATAATCCGGCCCAAGAGTGGGTGGAATATAAGGACCTTCAGTGATGGACTCCCACAAGTCAGAATCAGTGTAGTTCACATGATTCCTGAACTTGATTTTCCAGGATTTAAAATCAGCTTTTGTTTCTAACTTTGGTGGTTGATATGATCCACCAAAAGTACTCATATTTTTTATTAAATGTTATGAATTTAACTCTGAATGTTAACATAGACAAATCTATCAAAGACTCAGATCTAGTATTCAATTGATGTGAATATAGATCTAAATCAATCAAGCAATGAGATAATGCTTGCTGAATGATAAGTCACTGAATTAATTGTTTAAAAGACAATTAAACAATTTTAATACTGATAGATCAATTGATCTAAATCAATTAGCACTTGGCTCTGATACCACCTGTGAATCCAAGGATCTCAATTCAGGAATTATCAGTATTAAAACAAAACAAGTTAATGATCACGGAATAATCATTAATTGTTGTTTAATTGTGTTAATTGTTAATTGAAGAACACAAACACGATGTCACAGTAAATATGAACACAATAATTGATTCAAAAGTATTTCATTAATTATTGAGTAATGATTACAAAAGAATAATTATAAATACTATGAACATTGATTTCTTCAATCGAATGAATGTTGATGTTGATGTGACGGCGGCTAGGGTTGCACAATGATGTGATGGTTGGCAGTCGTAATATTGCTTAATTGCGTTCCTCGAGATGTGAAACCTAGGACTCATATTTATAAGCACTTTGAGTCAGTTAAGGAAACACCGGATCTCTTGGGATTTGATATTGTTGACTTGTTGACTTGTTGAGATTGAAATCATACAAGTGTTCTGGACTTCCGCAGGAGTATTGTCTTCCGCAGGAGTCTTGTTCTTCCGTAGGAAACTTGTCTTCCGTAGAAGTCTTCACTTCATCCAGTCCTTATCTTCCGTAGGAATCAAGTAATCCTTGGGTGGTGATGTTCATCCGCGGACAATCTTTGAATGCTTGGTAAAGAAACATATCTACGGAAGAACACAAATGTTCATCCGTAGATGTTTCTTACACTTGGCCGATTTCAAAAATCAAACAAGTATAATGTTTTTGTCTGTCATCATACAAAAAGCAACACATATATATATGGGTTAACCTATATACTCAATGCATATATATATATATACTGATAATCAGTTACAATCATTTATTACAAGAATTGATTAAAGTTCTAAGCCTATACAAATCGATCTAGACCTATTTTTCCTAGATCTAACACCTGCACTATGGCAGAAAGTGCCTTCTCCCTATCCATAATTACCTCTTGGCAGGTCCTCCAAAACTCCAAAAGCTGATCTTCATATAGTGGAGGATCTATGGTAAGGGAGACAAAGTAGTTTGATAGAGAGAATCGGCAAACATCTGAGAAACCATGATTTTTCTCAGACGATAACAGATCAACTTGGTTGTATTGCCTGTGTAAATGCATGGAAAAATGGGGTTGGTTTCATGGATTAGGGTTGGACATTTGTGAATAGCTTCATGATGAAGGAAGATAAGAACAAAGACGGTTTGTGGGTGAATTTAGTTAGAAGAATTTGCATATGAAAAGTGAAAAAGGGGGAACCGTTAAAGGTATATATATATATATATATATATATATATATATATATATATATATATATATATATAACGGATTTGAGACAAAGTTACTGTAAAAAGATAACCTTTGAACTCTGGATGTCGGTCCCACTTCTCAAAAAGCACCCAAAAATATAGTTTTCTTGAAAGTCGAAATTCTTCCGAAGATAAATTGTATTCGGAAGTTTTATAAAAGCTTTTGAAGCCCATTTGACTTCGGAAGATATTCCCGAGCTTTATGAAAATTTTGCTTCGAAAGAAAATTACTTAGAGTATTTTTACTTCAGAGACATATTTGATTTAGGAAGAGATTTAAAATTAAGAAGTTTTATTCACAAGAGAATAAATCTTCTCAGGCTTAATTGCTTTTAGAAGAAAATTGTCCTTCAAAAATATATAAGTACTTAGAAGCATATTTAAGCTTCTAAAGATATATCAGAATTTCTTCCTAAGGTAAATGTCTTAAAAGTAGTTATTAGTTTTTAAAAACATAATGTTCTTCCAAAGTCAATGTAATGTCTTCCGAAAGAAATCTATCCATAATTCTTAAAATTCTAAGGAATAGTTACTTACAAAAATTTCATTCAAAATAAACAGGGCTTATATGAGTGATAAATTAGACAATTTTAAAGACATACATATTTGAAAAACAATTTTGACTGCCTCTGTCCAGAAGGTGATGGGCAGTTTAGAGTCAGATAACATGGTTCTTGCAACTTCAATAAGTGTCATGTTTCTCCTCTCAGCAACACCATTTTGCTGAGAAGTCCTGAGAGCACTATATTGTCTTGTAATACCCTTTTCATCATAAAATTTATCAAGGATTTGGTTCTTGAATGTAGTTCCTTGATTATATCTTATGATTTTAACCTTATGATCACATTGATTTTTAATTTTCAAAATGAAGTTCTTTAATATCTCAGGAGTCTGATCCTTAGTTCTAAGGAAGAAGACCCAAGTGAATCTTGTGAAATCATCTGTGATCACCAAACAATATGAGGTCCTTCCTAGACTGATTACACTAGTGAGGCCAAAGTGATCCATATGTAATAAGTGTAAGGGTGCAATGATGGAGTTCCTTTCCTTTGTCTTGTGAGTCACTTTGTATTGCTTCCCTTTCAGACATGCACCATAAATGGTCATCATTTGTAAACTTTTTCTTTGGCATTTCAGTTACCAAATCATTCTTAATTAATTTATTCATGTTTAAAGTTTACATGACACATTCTTTTATACCATAGGAAAGACTTATCACTATTTGTTTTAGACATAAAGCAATAAACTTCTCCTGAATGAGATATTTCCTGCAAATCCATCTTGTACATGTTCCCTTTCCTGGGAGCTTTGAGCCGGATATGTTCTTGAGGAATGATGACCCCGGGCTTGAGAACAATGCACTCATGCTTAGTGAAGAGCATGTTTGCCTTTGATGTCAAAATTGAGATACACTCAGTAAATTATACCCAAATTCCTTAACAAAGTGTACCTTCTTAATGTTGAGCTTACCATTTATGACCTTGCCCCTTCTAGTAATGTAACCACCTGAATCTCCTCCAAAAGCAACTGCCTTCCATTAATTTTCTCAAAGTTTTGAAGTAAAGAACCATTGCATATCATGTGCCTGAAATAGCAACTATCAATGATCCATATAGTCCCCTTGGTCTTTAGTTGTTCCTGCATTAAAAAGAGATGGTTAGTTACATTTGGAAACCCAAGCCTTATCGGTCTTAGGCTTGTCAAAGTGAACTGAAGACAATGTTACAGTGATTGATCCTATATTCAGGCTTCGAGGATGATTGGCTGTTGTTGATGAAGAACTTTCATTCATATGCTCTTCCTTTATCTGCCACACCATCTTTGGAAGATTAGACTTGATCTTCAACACTTCAGAAGTTTTGATGACTTTAGAAGTTTTGAAGAGACCTTCAGAAGAGGTTGCATCCACTGCAGCAAACTTCAGTACTTCAGAAGCATTCATTTCTTCCGAGACCAAATTTTCTTTCGAAGGCAAGTTTTCACTTGTCTTCTCTTCACTTTGGAGCTTCCGAAAGAAAAAGACTTTCCTTCCGAAGCTATCCTTTTCTTCTTCTTCTTCTTCTCATATGTTATCTTCTTGGTTATTTAGATAGTACTTTTAGGATTGTAGATGCAATACTTGGAAAAATAAGAAGTACTACCACACATGATGCAATCAATTATCTTCATTCTAAGAGTTTTCTTTTGAGTAGAAGCCTGAGCTTTATCACTTTCCACTTCCATTTTTATCTTCACAAATGATGTAGCAGGCTTCTTAGGGTAAGGCTTACTCTTGAACTTGATGGTTCAGTGTAAGGCCCCATTCCCGAGAACCTCACGGTTGGTCAATCAAAGCCTTATTTATAATAAAATACAATAGATTTCATAAAAACTTTGTAGTGGATTAATTTATCAAAAGCCATTCACGGATTAATAATTGATGTTGACAAATAGTACATTATTGTTTTACAAGAGTTACAAAAGAATATCCAGTTGTATTACAAAAAAACAAAATTATCATGCATGAAATGGGTGCCAGTCCTTGCCCGCCAAGTAACTTCACCCTCGTGCCATCCTCAGCAACAAGTTATCTGCCAACTGAATATGCATAAAAATAATCGGCGTACATGGTCATTCATACATGGTCATAAATAAAATACTTTCCTTTCGTTTGAAACATTTTCTTTACTTTCGTACATCGTCATTCATCATAAATACATCAAGGTCATATCATTATTATCTTTCATTATCATATGTATTCGTTCATTTTGCACTTTTTTATTATCTTTCACTTCTATCTAGATCCTGACATAAGCTATACCCCATCGTTAGGCACGAAGCCACCTCTGTCTTGGGGTTAAGAGACAAGGATCTCGTTTCACACGTATGGATCAGTCACAAAGACTGACCCCCTCCCTGTGTGCACCCTCATGAGTTAGCCAAGATCGCACGCTACATCACACACAGTTAAGCTAACAACTCATCAATGAGTTGTGATCCTTTTTAAATTTGCTTGCAAAACTTTCATTCATTCATTATGTTCCACTTTTCATTATCTTTAATCTTTCGCTTCTTTATGTAAATACTTTACGTATAAGAGCATTAACACACCACATAAAGTCATATGAATATACGTAATAAGGAACATCAACAACAGACCACAAACCTGCATAATATGAACCAACATAAACCACTAAGACATTCCAGAGCTAAATCCTAAATTTCTATCTCCCAAGATCTCAGAAAAATCTAAGTCAAATTAGGCGCATGGGCACTATGTAGGTGCATGAGCACTATGTAGGCGCATGAGCACTATGTAGGCGCATGAGCACTATGTAGATGCATGAGCACTATGTAGGCGCATGAGCACTATGTAGGCGCATGAGCACTTGGGCGCATGGTCAGTTCCAAGGCGCATGGGCACTATGTTAGGCGCATGGGCACTATGTTAGGCGCAAGAACACTTAGGTGCATGGGTAATTTCAGGCGCATGGGTAGTTGGACGCATGGACACTTAGACGCATGGGCACTTAGGCGCATGGGCACTTAGGTGCATGTGCAGTTTACCAGTTCTAGTTTATACCAATTTAAGTCCCCATTCAACATTCTAATGTATTCTTAGCCCAAATATAGCATACTAAACACTTAAACAAGCATACAACTACACACTTAGTCAACACATTCACAAACACACATAGCCACACGTATAACAAAGATAAATATACGGTTTCAACATACTATAATTTGTAAAATGATAGTTTGTATGTATTTCACTCCCAAAATGAGTTTAAATAGAAAAATGGGGATTTAGAACTCACCATTTACAGTTGTCAAGTAAGACTTATTCAAACTCAAGAGCACTTAGAGGCCAAACACCTAAACACACCAAGAACACACAACCGAGTACATAAGGCTCGGTCCAAAGCAGAAAATTAAGTTGAAACCAAGCAAAACCTACGAAAAACTCACCTTTCAGCCAATCTTCTTCTTCTTCTCTCTAAAAACCCACCTTTTAAACATATTAATATTAAAGTTTACCTTTTGCACAACTTTAACCCCTTGACTTGGGTTATTTCACATTTCCTTCTTTCTACTTCTCTTCTCTTTTCTTTCGTAAATTTCCGGGTGTTACAAGTCCACCCCCCTTATATTGGTTTCGTCCCCGAAACCTTTCACTCCTCAAACAGTTTGGATAATGATGTCTCATCTCTTCTTGAGTCTCCCATGTAGAATCAGATCCTTTCTTGTGCCTCCACTGTACTCACACCAGTGGAACCACTTTATTCCGTAACCTCATCTCTTTTCGGTCAATGATTGCCACTGGTTGCTAATGTCCTCCAGTGGTACAATTATATCTTCATTAGCTAGGTACTTTCTTAGATGAGATACATGGAATATTGGATGAATCTCACTTAACTCATCGGGTAGCTCCAACCTATAGGCCACCTTCCTACTCAAGAAATGATTCGAAAAGGTCCTATATACCTCAGGCTCAGCTACCTCGCTTTCTGAACCGAATGATCCCCTTCCAAGGTGAAACCTTTAACATAACTTTATCACCCACCTTGAATTCAATCGGTCTATGGCTCTTGTCAGTATAGAACTTTTTCCTATCTTTTGCAGCTTTCATAAAGGCCTTAATCTTCTCCAACTTTTCAATCATAGCCTCGATCACTTAAACACTCCCCAACTCCTTCTATCCGATGTCACCCCAACATACAGGCGTTCGACACTTCCTACCGTATAGCATCTCAGATGATGGCGTACCAATGTTGGCATGATAACTATTGTTGTATGAAAATTCACTTAACGGTATGTGTTCGCCCCAACTTCCCCTGAAATAAATGACGCATACTCGAAGCATATCCTCAAGCATCTGAGGATGATAAGCCATACTGATGTGCAACCTCATCCCCATCGCGTCATGAAATCTCTTCCAAAACTTGAGGTAAACCGAGTGTCACGGTCAAACACGATAGACACTGGTACACCATGACGTGTCACAATCTCTTTTATGAATAGATCTGCCAACCGCCAACCTCTCAGATGAATATTTCTCGCGGATCGGTAGAAAGTGAGCGCTCTTCATCAAACGGTAAACTATCACCCATATAGCATCGTACCCCCTTACCAGGCGTGGTAACTTCGTAATGAAGTCCATGGTGATGTGCTCCTATTTCCACTCAAGTATATCTAAAGGTTGGATCTTCCCGTATGGCTTCTGATGCTCCGCCTTCACTTGCAAGCAAGTACGGCACTTACTTACATACTCCGCTACCTCATGCTTCATACCCGGCCATGAGTAATCTTCCTTCATATCATGATACATCTTTATAGCACCGGGATGAATGGAGTGCAGAGTCTTATGAGCTTCATCCATGATTCACCCTCATAGATCTCCATAATGAGGGATCCATATCCGCTCAAAATGGGTCCTAACTCCAAGAGTTTTTTCACCCAGCTCTGTGACTAGACCGCTTTCATAAAGGCCTTAATATTCTCCAACTTTTCAGTCATAGCCTCGATCACTTAAACACTCCCCAACTCCTTCAATCCGATGTCACCCCAACATACAGACGTTCGACACTTCCTACCGTATAGCATCTCAGATGATGGCGTACTAATATTGGCATGATAACTATTGTTGTATGAAAATTCACTTAACGGTATGTGTTCGCCCCAACTTCCCCCGAAATAAATGATGCATGCTCGAAGCATATCCTCAAGCATCTGTATAGTTCTCTCTAACCGGCCATCCATCTGAGGATGATAAGCCATACTGATGTGCAACCTCATCCCCATCGCGTCATGAAATCTCTTCCAAAACTTGGAGGTAAATCGAGTGTCACGGTCAAACACGATAGACACTGGTACACCATGACGTGTCATAATCTCTTTTATGAATAGATCCGCCAACCGCCAACCTCTCAGATGAATATTTCTCGCAGATCGGTAGAAAGTGAGCGCTCTTCATCAAACGGTAAACTATCACCATATAGCATCGTACCCCCTTACCAGGCGTGGTAACTTCGTAATGAAGTCCATGGTGACGTGCTCCCATTTCCACTCAAGTATATCTAAAGGTTGGATCTTCCCGTATGGCTTCTGATGCTCCGCCTTCACTTGCAAGCAAGTACGGCACTTACATACATACTCCGCTACCTCATGCTTCATACCCGGCCACGAGTAATCTTTCTTCATATCATGATACATCTTTATAGCACCAGGATGAATGGAGTACAGAGTCTTATGAGCTTCATCCATGATTCACCCTCATAGATCTCCATAACGAGGGATCCATATCCGCTTAAAATGGGTCCTAACTCCGAGAGTTTTTTCACCCAGCTCTGTGACTAGACCTCTTATCCTTTCAGAGTTAAGGCGATCTTCTTTCAATGCCTCATCTTGGAAACCCTTGACCTGTGTCATCACATCGAAGGTCATCACTAACTAGTAAGCTTTCACCTGGATTGGCACGGGTCTCTCCTTTCGGTTAAGGGAAGCTGCTACTACGTTGGCCTTACCCGAATGGTAATGGATCTCATAATCATAATCCTTGATAAGCTCCAACCATCTTCTTTGCCTCATATTGAGTTCCTTCTACTCAAAGAATTATTTCAAGCTTTTATGGTCAGTGAAGATAGTGCACCTCGTCCCGTATAAGTAGTGCCTCTAAATCTTCAATGCAATGACCACAACTACTAGTTCCAAATCATTAGTAGGGTACTTAGCCTTATGGATCTTCAACTGTCAGGATGCATAGGCTATAAACTTCCCTCGTTGCATCAACATGCAACCCAATCCCGAGTAAGAAGCATCTGAATAGATCATCAAGTCTTTGCTTCCTTCGGGTATCGTCAAGACAGGTGCTTGCATCAATTTCATCTTTAGCTTCTCAAAAGCATTCTTTTATTCTTGACTCCATGAAAACTTCACATCCTTACGGGTTAACTTGGTCAACAGAGAAGCTATCTTGGAGAAGTATTGGATGAATCTTCTATAGTAGCCTGCCAAACCCAAGAAACTGCGGATCTCAGATGACGTCTTTGGAGACTTCCATTGTATCACCGCCTCAACCATTAAGGGTCTACCATGATCCCTATAGAATTTACAATATGACCTAAAAACTGAACCTCACCCAATGAGAAAGTGCACTTGGAGAACTTAGTGTATAGCTTCTCTCTCCTAAGTGTCTCCAGTACCTCACGGATGTGATCGGCATGCTCTTCTTCCCTCTTTGAATAAATCATGATATCATTGATAGACACAATCACTGATTTATCCAACATTGGCCGACACATTCGGTTCATCAAATCCATAAAGGCAACTGGCGCGTTAGTTTGACCAAAAGACATAACGAGAAACTCATAGTGTTCATAACGTGTGCGAAAAGTTGTCTTAGGAATATCCTGCTCCTTTTCCTTCAATTGATGATAGCCAGATCGAAGATCTATCCTCGAGAACCAACTGGTACCTTGAAACTGATCAAATAAGTCATCAATCCTCGGTAACGGGTACCGATTCTTCACCGTCAACTTGTTCAGCTAACGATAGTCGATGCACATACTCATACTACTATCCTTCTTCTTCACAAACAAAACTGGTGCATCCCACGGAGAGATACTCGGTCGAATGAATCCCTTGTCCAGAAGCTCTTGCAACTGAGTCATCAGTTCATTCATCTCAGATGGATCCAGACGATACGGCGCCTTAGCAACAGGTTAAGCACCAGGTATCAGATCGATTTGGAACTCGATATCATAGTCAGGTGGCACACCTAGTAAATCTTCTGGGAATACGTCTGGAAAGTCATACATAACTGGTACGTCAGATAATTGTGGGACTGATGCATCCACATCTTTCACGTAAGTCAGGTAGGCACAACATCCACGTTTCATGCACTTATCTGCCACCACCATCAAAATCACCTTTGGAACCGTAGTAACTCGATTCCCATAGATCGTTACCAAAATCCCATCGAGCGTGGTCAATCGAATCATCTTCTTGCAACACATGATATTTTCCTGGTAGGCTGCTAGCCAATCCATCCCTCGGACTACATCAAATCCACCTAAGGTCATCACAAACAGTCTAGCAGGAAACCTATGACCTCTTAATTCTATGTCATAACCCTCTATCAGTTCAGAAATCCTGGTAGACTTACCAATAGCGGTTTCTACATCGAAGGCTCATCAATACTTCTACTTCTAACAGACAGCTTAACATAGAAGACAACAAAAATGAAACTGCTACTAGCACCAGAATCAAATAATACAGAGGCACAAGTTTGGTTTACTAGAAACGTACCTGACACGACATCGGGATCCACTCTTGCCTCCTCTCGGGCCATCGTGAATGCTCTGTCTTTAGCTCTCTGCCCATCATTGTCGTTCCCATTCTTTGCCCCAGAACTTTCGGCTCTCGGTTTCTTGCAATCCCTACTCAGATGGTCTTCTTCACCACGATTATAAAATCTTACAACCCCACACTTTCTTGCCATATGACCGGGTTTCCCACACTTGAAGCAGAGATTCAGTCCCTAGTTACACTCCCCTGTATGTTCCTTCCCGTACTTACCACACCTCTTCATTCCCGTACCTGATGTGACTACCATTCGATCATCCACCTTTGCCCTCTTGTCATTTGGAGCGAAACAACCACAACCAAACCACTTCCCATTCTAGTTCCTGCACCACCACCACCCTTCTTACTCACCTCTAGCACTACCACCTCTCTCTCTCATCATACAACCTCCCTAACAGATCAACCACTGACCTAATACTACTCGGCTGGGTGGTGATCATGTGCTTGCATATATCCTCTACAAACCATGGATATACCTCTTGACCTTCCTTGATACCGGCATCACCTGATTCGGCACCAGCCTTGCCATCTCATTGAACTTAGTAGTATACTGCTGGTGAGTCATGGTTCCTGCCTCCAGCTGTAAGAACTCTCTCTCGATCTTGTCAAGTTCCCTGTGAGGACAAAACTCCTCGATCACCATCTTTTTCAGTTCACTCCACCTCATCCTCCTAACAGTCCTTCTGCCCTCGGCATGGATAATATTGTCCTACCAACATAAAGCCGAGTCCACGAATGAGTGGGTAGCAAACTTCACCGTTTGATCCTCCCTATATTTGCTGATCTCTAACACAGCCTCAATTTCTCTCACCTATCAGTGAGCTGCAGTAACGATACCATTGCCATCAAAAGTTAGGGGTTTACATCTTTGAAAGGCTCCATAGTTACAGCCCCATGCTGTTTCTTGCACAGCTTCTTCCTCCTCCTCATCACTAGAGACAACCGTCTCAGCCTTCGATTGCTCCCTTTCCCCTCTCTCATCATTACCTCTCTCAATGGTCTTCTTCTTCTCCTTATTTCCCTTCTCCTCACATCTATAATCACTTCGGTCACCATAGACGGCAGAATCGTCTGCATGACCCGATGAACCTCCTCAACTACTGCCTCTTTCACCGTGGCCCTCAAGTTAGCACTCTCATCACCGCCTTCCTGGTAATGGATCTCGGGCTCTTCAGGTGTCGTTTGGCAACTTTATCCCTGTTACTCGTGACGCGCGGCTCAGTACCACGTCCATCATGACCTCCACCTCACGAAGCCCTAAAAGATCTACCACCAGCCATCTTCTAAACACTATAAAATTCGAACACCAACATGGCCATCAAGGTAACAACTCAGATTATGTCAAGTATAGTAAGTCAATAATTACAGTGGCCAGTTATGATAGGCACTTACTTTACTCTTCATTCCCCAAGCATTTCCTATCCTGACTACATCAGTATCCAAAACTACTCAGAGCATAAAAATAAAATAACACATGCACATACTACCGGTTAACTTTAAGAAAATTACCTGATAACACGTAGCTACTTGGGTTGGCATCCTTCCATTTGGTCCCATTTTTATTTTAAGTTTAGGTTTTGAAATAATTTACCAATTTCTCTTAAACTTTGGCTCTGATACCAACTTGTAAGGCCCATTTCCCAGGAACCTCACGGTTGGTCAATCACAACCTTATTTATAATAAAACACAATAGATTTCAAAAAAACATTGCAGCAGATTATTTTATCAAAAGCCATTCATGCATTAATAATTGATGTTGACAAATAATACATTATTGTTTTACAAGAGTTACAAAAGAATATTCAGTTGTATTACAAAGCAATAATATTATCATACATGAAATGGATGTCAGTCCTTGCCCGCCAAGTAACTTCACCCTCGTGTCATCCCCAGTAACAAGTTACCTGCCAATTGAATATGCATAAAAATAATCAGCGTTGCTGAGTGAGTTCTAGTTTGATAAATAAAATACTTTCCTTTCATTTGAAACATTTTCTTTACTTTTGTACATGGTCATTCATCGTACATACATCAAGGTAATATCATTATTATCTTTCATTATCACACATATTTGTTTGTTTCGCACTTTTTTATTATCTTTCACTTCTATCTAGATCCTGTCATAAGTTATACCCCATCGTTAGGCATGAAGCCACCTCAGTCTTTGGGTTAAGCGACAAGGATCCAGTTTCGCACGTATGGATCAGTCACAAGGACTGACCCCCCCCATGTGTACCCTCATGGGTTAGCCAAGATCGCACGCTACATCGCACACAGTTGAGCTAATAACTCATCAATGAGTTACGATCCTCTTTAAATTTGCTTGTAGGACTTTATTCATTCATTATGTTCCACTTTTCATTATCTTTAATCTTTCGCTTCTTTATGATAATACTTTACGTATAAGAGCATTAACACACCACGTAATGTCATGTGAATATACGTAATAAGGAACATCAACAACAGACCGTAAACATGCACAATATGAACCAACATAAACCACCACGACATTCCAGAGCTAAATTCTAAATTTTTACCTCCTAAGATTTAAGAAAAATCCTAAGTCAAATTAGGCGCTTGGGCATTATGTAGGCACATGAACGCTACGTAGGCGAATGAGCACTATATAGGCGCATGAGCACTATGTAGGTGCATGAGCACTTGGGTGCACGGGAAATTTCAGGCGCACGGGAAAATTTCAGGTGCATGGGCAGTTCCAGGCGCATAGGCATTATGTTAGGAGCATGGGCACTATGTTAGGCGTATGAACACCTAGGTGCATGGGCAATTTCAGGCGCATGGACAGTTGGACGTATGGACACTTAGACGCATGGGCAGTTGGACGCATGGACACTTAGACGCATGGGCACTTAGGCGCACGGACAGTTTACCAGTTCTAGTTTATACCGATTTTATTCCTCATTCAACATTCTAATGCATTATTAGCCAAAATCTAGCATACTAAGCACTTAAAACAAGCATAAAACTACATACTTAGTTAACACATTCACAAACACACACACACCCACACGTATAACAAAGATAAATATACGGTTTCAACATACTATAATTTGTAAAATGATAGTTTGTATGCATTCCAGCCCCAAAACAAGTTTAAAATAGAAAACTGAGGATCTAGAGCTCACCTTTTACAGCTGTCGAGTAAGACTTCTTCAAACTCAAGAGCACTTGGAGTTCAAGCACCTAAACACACCAAGAACACATAACCGAGCACATAGGGCTCCATCCAAAGATGAAACCGAGCAAAACCCATAAAAAATCACCTTTCAGCAACCTTCTTCTTCTCTCTAAAAACCGATGGACTCTGTTGTTCTCTCTCTAAAGAGCCGAAGCAGTTGGTGGAGCAGGGTAGTGGGCGGTCATGCCCACCTTTTTAAACATATTAATATTAAAGTTTTCCTTTTGCATAACTTTACCCCCCTTGACTTGGGTTATTTCACTTTTCCTTCTTTCTACTTCTCTTGTCTTTTCTTTTATAAATTTTCGGGTGTTACATTCAGGCTGTGTAGTAGTGCTGCATGGCTGATCAACCTTCTTTTATTTACAGGGTCGACTTGGAAATGAACTAGACCTCCTGGTACTAGATTTTACAGTTAAGTCTTCAGCCTTCACGACTTTAAATCCTGTAGAGATAAAGACTTGTTTCTGTCTAGAGTTGAAGGTGGTCTTGATCTCTTGAGCCTTCTTTGATCTTTTCTTGGCTGCTTTGATCAAGTTCTTTCTTTTGGACTTAGTCATCCTTGATTCTTTCCTCTCCTCAGGAGAATAGTGAACCTTCTTAGGAGTTGAAATGGTTTTCTCTTGATCTTCTATCTTATGTTTATAATCATTTTTAGCTCTTTTATAATCAGCTTTTAAGATGTTTAAGGACTCAAGATCAGATCTCATTTCCAAGTTGTAGGACCTATATCTATTAACTTTAGCAATACATTCAGCAGTACAAAAATGTTCTAATACCTTGGCTTTTCACAATCAGCCATCAGTGCATGGTTTGAAGATGCATCTTCAACTTGAAAGCTCCAGTCAAAGCGTCCTTCTTCAATAGCAACTGCAACTTGCTGCTTGGGCTTCTCAGTCTATAGAGATCCATTAGTGTAGTTTGGTCTGGCTTGTGCTTGGCTACCATTTGTCCTTGGTGCCTTGCACTCTATAAAAAAGTGTCCCATTTGGTTACAGTTATAACACTTCACCTTGCTATTATCCGGTTCAAACTTTCCACTGGTTGCATTACTGGAAAACTTCCTACATGTCCTCTTGTAGAAGTTCTTGGCTCTATGAGAGAAAAGAGCCATCTGCTGGACTATCTCCGTGTACTCTAGATCATCTGGATGGATACAGTCCAAGTCTTCTACAATGAAAAGAAAGTTACCACTACTTTCATTAGTAGACATAAAGGTTTGAAAAGAGCTAGTTTCTTGGAATGGACTTCCTTGGATGTAGCACTCCCTTGGTGTCTCCGTGAAGGTGATGAAAGGACCCTTTTATGAGTTGTCAGGGTAGCAGATAAGATGATATTTGATTCTTTGCAATCCCTTTCAACCACATGAAGGGTAGAATTCTGTTGATTGTTTGAGTTGCCAAATGGATTTTGCATGTTCATCTCCATCTGGTATCCACTGAGGATACCATACAACTTAGTGAGAGTGAGGGTCTTGAGGTTTTCAGCCCTCTTAATAACCACATAATAGTATGTCCATTATCCCGGAAGAAAGGATATGAACTTCCTCATAATGTCCCTATTCTCTAGAGTTACTCCAACATCCATTAGAGTATCCACAATTTAACATACCTGAAGTATTGCTGAGTCATGGGTTCACCTGTTTTGAAGGTGAAGTTCACAAACTACTGCTTCAAGAGGTTTTCTTGTTTTCTTTAGCTTCATTTGACCCCTCATACATCAGCTTCAATGCATCACATAGCTGCTTAGTAGTTTTGCACTTCTTGAAGCCTTTGTAGATAGAGTTTGGAAGAGCAGTTTGGAGGGCGGTTATGGCTTTCTAATCTGTATCAATCTTCTTTTGGTCTTCTTCAGAGTAGTCAGCCACTTTCTTTGCTATCATGCCACCTCTAACAACAGCTAAAGAGGTGCATGGCACATGAGGTCCAGAGACAACATATCCCCATATCCTGTTGTCTTGATACTTGATGAAGCCTTCCATTCTTTACACCAAGTATCAAAATCATCACTAGCGATCAGTGAAGACTTTGTCATAGTACCGGTTTCCATATTAGCCTTTGTGAGAGCTGTTAATTGAGTTGTTAAGTGTTTTATAAAACTGAAGGGATTTAAGATAGTGAGATCTTACAATCAAGAGCCTAAAATGCCATGATACCAATTGCAGGACCGGTTAAGGGATGGTCAATACAATCAGTTTTACAATAAGAAAAGTGTTAGAACACTTAACATATCAAATAGGGAATCGACTTTAAGTAAATGATACTAAGAACACAAGCAAGTAATGAGACAGAGCAAATAACAAGAATAAGATAAGTATGGTTTTCAAAATATTGTATATTGCTCTCAAGTTCTATTATAAGTGTTACAAAGCATAAAGATATATACAAGAACCTGAGATACTTTATACTACATCCTACAACCCGCTATACTTTGAAAGTAAGCTGGACTAATCTAGACAACAACATCAATGTATAGTCAAAAGGCAGATTGCCTTTTGACTTGTGATGATGACAAGTCATAGCTCACATCCTAATATATTACAAAAAGAATAAAAGGTACAAAAGTAAAAAAGTGATAGACCAATGACCTTAATCTAAAGTTGATAAAAGTATGGACCTTTTCACCAACTTATCTAAGTTGGTGAGTCGTCAGAGATGGCAGCGGAAAGTTGTTAAGCTTTTATCAAAAGGTGATAAGAGAAAGCATGTCTTATCTGTCTTTGAAAGAAATCAGTCTTTAGCTTTGGAAGACTTTGTCTCTAAAGCTTTGGAAGACTTCATCTTTAGCTTCTGAAGATATGGTCATTTAGCTTCGGAAGATTTTACACTTGGCATAAATTCCTGAGTTGTGTAAAACTTCCAAAGTAACTTCGTTTGTACTTCATGCATGCATGCTGAGAGCTCTTTGGTTGCTTTGGTTGTATCAGCCTTTAAGTATAAACCTTACACTACTGCCATGTTTCTTTTTTTTTCCTCGTTTTCTTCCTACTGGGATAATTAATTCCAACCAATAAATGAGTGATTTTTCTTCTCGATTATCCATTCATCTTTATTTCTCCTAATCGATTTCGAATGCTATCTCTTCATGATAGTCGGATTGGTTTCTTATCCACCCGTGAATTCCAAACGTCTCACAACTAATCTTGATTTTCAACTCTGATAGTAATTCTTAGAGTAACCAATTTAATCAACCTGAAAATATATGTAAACATGCATATTTGAAGTAACATGTTTTGAATCTTTTCTTACTATTGAATTTGAAAATTAATCTGAATACATAACCCTATATTTATACTAGACATAAGTTAATCCTAAATCAGTTCAAATACTATTTAAAAATCATATCGATAAACTGATAATTATCAATTTCTAACAAACCGATAACTACTAATTAATTAAAACAAACTTTTCATTTCACTTTGTCATGTTTTTAGATCCTTCAGAAACTAGTATTGATGACCACATGTACTACTAATGATCCCATTCAGAGCTTTGCCCCTTGGAACTATTGACGCACTGGCCTGAAATCCTCTTTGTTCTAAGGGGTTTCTCCTCACATTACTAACGTTCTTTAATTTATCATTTGGACTTGAGTAAGTATAATTACATAAAATAACATTGACAACACTAAACTCAAAGTCCAAAATCGATATAGAAGACAAGATCTAAAATAATTCTCCAAAGACTTTATTAGCAACCAAGAAAATCACTCCAAACTTGATTACAAACATCTACCATAACTCAGTATTTATAGCTAACCTATTATATCTTTTAATAACAAACTAATGCTATTAATTAGGATTCTATCCAAACTTGATATTATCCTTTTATTTAAATCATCCTTACCACCAATTTGCGATAAATGAGAATTAATATCCCAACAATCACTCCCTAATTCTTGACTAGTTAAAGAGAGGCCTTCAACTTACTTACTTCTCGTATCTCACCGAACTTATTTTTGCAAGTAGTTTGGATTTGATCATCAGTTAAGTTTTTTTTGTTTCCCTTAGGTTCTTGATCTTCACTTGTTATTTCTTAGGTTCGGTACACCGTACCACCAAGGTCATTTATCTCGAGCAATACACGCGACTCTTCAACTTTAATTATTAAATCATTGCTGAAACACATCCTCCTCGGGAGAGCTAAGATATTGTATCTCAACCGACTTGTTGATGACCCACTGCACCCGCCATCGATGTGTGGCTTGTCATCACATACATATTTGGACAATCCATTCTTCTCCTTAATCCACGCATGTTCATAAAAACCTTAAGAAGCCGGCTGACTTGATCCTTTGGTGATAATAACAACTTATGGTCGCTAAACTTGATCAATCGGTGAGCCTTTTGCAATATAGATCTAATAGACTTGATCCTTTTAGAATAGTAACAACTTCTGGTCTCTAATCTTGATCAGCAAATGTGATCTAAGGTGTTCTTGAATGTGGCTATGTTGAATGGCTTGTCTCTTGTTTGAATAGCTTTGCTAAAGTTTTTGATTTTCTTAGAAGCAAATTATATGGCCATGGTTCTTTGGTTCCCAGAATTGATATACAAGATTGACGACTAGATCCCAATCAAGCGGAGATGGCGTCACCAAGTTTAAACGTAGATCTAGCGGTGTCTCGAAGCCTATGTAGCATCGGAACGGGTACGGGAGGGGGTACGGGGGCGGTACGGGTACGGGAAACGACAAATATCAAAAATTCAAGATACGGGTACGGCAAAGGTACGACAAAAAATATAAAAAATATAAATATTAAATAAATTCCAAAATAGACATTAAAGTATTAAAAAAATTCCAAAAAGACTTAAAACCTTCAAAAAAAGTAATCCAGTGTAAAAATTATAGGTGTACTAGTTATACAAATAAAAAAAATTATTGAAGAAAAATAATTCTCTCTCTATTTTCACTATTTTTAAACAGTGCAATCTGCAAAATATTGACAGCTTTTGCAAAGTATTTGTACCAGTTAAAACGTAAGTTTTAGACTCCTTTTCATTTTCTTATCTTCTCCTTTCTCTATATCTCTTCTTTTAAGTTTTAGCACAACAACCACAACAACACAGACGAAATCTGGCAACTAAAATTAACAGGAAACGTTAAGGAAACTTGTTGGAAACATCCCCGTGAAGTCCTCACGAAACCGAAGCGCATGCGAAACGTTTCCTACGCGTTTCGAACGTGTTTCCGTTTCGAACAGGTACCCGAAACGGGTTCGACATACCTGAAGGCGCTTTCGTGCTTCATAGCTCGAAGCTAGCAGGCGATGGCTTCTTTGATCTTCCTCGGCAACAATCGTTTACCCGCAGATCTCTTTTGACACCTTCACATGACCCTAGATCTTCTTGGCAAAACAAATAGCCCTAGATCCCTTTCTCGACGACGCCTATTCAATCAGCTTCCTTGTGAATCTTAGGGGCGTTTGGTTTGAGGAATTTTTTGGAATTGGAATTGAAATTGGAATTCAAAGAAATTGTATTTGGAATTCAATAATTTTCAAAGGATTTGTAATCCAAAAAAATTGAAATCTATAAAGGGAATTTAAATTCCAAATACATTTTTAGTGACAAAACACTTATAAGAAATTGGAATTTATCACCCGTTACAAACCACCACCTCCTCAATGACCACCGATCATCACCGCTACATCACGTCACCGCCGACAATCAACCGCCACCACCAACCGCGGTCGGTTGCCCGTTGCCGAAAACCGACCGCTGTCACCATCACCCCATCAATCGACCGCCACCAACCGATAACGTCCTTTGTTGAGACACGGTTCGGCAACGATGGTCGGCGACAGTGGACAGTTAGGGGTGGCGGTGGTCGGCGTCGGGTTATGCAGCGTCGGTGGGCGGGGGGGGCGGCGATTGAAGGCGGCGGTCTATCGACGACGAGCGACAGTCGGTGATCTGGGCGCGACGGTCGGGGTCGTCGGCGGTCGGGGTCAGTGGCGATCGGTGTCGGACGGCAGCGGTCGACGGTTAGGGGCGGCAGTTGGTGGACGACGACGGCATTCAGCTTTCGGGGGCGGCGGCGGGAGGGGTCGGTTGGCGGTTGGCGGTGGGCGGGGTGGTAGCGACAATCGGGGGTCGGGGGGCGTCGGTGGTTGGCGTCAGCGGTTGGGGTCGGCGGGGGGTGACGGTGGGCGGGATGGTAGGTTGCGGTTGGTGGTAGAGGCGAAAGTCGGTGAAATTTGAAATCCTTCATTATTTGAAAGGATTTTGAAATCTTTCATTTGAGTGAATTTGAGAGAATTAATTCCAATTTCAATTCCTTTCTTAACCAAACATATTATGAATGGAATTCAAATTTCAATTTCAACAAATTCCCACCAACAAAACACAATGACCAATGTAATTCAGATTCCTATTTTATTGAATTTCTGCATACCAAAAGCTCCCTTAGTATTAATTTTAGGTACCTAAAACTTGACTCTTGATTAACCAAGCTCTTATACCAATTCAAAGAAGTACCAACTTGTGCTAGATGAGAATTCATCTCCCAACATAAACTCGTTAAAACTTATGAAGAAATTTTCCTCAATTTTGATGGCGAATTGAATGTCTCTCATGATTAGATTCGCAAAACACTCGGTTTTCCGACTCATTGCAAATTAATGAGTTTAGAGTTTTCATAAGATGAACTTGTGTTGACTGAAATTGGTGTCATTTACTGTTAGTCTTTGTTATGTTTTGTGTTATAAATACTACTAATAATTAATCCAAGCCGAGTTGATGTCTATAACAATTCACCTTCTTCGTTTGGCTAAAACATCTAAATCGGCAACTCTCGAAATATCTCCCAATCTCTTGACCCATAACAATTGACAATTCACTCCATTTTAAAAGATTTGGTTTATGGAGGATGTTCGGTAATAATATGTTTTTGCATTTTTGTTAGTCTTTATTAATTCCTGAATTGTGTATTACAACCATATGAGATTGCAAAGAGAAATTAATGCGAGTCTTGACAAGAATAATACCAAAGGGGGATGACATTGTTATCTTATATGATATTGTTATATTTTTATATATAGATTTAGATTATGATCAAATAGATAAATGGTCAACACAAAAAGATTTTGGAAGGTTGCGACTTATTCGAACAAATGATGTAGCCAAAACTCACAGTTAACCGTTATCTAGAGGCTGACCACTTTGGCAGAATCATTGGATAACAACAGCTTCCTTCAAATTTATACGAAGTTTGTCTTTATGTGAAGTTTCCATAGTTGATTTAGACAGCTGATTTTAACTTTGTATATGTTAGGGAGGAGGGGTGGTGCCCCAAGGGCATTCGGGTATGGCCTACCCGGGTGGGTACACCGCCGCCACCCTCTCGGGTAGGTACCCGGGTACCCTGGGTCGGGTTCCAATCGCCGAGAGAAGCCGATTCTAACGGCTAAAAAATGACCGTTGGAGGCCAGAAAAAAAAATTACACTATAAATATTCACACAAATACACAATATTATCTACATAAACTCAAACAAAATCATACAAACACAACAATTGCACAAACACCATCAACCATGTCTGACGAGTATCCAGAATTGTACATTCCCGAAAACGAAACAGATTCAGATGATAGCAGTTTATGGTTTATGAAAAATCTTGTCGAAAAATCCCTGCAGGATACGGCGAGTAGTTCTGTCACACCCCAACCTTGACGGCGGAAACGTCGAGGTGTGAGGGTTAAGATCGTTCACAGTCACATAACGCTATTAATAATCCAAATATATATTAATCATAAATGCCAATTGTACCATTACAATATAAGTCTCAAAGAAAGTAAATAGCATAACATAGGATGTAACAATCCAATTTATTTCGTTTATTTAACTAGGTCCATTCCTAGATGTGAAAACACTTCAAGATGTCAATCAAACTTGAGCATTTCCTGAAACATGTTAAAAATAAAAGGTCAACAATAATGTTGGTGAGATTTCCATAGTTTCAATACATAAGTATATATAAAGATGGCAATTCATGTTGTAAATTAGAGAACAAAGTAACTAGAGATGTAAGACAGAATGCACAATCAAACCTTGACAAAGTTTTACAAGTCTCAAATGTTTACAAGTATATACGATTAGCTAAGTGTACTTGGATCAATCAAGCAGGCTTGTCAGACCCATAAATCTATGACGTCGTCAGGCTAGCAATAGTTAATGATGGTACATATATTCAACATTACATGGTAGCTACAAGGTTCAACTAGCCACAACACACAAGTAAATTGCCATAAGTTTACAAGAATCAAACGTGTTTACAAGTGCAATGTTTATAATGTAACATGTTTCACCCAAAAGTGTAAAAATAATAAAATGGGTATAGAAATACTCACGTGGTCGAAAATATATAATTGACGATTAATAAGAAATATACTAAGCAACGTTCCAGCGTAGTTCTTCACAAGGTACCTAAGTATATATATTTACAAGATTTAGGGTAATAAGATTAATGATTTAACATGATCTAGGGTTTCAATGGGAGTTTGGGGGTTTTAATATTTAGATAACGTTAGTTAGTGTGATCTTATATATATTTTTATCCAAGAACAATATCATATATGAAATTTCAAAGGAATTAAATCCTTTATAATAATTTTGTGAAGTTAACGTATATATAATTTCTATAATGATCATGATTAATCCATAAATATAAAATGTTTAATGTCCAAATAATAATTAAATGATTTAAAAAATAAAAAAATAAAAAAAATTATATAAATCTATTTTTATATGATTAAACTATGCAAAATATTTGTTAATATTATTTTATAAGAAAATTGTTAAGGTATTTATGGTGATAAATTTGTAGAAAATAATAGGATAGCTTTAAAAATAAACAAAGTTTACAAACTACTTTTTATAATTTTCAAAAAATTTTATATATTTTTTAAAAGCTGAAAAAGCCTTAAAATATATATTAGAGGTCGCCGGGTTCGAACCCGGGACCTCTAGTATAGAATGTGAGTGGGGAACCAGTGAATCAAAGACAGATGCCGTGCTAAGACCCGGTTTTCAAATCTTAAAAACATAACCATACAGAAACCCCCAAATCCAAAAAACCCTAGATTGTTCTTAATCAAATTGAACATCAATTCGTTGTTGTGAATCAAAGTAACCATGGGGCTTTTGTTCCCCATGTTTAAACGATCCAAATTATGTTAATAACTTACTTGGTTTTGATCGAATTGAAGGTTCTTGGGTTCAACGAGCTTTGCGGCTATACTTGATTTTCAATTCGTTACGTGTGTATGTGTTTCGAGCATTGAGGGTTCAGTTAGTTCAGGAAACCCAATTAGAATCAAAGCCCACAAATTTATAGGTTCAATTCCTTTGATTTGGTACCCAACGGCTGCAACGTTTAAATCAGGGGTTACAGGTCGAATTAAGTTGTTTAATTATTGTTGCTGGTGTAATGATTCATCACATTTAGTTCATGATTAACCAATGGAACGTTTCTAGTCGTTTAATTGTGTTGTTATTATGGTTTAGGTGTAAACCGATTTGGTCATTGAAGTGTATTCGGTTTCAAGTTCAAAAATGGTAAATCCGCATTGAAACCCACATTAAGGCGCATGCTCAGGTTCGATTTTGCCTTACGATTATTTTGGTGTAACTTGGGGTCGAAACCGAGGCTTAAAACCCGGTTTTTGGCCTTGCCGGAGCCGCGGCCGGATGTTGGCCGGACATCGGCCGGAAAAACGAGGGGGGAAGAATTTGGTTTGGGTTTTAAAAATATTACACAATTAGCCCCTCAACTTTTGTAGGCTTATTATATTATGCTTTAAACTTTCATTTTAAGTTTATAAATTGACAAAACTAACCCCCTAACTTTTAAGTTTCAAATCTTTTTAAGTTTTATAATTTTTTATAGTTTGTTATATTATTATTATTATTATTATTATTATTATTATTATTATTATTATTATTATTATTATTATTATTATTATTATTATCATCATCATAGTTATTATAGTTGTTACTTATCTTATAATCTATTAGAAATGTTATTATGTTCAATTTAATAGTTTAAGTTATTAACTTTTAAACAAAAGAATTAATTAATGAAAACAAAGACTCAACATAAATAAACTACAAATTCTATAAATGACAACAATGGTACTTACAAGATTAATCAAAGTTAATTCTCAGTTAACAAAATTTCAGGATGTTACAAGTTCTTCTAAAAAAAGATATGTTTCACGCGATCGCGTAACGGGTCACGAGCTACTTATGAACGACTATTTCGTTGACGATTCGAAATACGATGAACAAACGTTTCGAGGAAGGTACGTTTCGAGGAAGGTACGGATGTCGAAACATTTATTCTTAAAAGTAGTCGGCGATGTTGAATCAAATGAAGGATGGTTCCAGAACAGGCTTGACGGGGTGTACAAAAAGAGTTTCACTCCGCTATAAAAATGCACATCGGCGGTCAGACAACTCGCAACAGGTAACACCCCAGACGAGTACGATGAGTATTTATGTATGTCTGCTCGCACTTCGCATGAGTGCCTACAAGACGTTGAAAGAGCTTTTGGTGCGTTAAAAGGAAAATGGGGCATACTTAGGCGACCGATGTGGGCTATGACGGTTGACAAGATTCGGAGCGTCATTTACGCGTGCATGATATTGCACAACATGATCCTGAAGAATGAAGGAAGAGCGATATCACCGGTCTACATAATGAACCATCCGGTCCAACCGGTTTTTGACGCAACGCTCTTTCGGAAATACATGATCAAGATACATATTTCCGACTTCGATATGATTTTGTCGAACATCTTTCAAGTTTAGGTCTAGAGTACCTCGATTCGGACGAGGAATAGGTTAATTTTAATATTTGTAATGTTTTAATTTTAATTATGTACTATTTTATTTTTAATTATGTAATATTTTAGTTTTAAATATGTAATGCTTTATTTTTAATTATTGTAATTTTTATTTTTTAATAAAAGTGAATTATCTTTTGAATTATTTTGATCTTAAAAGAAAAGTTCCAGGGTAGTTCAGGGTAACATTTTTTGGATGTTTCAGGTAGTTCAGGATACTTGTGATGTGTCGATGTGTGATTGATGATTCCAGGGTAGTCCAGGGTACTCCATAGGAGTGCTCCCTCCTCCCTTAAGATGGATTTGATGATTAGATCGTAAATAGTAAAAATCTAAACATGCTAAAAAACGAAAAATGAAAAAAACAAAAACTCTTTGTGTTTTTGGGTTAAATCTAGTTTCATAGTTTTTAAGTGTGAATAATATTTATATAGATCATTATTTTTGTAATACAAAGTTATACCATAAAGATTAATAAATTTTATCTTTGATTTGAATATAATATCATTATATTTTATTAGTGATTTTATTAGAATCATCAGCATGGATTTATAACATGCGAAAAAATGAATGGGTTGTGTGATTATATGACGCTATTATATTTGCTTGTGTTCTAAAATATGTGATTTCGTGATATATGTACGCGACACGTAATTATAATGTGTGATTATACACACAAGACTGATTTGTACATAAATGTGGTCATACATGACATGATTATTAAACATGACAATACATATGAAACTCTGCCTTCCACATAGTTATATTTATATATTCCATAATCATAGCATGTAATACCCATCGCTTAAAATACGTAGGATGCGACCTATTAATTTCATAAGCTTCACAAAGGAAAAAACATTTTTATACAGGATTTGGCCTTTTATATTGAAATGAACAATATATTTTTAAATGAGATATATGATTACAAAAATGGTTTGATAACGTGAAAAGGACCGTTTTAGAAATACCTTTTATGCTCAAAATAATGGCAACTACAAATTTGTGGATGATTAATGATTTGAGTTGATGCTCAAAGATTAACTAGTTTTACTCCCCATACTTCCTTACGAGTAAATAACAGTCAGGCTTTTCTCGTATAACGAAGTAGGAGTCTGACTGTTATCGGTCCGACTCGTCAAAATACATAAATCAAACATCGATGCCGGCTCCGATAATACTAAATATAACGTCACTCGCTCTAGCGTATGGACCTCACCAAAAACTCCATAAGCGGTACCTCAATAATAACGGCGCTCGCTCTAGCGTACGATACCAAAATTTTATTGGTTTTATGAATACATGCATAAAATAATGCAATACAAAATTTTGGATTATGTGAAGAAATAAATTAGAAAATGAATCATAGCTGGTTAGGTGAAAAAATTAAACTTAAATAAAGCTAAATGACCAATATTAAAAAACAAAAGTTTCGTGTAGTTAAACAAGTTGCTTTTTAATATATGTATAATGGATTATAAATATTGTAAAGTTGTAAATGGATAAGAAAAAAACTATTTATATAGAGAGAGGTCATAAACCAATAATGGAGTGAAGTAGTCTTTACTCATTAGGTGAAGAGAACAATATCTTGTTAATAAAATGGTTAGAGGTGATATGATATGCGTTAATGAGTGAAACACCGCCAGCCTCATGGGTTAAATGGAGTTAAAAGGTAGGCACGTTAACCAGTGAACTACCTCTTCTACACACATTAATATATTTTAATTTTTACTAGACTAAGAAGAGCTAGGAGGGATTGAACATTTTTTCTTAAGCTGAGGTGAAGTGAAAGAGAGGTTGGTTGGAAATATAACCTTTATAAATAGCGATTTTATTTGCAACAATTAATTGAACACAGCATAAAAAGTGAACGGGGTTTTAGAGAGAAACGGAAAGGAGGTTGAGTTGAAAGGGGATGTTAGAGAAAACTCTTGCCCTTATAAATTGATATATTTTCACCAAACAATCAAGCTTCCACAAATCACCAATGTTTGTAGTTATTAAAAAGATTTGTTTTCATTTTTATATCAAGTACGAAGTTGATAAATAGCGATTCTATGTAGAGCGTGAAAAAGCTTCCACAAATCACCAATGTTTGTAGTTATTAATTAAATTAATAAACATAATGAGCCAGTTATCAGTTCAATTAATAAACATAACAGCCAAATAATGTGATTTCCCTGAAGACAGAAGATCAAAATTAGGTAAAGTAACTTGGTGTTCAGGTTGGGAGGTTGGTATCACCCAACCCCAACACGACAGTTTAGTTAGCCGTGTCAAAAAAACCTGCACATTACCTATGTAACTGTTTAACTAAATCGGTCCAAAACCCCTCGTATCTCTCTAAGGACGTTTTGGTCGATTGCCTGGTTTTATGGTTTATTTTCAGGTCAGTTCAAATGACCTATCAAGCAAACCACAAACGTATGCCAAGTACACAAACCATTCAAGAAAGATAACAACAGGTCTATTTTCTGGTTAGAGAATCTCATAAACTTGATAACAATCATGTGTCTTAAACATGAACTCGCTGGATTTATCAAAACTTCTATTGACCCATTGATGGATATACAAAACTATGGAGCTCAACTGCATCAATCATATGATCACTACATCACATATTCCAAATCCATTGATAATTGCACAAACCTGCAGTGGAAATGCATATACACCATTAAGACGCATAATCGATTTCAGGGTCCCATCTTAAATCGCATATTTGTCTCACCTAACCTTATATATCACAAAATAAGAATCTTTGAAATTCATTTCATAATGTTGGCAATTGTACAAAGACAGTTACCAGGCTACTAATTGAGAATATGATTCCAGTAGTACACTGAAAGATGCTTTTAAAGATTCCATCACAAGTATATGTAACTGATTTGATTTCTTCTGTATTATTATATTCCAATTATTATTTTTGCCTACTATTGAAACCATTGTGGTGAGAATGTAATGTAAACTTACATGATTCTAGCTTCCTTCCTATTGCCTTGATGGGCCAGTTGAAACATCAAAACCAGGAGGGATGAAAACAACATCATCCCAATCAGTTATAGAATTGTCCTGCAAAAAGTTAAATTTAATGTCAATTTATCATAGTACATGAAGCGTGGAACACCTATAATGCAATGTATAGTAACCGCTAACCTTCATGCCCTGTATTATATCCTCAAGAACAGCTACCTGCAAAGAGACAAAAATATGTGGTAAAAAGGAAAAGAAACATGCCTAATTATTCAAATTAGAATAATCTGGTTTCTATTACTTTTCATATTAATATAAATCATACCTCAAGATCACCCACCCTAAGGGAAGGATTCAAATGTTTTTGCTGAACAGATGCTCTTGCTAGAGACTTTTCTAGATCCTCCTATAGAGTAGATGAGAATAAGACAATCAAATGTGGATGATGTAAAATTCTTATCATTACACAGAGAATGGCAAAACCTTTTTTTAAACGTAAAAAGAATCAAGAATAATTGTGTTGAGTGCTAACCTTTCTGAAAAAAGCTGGACGGTATCTTCTATTTTGGCTCCTCAGAACTAAGCTCCTTGACTGCATCCATATAATGTCTTGCTAAAATCACTAAAGGAAAACATAACTCTATATTTATGCTTAAAAGCTTGGTTTTAAAAAGCGTGAGGTGCTCTATGGCGTTTATGACTCAAAAGCCGAGGCGTGAGGAGTGAGGCATGAAGCAACAGCCTCACATACGCTAGACGTTGCTCTATGTACAATAGTACAACCAAATAAGTCTTATGTCCAAAAGTTGCATTTGTTATGGCCTTTTTTATCATGTAAATCATTCATAAACTCTTAATCCCTATGGTTGTTTTTATGCATCACCCTCCTATACACCTCAATGCTAACCAATTTTGACCTAGACGTGCCTGAGGCACCGCCTCAAGGCCCTGAGGAACCGCCTCAAGGCCCTGAGGAGTTTCCTGATCGCCTCGAGCGCATCAGGCACACCTCATGTGCCATTTGTAAAACCAAGATTAAAAGAATGCTTGATTTGTTGACTGACAACAGACAACCATCTATATTTTTTTTAGAGACCAAGGAGATCCTACTTTGTGGGCAAACCAGAGCCCCCACCAGCTGCACAAGAAGAATTAACCCTGGGAGGGTGGCCCATTGAGTTGCCATCTATAAAGAAAACTTATCTTGGGTTTCCATGTATGTAATTATGTCATCTGTAAGTTTCTATCAGGACAATCACTCGATTGAAACATGTGACCTAAAACATCATATTGTACATAAGGTTCCAAACATGAATGATGTCTTTTTGGTCTGATGTAACTTTAAATTGTTTGAACTCCAATTTTTAGGTCAGAAGCATGAGATATTAGTAAGGGTAGAAAGAAAATCAACCTGGAAAACAGGAACACCAGAGAAGCTGTCATCTGATATACCAGCCTTGCGTCTTTCCTAGAAACGAACACGTGAAACATCACTAAAATTTCATACAAGTTAAACAACATGATAAGCTATGCAGGTAATACATGTGGACTAGGTTGTCTGCAACCTTCCAGAACATGAAAAGTTCTGCTTTCACTAACGACTAAAGAATATGAAAGCATATATATAACCTTGAATCAAGTGTGGATTATCATTTGTCTTTTATGAATTTATCTATCTAAAAAAATGATTGTTATTCCTTTCAACTAGACTGCAAACACGTAGAAAAACTGACATGGTTAATGGTACCCTGGAACCATTCTAAAAAACTGCAAAGATATTACTTCTGATAAGCACAATGATCAAATTACTAATACATTAACAAGTATCAAAATGTATTTGCTTACATTCTAAAACTCCATCAACTAGATAAGTCAAAGCGAACATAATTAAATACATTTTGGTGAATCAATAGTACCATGGCTATGAAAAACAACAGCTGCCACAAACAATAAACAGTAAGCAAAAATGTCAAAGTCAATCCTTATATGTACGTAAACTAATTTACCTCGATCGCATTCTTTATCTGTGAAGACTCTGGAATAAACCTAAAAGACACCCCATTAACTTTAAGCTGGAAAACCTGCCACAACAATCAAAGATTAGTCATTAGACCAAACCAAATCTTGTAAACTATTTATCAGCGCACCACATAACTAGCGGTATGCACTATGCACCCATCTAACTAAAATGACAATTTGCTACCAAAGTTAGTCTTTATTGCATAATAGGAGCACACTGTTCTTATCCATGGATACATAATCCCCTCATTTTAGCTATTAGCTTGCCTTCTAAAATAAAATATTGATATGCTGATATCTTATAAGCAGCCTTGGCATTGGCTATCACATTAGGTGTTTATTAGTTATAGCGTTTTTGCAATATGATTTTAAGACTACACTTATGTGTATGGCACGTAATTGCCATACGAACCCTAGGTCCTGCTAAAACCCAAACAATATTTTTATTAAAAGAACAAAATACAAAGTCCAAATAATGGTACATGAGGGACTTGCTGAGCCATTTAGTGAAGTTTAAATCCCTGGAGAAGGGAGATGTCGCCTAAGTCGGTTCAAAAAGAATATAAATCAGAAAAAATATTTTTCTTGAAGATGTGTGGTGACCAAGAGCAAGAATCAGAGAGAGACTGAGCAAACTGAAGCTCAAATTAAATAACAAAGCCCATTTCTATCTTCCTTAAGTAATTTAGGGGATCACTTAATGAGCATTCTTGTAACCCTCTCCATGCATAGAGTTTTTGAGTGGGTTTTGCACAAAGTACTTGAATCTTCAGAAATTAATCATGATTAAGGCATCCAATAGCTTAGAAACATACCTAAAATAAAACATTTTTGGGTTTGATTTTGATTATATAGCTTAACAAGAATTTGGATTTGTGACTTCTTGGTGGATTTTGCCAAAGGTAATTTCGTAAAAATTAAGTTATAAACATCTGTTGTTGATTGAAATTGATTATGATCACCATTAGGACCTGCTCGAATGAAAATTCAAGGTTTTACTGCTTAGATTGTCGGTTTTGTCAAAAATGGTGATTTTGACTAAAATTGTCCTAAAATGACATCTAGTGAATTGATTTACCAATTGGCTAGTCATGTTTTCAAAAAATCAATTATAGTTCCACACATGTTTTTAAGCCTAAAGGTTGATATAGAGGTGATCAAATACATTTTTGTAGGGTTTTGAAACGAACGGGTCAGGTTAAAAATGAGCAAATGAAACTCAAATAAACTCTTAGGTGTTTTAACATGCCCAAATGGATGTCAACACAAGATATTAGACAATTAGAGTTGAATTGGTAATTTAAATGATGAAATTGTTCATTGGGTCACTTATTTGCAAATTGTGCTCAAAGATGCACACCATTTGATTTTTGGGTTGACGATTAGATGTTCAACCATCACTATGCATGGAATATTTATTTAAAAGCTTACTTGACTAAGATGACTATATATATTTCTCCATAACAAAGATTTCACCATAAAATTGTCTATCTTAAGGATAAATGTAATTTGCCCAATACTTCCAATTTTGTACAAGCAAACCATTTTGATAGTCTGCTTTTGTGTTTAGGTCTTAATATGTCTTATCTTGGTATGAATATAATGCTAGTTCTAGTTGATATGAGCTAAATAGGGTGTGCTAGTGTTTTGGTAACAAACTTGAACGTTGTTTGCAACAATGAAAACTTGATTTCCGAAAGCCCTTGCAGACTTGATGCTCACAAAATGAAATTGAGACTAATTGCTTTGGTAAAAACTTGAAAGCTGTTTGGATCATTAAGAACTTGAATTTCACTTGAGGGCGATTGAGGACTTGACCTTCAATCATTTTTGAGCATATATTGGTCACAACTTGCACGCAACTTTTTTTTTGTCACCTATGGTTTTAAATATTAACTATCATGCTAATTAAGATTATATATGTAATTGTTTTAAGCATTCCACTATGTTATTAATTTTAAAAAACTTGGGACCATTTTTGGGAGACTTTGAGAAATGACTGGATGTTATATAGAGAGGAATTACAAAATACAGGTTTACATTTTCTCTAAATTCTATAAGAATGTGATAGAATCCACCATAAGTGATGAGAAAGATGATGATATAAATGTTATGTTCTTTCACTCCAAAACTTTATAAAGTTTACTAGTGACTTTGTGAATGCTTCTTTTCATATTCATGTTAATGAATAACTATGAGATTGTGACCTTGATCCTCATTCGAAGGTTAAGAACTTCACTATTCAATAAAACATCCGCAATGCAGGTGCTGGGGGACAAAATATTGCTTTCCATACCAAAAATTAATAGACTTAAAAATAGGGGCCATTTGGTATTATGTATCATGGGGTAATCAAAATCAGATCATTACATGTAACAAAATGACCTGCAGGAGCTGTTTGAAGCTGTGATAATCAAGATAATCAACTATACTGGGTGCTTTAAAAATATGACCATTTAATAATTTACATGTAAATGACCCCTAGATAATCAGATACAGCTGCTCATAAACAATCTTATCCAAAAATGATAACTTTCACACCTAATTAATTAATCACATAATGAGAACCAGTTTTACCATACCCAAACACCACTAGAAATTGATTACTTGCAGCTCGAAAATCACAATAATAAAGTGGTTACTATCACAGAGATTACACTACTTAATAAATTTTGCACAAATCGGTTGCTGAATTTTGTTTGAAAATCGAAAAAAACATTTCTTATCCATGGTGAAACCTGAGAATTATATGTTGATTTGCTAGCTTTATTGCTTTTGTTATCGAGCGGGGTCTCTTTGGAAGCGGTCTCTCTACCTGTCTGGGTAGAGGAAAGACCTGCCACCAACTACCCCTCCCAGACCCTGCTCTTGAGTGGGATATACTGGGTTTGTTTGTTTGTTTGTTTGGTGAAACCTGAGAATATGACAGATAGGCCTAAGCTACAAATTTACAGCAATGCATAACTTCAGCTAAATTGCGAGTAGTGAAGAACAGTTTTCGAAATTACCATGCTGAGAGCAACGGGAACAACTTTCGAGCCCGGGCGCATTCTAGGATCCATGGATTTCATCTGGCCAAGAAGTGTCTCAGCATCTTCTTCCTTGAAACACAACAACCCTAACGACTTCACCGGATTCTGACCCGAAACCACCACAAACTCCTCCGAAGCATTGCTGAGGGCGTACACCGGCACTCCGGCCAGCCGCTGTTCGATATCCTCATCCGACATCGCCGCACCCGCACCGGCACCGGCGGAAACGGTCTTATCGGCCGTAATTCGAGCCCATACAGGGGTTTTTCCGAAGGAGAGAGCACCGGTTGTTTTTTTAGGGTCGTTTATGGTGTCTGGTAGGTTGAATTCGAATGTGAATTTGGTGGAATCGGGGTTGGGATTGAAGAAGTGTTGGTGGTGGTGGTGGAGGTTGTGGAAGAAGGAGGAACATTGGTTTTGAAGTTTGTTAATGGCATTTTGGAGGTTGAATTGAGGCGTTTTTGGTGTTGTTGACGATGGAGGAGATGATGATGATGAAGATGAAGATGAATCCATTTGGTATGGCGGTGGAGAAGATGGTTATGATAAGGGTTTTGGGTTTTGGGTTTTGCAGATGGTAAACTGAGGGCTGTCTGTTAAACTAAACGGTGGTTGTTAAGGTGATGCTTGGGATTGATTTTCAAAAGTAATTTTTTTACTAATTGACAGATTACCAAATGTAGCTTTGATTTTTTTACGACCTGTTAAAACTGACAATTTTAAATTTTGTAGCTTTAGTAGGTAACGGGCTGTGAAATATCTCACGGGCCGTAACATATAGACCGTGAGGAGTCTTACGACTCGTTAAATAGACATTTCACGACCAGTGAAATCATTCACCGGCATGAGTTTTCTTCTGAATAAGATTCGATATATTATTTACTCGGTTTGTGTGCATTTTTTAATTTTATAATGATGTGACGTGACGTATTATTCCTTAAAAAACTTAAAGCAATTTGATTTGATTTAAGATTCCGCATAAACGTTATATAAACGAACATATATTACTTGTTTTATACGGTTAGTGAGAAACGAAACAGTTAAAATGTTTTCTCGCGGAGGTAATAGAAGACGTCAGAATGAGTTATCTTTAAACTCACGAGATATTGTTGCAAGCATTTCCGATCCAACAGATAACCATAGTTTTCAGAATAGAAGGAACTGGTCTCAAAATATTATTTAATTTATACGTAATGGTGATGCACAAACATGTAGGGTGTATTACATGTGTCATTCTGATATCAAGTTAGATTTTTGACGTGAGATACTAGGGAACGTGTCTTTATGTACAGAGGTAAGATTTTAAGCTTTTAATTGTAAATTTTATTTTATTTTTTAATTCTAACAATTAAAAAATTTGTTATTTTACAGCATGTTCGGGCGTGGACAAATAGACTCATAATGTGGAGATACGAAGAAATACATAGAACAGAAGAGTTGCCGAACAATATTGGTTGTGTCCGTATACAATATTGGCACGCACTCCGGACAAGAAGAAATCGACTCGTATTATTATTTTTCTGGCATCATATCAAATAATGTAATAAATATAAAATTACATGAAAATTGAGGAATAATATATCTCATCAAATAATTAACATTGAAAAATAAAGCCTGTGAAGGACTTCACAGGCCGTTTGTTGGTAAAGTAACGGGTCGTGATATGGCTAACGGGCTGTGATCTAAGTTGACCGTAAAGGAGGATATGGGCCTTTAATATTATGAATGACTGATTTGATTAGCCGCAGTGCTTATGGTCCTTGATTAGTCGCAGGACGTCCAGATATTCTTCAGGATGTACCATTAGTAGGGCCCTTACCAAATACTACAAAATAACTTTTTAACTTTTTAAAAGTTTATAAGTTAAAAATTAAGGAAAAAACACTCCCAAACAAATTGCTTGCAACTCATTGGTAATAAATTTGGGATTATTACACACTAACTTTTATTTTAATTGATAACATGTCATATGATGCAAAATTTATTTGGTACAAGTTCAAATAGACTTATTTCTTGAGTAAGATTTTCAATGACAACGAGAGTGAAATTTAAAATTATAACTATTAAATCTTTAGTATAGATCATAGTTTAAAGAGGCAATTATGTTTTCATCTTTTAAATATGTTTAGAATTTTACTTTTTATCTTTTTATTTTTAAAATAAAAACATTATTTGTTTGAAAATTGGTTATAACTTAAATCATTTACACTAAAAAGGCTATATTTTTTTAACCTTTAGATGAAAAATATAATTTACTCTAATAACTAATACATCACTATCACCACAACCAGCCACCCTCTTGTCAACCACTCACCAACCATTCCTGATTACAACCAGCAAACCACTAAAAACCACTATTCACACCATGAAACACCATCTCCAACCATGGTTTGTTCTTGCTAACAAGAACTGATTACCCACACCTTTAAAATCTTTACCTTGTTTTATATATTAACTCAGGTTTAAATCAGTTTTAAGAAAAAGGTACATGGGTTCTATTTAAACATATGAATTAAAGTCGCCATTAATGACCAAATTTAGGTTAAACTGCAAGACCATTTAAGGGATGGTTAGTACAATCAGTCTCACAATAAGAAGAGTATTAAAACACTTAACAGATCAAATAGGGAATCGGATTTAAGTAAATGATACTAAGAACACAAGTAAGTAATAAGACAGAACAAAGAACAAGAACAAGATAAGTATGGTTTTCAAGAATGTTGTATATTGCTCTCAAGTTCTTTTACAAGTGTTACAAAGCATAAAAATAATACGAGAACCTGATATAATTTATACTATATCTTATAGCCGGCTATACTTTGAAAGACAACTGAAAACACTAATCTAGACAACAAGATCAATGTATAGTCAAAAGGTAGATTGTCTTTTGACTTATGACTATGACATGTCATAACTCACATCCTAATATATTACAAAAAGGAAAAAGGTACAAAGTAGAAAGTTACAGACCACAGACCATAATCTATAGTTGATAAAAGTATGGACCTTTACACTAACTTATATAAATTAATGAGTCTTCAAAGTGACAGCGGAAAGTTATTCAGCTTTTGTCAAAAAATGATCAGAGAAAGCATGTCTTCTCTGTCTTCGAAAGAAATCAGAAGACTTCGAAAGACTTTGTCTTTCAAGCATCAGAAGACTTCATCTTTGGCTTCGGAATATTTGTTCTTTGGCTTCGGAAGATTTTACACTTCGAATAATTTCACTGAGTTATGTAAAACTTCCAAAGTAACTTTTACACAACTCAACACTTCATGCATACATGCTGGAAACTCTTTGGTTGCTTCGGTTGCATCAGCCTTTAAGTATAAACCTAACAAACTCCCCCTAGGCTGATGCTACTAAAAAGATAAGGTTAACCAGATATTGACAGTCCTCATCAGGATCAAGACCATTCATTTCTTCATCATTTAGTTAGGATCCCTCAGACTGTCATAGTACCTTCTCATGTCATAGAGATCATGTAGACGAAGATCAAGCATGTCTTGCGAGAAATAGACATCTTAACCTCCTTGATCTCTGATGGCATACCATCTGTCTGGAGTTATAGCAAAAGTCTAGGACAAGATGGGTCTCCCAGCTACAAAAAGCTCTACTTATGTTGGATTTGGTTGAGCAGCCTCTTGTTGAGCTATCTCAGGATGCTCTAACTCATCCTGAGGTGTAGAGGTGGATACCTTGGACTTCTTCTTCTTGTTAGTGTCCCTCTTCATGGCCATTCTTTTCTTCCTCTTTGTAGACTTTAACTGAGAAGACTTGTCTTTAACACCAGGTTGTTCTTGTGTGTCTCTCTCAGTTGGGTCCTTTTCCCTCACAGGTTCAGAAAGAAAGGGATCAGGACCCTATTGCCGATCAGAAGATGAAGTTGGTTGTGGTGCAGCACTAGGTCCAGGTTGTGTTGTCTCTTGGGGTTCAACCTTGACCTCAACTTTAGGCGGAGCTTAACTTGGTGGAGAATGCAAGTTAACAAGCTCCCTTTTTTAATGTTTTGCTTGATCACTCTAATATGCTCATTCATAGTGGATAGAGACATTGGACCAAGCCTCCTTCCGAAGAATCCATTCAGCTTCAAGAAACTCATCATCCTTTGCCCATCAGCAAACTTCTTTGGCTCTTTTAGATGATGGCTCTTGACTTTGTAGTTTCTTCCCTCATCTTCCTTTTAACAACTTTTTGTTATTTTATTATGTGTTGTTCAAGCTGCTTGAGGTACTCAAATTATATGTATTCATAGGATAAGGGAAGAAGTGTAGATACCTGATAGAGGCATGTGGCACTGAGGTTACTGATCAAGTTTGTTTGTCTACTTCCTTGTCTACCTGAGGTTGTTGCTCAATTGTCACAACATCTGTCTCAGGGCTTTCTTGAACTAGGGAGGGGGTAGGAGCATGTTTGTAAAGTCTTTTCATTCTCCTTTCTTCCTTGATCTTGAGGAGCAATTCTACATCATCTGCCTCCTTCCTCTCCTTTGACAACTAAGTGATGACTAGTTTCATTTAGCTCTTCTAAGGGAAGAGAGATGAGTTCATCTATGTTGTAGTTCTTGGTCCCTAAGTAGTTTAATCAGGCTGCCCTCAACTTATCATCTTGAGTGTTTGGCCTGGGGGCAGCCCTGATTACAGCTTCTATAAAGCATGGGGACCCACTTGAACTCACTCCCCTTAGCTTCCTCTTCCTTTCTCTCTCTCTCCTCAATCTCCTTAGGAGTCAGTTTCCTTGTTTCTTTGTCACTCACGGGCATTGGTGACTTAGGGTGAAGAGAGCTTAGGCGTTCAATGCTTGGTTTAGCACTTAAGCTTTGGCCAGAGAGAGGTTGGGAAGCACCATCATCAGCTGATGCCTTACTAAGGGTAGAGGATGTTGAATTGGATCATGTAACAAGGTTCACAGGGTCTATCACTGGGCCTTCAGTCAAGGTTTCCCCTTTGAAGCTAATCTTAAGGTCCACCTCAACATCAAGTTGACCAATGACATTCCTGTTAGCCTTTATCTTCTTTTATGTCTGAACTCTTCAAAAATCATATCTTGAATCCTCTAAGCCAGTCTGTCAGCTTGCCTTTTTGACTAGGATTGGCAAGTGACACATGGACTAGAGGAAAACTGTCGTAGTACTTCTAAAAATTGAATACCTCTTACTGTCCTTAAAGTCTATGCAGTATCAGGACTCTCCTGTCAACATCCTACCTCCACTCTAGTATTTATTCTCAGCATCATAGGGTGGGGTAGACATAGCCCTTGAGATACCCTCCTCAAACAAACTTTGTATTAGTGAGTCCACATCAATTTAGACTTGAGGAGGTTGCTAAGTATGAAAAATTTCAAGTTAGGGTGGTGAGTCCTGAATGTCCATACTCTAAGAATAACTCTCAGATTCTGTGATTGCAAGGACTTTCTCCTTTTTTTATAGCATCACTTTCTTGCATAGGTGAGCTGGAGGTTAAGTACATCATATCCATAGATTCTTGTGGAGCTGGTTGAGTCCTTCTAAGTGGTCTCTCAGCTAGCTTACCCTTAAGATTGATTATTTCAAGTTGCTGGTCATTGACCCTTATTTGTAAGGTAGTCACCTGAGATTTCAGGTGACTAACCTTTGATACTAAATAGGTGTAGGTTTTGTTTAGTTTTTGCATTTTTAGTTTCAGACTCCCTTCATCTTCATTAGAAGAATCATAGGAGTATAAGAGAATTAGACCAAAGTCTTCTTCCTCATCACCAGGACTATGTTCTTGATTATTCGATTTCCCCTGCACCATGATAGCTTCAGTTGAAATGTCAAGGAGCTGGGTTACCATGGTTGAGGTCTTAAAGATGTAGTCACTTGCTTAAGTGAGAGTCTCTTCCAGATGGACCTCCTGAACTTGTTTAGGGAGATCCAGCTCAGTAGTGGGTGGATGATGTGGGATAGACATAGGTAATGTGGGAGTACTAATCTCTCCTTAAGCAAAGGAGAAGAAGAGATACTCATGATACTCACTGAATCCCATGTCCTCATTATCATAGAATTCTATGTTGAGTACGGGCTGGTTAAGGTCTAGAGACTAGGGATGATAACTTTCCCCTAAAGATTGTTTACTAGAGTTTTGAGATTCTGAGTGAAGGCTGTTGAGGTTGTGAGCTCATCAGGCTAAACCTGAGGAACCTCAGCACTGATCCTTGAAGAGATGGGAATGGTTTGCTTCTTAGTGTAAATGGGAGCTCTATTGTCCACTTCCTCCTGCTTGGGTGAGGATATGGAGGCCTGCATAAGCTACTCATCTTGTGTAGGAGTTTGTTTGAATTTTCTTGGGTAGGTGATGGTTATTTGAGGCTGTGTGGGTGGTTGAGAAGTAGAAGGTGTGGGTTCAATACTAGCTGGTGCTGCTAGGTTGTCACCTTGAGCAATGAGATCTAATATTTTTAGCCAAGGGTTGTTTCTACCCCTGAGAAGCCCACAGTAGGCTTTCTCATTGTCTTGAAGATATCGGGCTTTATCTATCCTATTTTTAGAATATTACCGATTCCCTAAAAACTGTGAGCCCAATTCACAATTAAGAATATGCTGGACATATCTAGGGAACATATAATATTCTAAGGAGTCCAAGTTAGCAAGTAAATTTGTATATACAAAATGAGAGTACATGAACTTGACCCCCTGAACCATCCCATTGACTATGTTAGAAAGGTCTTTAGGAATTTGATCCCATCCTCCATGCTTGTTAGATAGACAATAGATGACTACATAGTGGAGGTACTTCCACTAAGAGGAGACCTTCCTTTTTCTGAAGGTTCTTATAGAGTAATCACCTTCATAGCCCATCTGCTTAAAGGACTGGTTGACAACAGACTTTAGGAAGGAAAAGTTACCTTCTACATCATCCAGCCTAAGATGATTGTTAATGTAGGATGGAGTGATGAAAATTGTCCTCCTCTGCACTGTGGTAGACAGTGCCTTCTCCCCGTCCATGGTGACTTTTTAGCAGGTTAAGGGAGGTGAAGTAGTTGGATAGAGTCAAAAATCAGCAAATCTCTAAGAAACCACGATCTTTGTCTGAGTTTAACAGAGCAACCTGATTTTGTTGGCTGTGTAAATGTATGGGAAAAATTCAGTTGGTTTCTGGGATTAGGGTTCGCAATTATGAGTAGCTTTATGGTAAAGAAAGGTAAGAGCAAATGCAGTTTGTGGGTGAATTTAGGTTAGAGAAATTTGAAGATAAAGAAGAAAGTGAAAGAGGGGGAACCGTTGAATGTGTATGTGTGTGTGTGTATATATATATGTGTGTGTGTATATATATATATATGAAATAGATTTGAGATAAAGTTAATACAAAAGGATAAACTTTGAAATCCGGATGTCGGTCCCACCTCTGAAAAAGTGCCCAAAAAGGTAGTTTTTTTGAAAGTCGAAAATCTTTCGAAGGTAATTTGTATTCGGAAGTTTAATAAAAACTTTCAAAGCCAATTTGACTTCGAAAGATATTCCTGAGCTTTTTGAAAATTTTACTTCGGAAGAAAAATACTTAGAGTATTTTCACTTCTAAGACATTTGGTTTTGGAAAAGATTAAAACTTAGAAGTTTTGTTCACAAAGGAATAAATTTCCGAGACTTAATTGCTTTCGTAAGAAAATTGTCCTTAAAAAACATATAAGTATTTAGAAGCATATTTAAGCTTCGGAAGATATATCAAAATTTCTTCCGAAAGTAAATTTCTTATAAGTAGTTACCTTATTTGAAGACTTAATGTTCTTTCGAATACAAATTAATGTCTTCCGAGAGAAAATATGTCTAAAATTTCCAAAATTATAAGAAATATCATTGGAAAAATTTTCTTGTAGAGTAAGAACTTAGCTTATGTAGGTGATAATATAGACAACTTAGGACACATAGGTTTTAGAAGTAGTCTACTTAAGTTAAGTTTAAGAAAATCTACTTAAAGTTAATCATCCCAATAGCTACAAGATATGTAAATCTCTGTTAATCAAAAGTTTTTATGAACAAATCAGCATATTATTCATTTCTGTTAACTTTGACTAGTTTATTAATCTCTTTTCAAAATTATCTCTAGTTAAATGATACTTGATATTGATGTGTTTTGTCCTTGAGTGCTACACAGGATTCTCTATGATAGAGATAGCATTATTATTGTCTATGTGGATTGGAGTCTTCTTGAAGTTGAATCCATAGTCCAGCATCTGATTATAAATCCAAAGCACTTGAGCATAGCAGCTAGCAGCATCAATGTATTTAGCTTCAACAGTTGATACAGACATACAAGAATGTTTCTTGCATTACCATGAGACTATCCTTTCACCAAGAAATTGACATCCCCTAGATGTAGAATTTGCAGTCATATTGTAGCCACCATAGTCACTATCTGTATAGGCATACAGATTGAAATCAGAATTCTTTGTATGCCAAAGGCTTAGTTTAGAAGCACCTTTAAGATATCTAATAATCCTCTTGACAACAACCATGTGTGATATCTTGGGGTTAGCTTGATATCTTGTATATATACATGTAGCAAACATGATATCAGGCATGCTGGTTGTGAGGTACATAAGAGACTAATCATAGTTCTGTACAGATGTTCATCTACACACTCCCCCTCAAGATCTGGTCTAAGAGAGTCATTTTTTGCTATGAGTGTCTTTGAAACCTTATATTTAGTCATGTTGAATCTTATAAGTGTGTCTTCCACATACTTTGACTGACTTATGAAGATGCCATTGTCAACCTGCTTCACTTGAATTCCTATAAAGAAATTGAGTGCCCTCATGGCACTCATTTTAAATCTATTCTTCATCGGCTTCTCAAAGTCTTTATAGAGCTTTGGATTAGTTGACCCAAAGATAATGTCATCTACATAAACTTGAACCAGCATCATGTCATTCCCTATTCTTTTGATGAAGAGTGTTCCATCTATAGTACCTCTCTTGTAGCCATACTAACATAGATATTGAGGTAGTGTCTTATACCACTTCCTTGGAGCTTCGTGTAGCCTATAAAGAGCTTTATTAAGCTTGCAAACATAACAGGATGATCTAGGCCTATAAAGCCAGATGGTTGTTTGACATACACTTCTTCATCAATCACCTTATATAGAAAAGCACACTTGACATCAAGTTGGTATACCTTGAAATCCTTGAATGTAGCAAAAGCAAGGAATATTCTAATAGCTTCAACTATTGCCACTGGAGCAAAAAACATCTCTGTAGTCTATCCCTTCTTCTTGTGTGTACCCTTGAACAATTAGTCTAGCCTTGTTCTTGATGGCAAGTCCTCTGTCATCCTTTTGTTCCTAAACACCCATTTGGTATCTATGGTAGTCTTCCTTTAAGGAAGATGAAATAGGTTCCAAATCTTTTGTCTTTTTACTTTAAGCACCTCCTCCTACATTGCTTCAATCCAATTTCCATCCTTTTAAGTCTCATCAACTTTCTTTGACTCTATTCGGGATAAGAAGCAAAAGTAAAGACAAACATTTTTGTCATGGGTTTGTCCTCTTATTCGCACTCCTATGTAAATATCTCTAATGATATTTGTGATGGGATGTGACTTATACATTATACTTTGAGGAATCATAGTAAGTTGATTGGACATATCCAGATTTTTGAAGTTTAGATCTTACAATAGAGTGTCACCCACCACATCAACACACTTATCAATAGAAGCTTGATCCAATAAGTGTGTGACATCATTGATGTTGTCTTCTATGGAGTGGTTATCAACATCAAAAAATTCTTGATCACTATCACCACCACCATTTCCTCTTACATTTGAAGCTCCTTCATTTAAGTTGTGTGCCTCTAAGCTAGAATTTATAGGCACCTCAGATGTATCAGTTGATATGGTTGTGCTGATAGGAACTCCATCTACAGGATTAGTTACCATTGGAGCTGAAGTAGTTTTCATACTTGGTCTTCTCAACTCAAATCTTGGGTCAGGATCTCTTATGGATAAGTTACCTGTAGATCCTGAAACATTCTCATAAGATTTATTAAAATAGTTGGTAACTAAATCAAGATCAAACAACCAATCATTGGGATGTTAATTAGTTAGTATGAATGCTAGCAAACATGAATCATGCAAGAAATTGTGATTTTGATGCTTGGATCATACCTTACTATTAATAGTAACTTTTGTGCATTAACTTGGTAATTCAATGATGAACTGATGGTATTAGGGTGTTAATGATGTTGTATGAATATTGGGATTATGATATGAATGCTAGATTGTTGCTATGAATGCTAGAAATCTTAGGTTGGATGTTGTTGTTCATATCTTGCCAAAAGTAGAAACTTTTTAGATGTGAATTGATGAATTATGGTAGTTTGATGTTGTTGATCATGGTTATTGTTGTTATGAACTTGAAATAGTATATTATTGATGAATTGTATGTACATTGGGTGTTTAGTAGGTTCTGGGATGAACTTTCCCAAAAGGAAAACTTTATTTTGGATGAACATTGGATATTGGGAATTTGACATGTTCATGACATTAGGATCGTGCTAGAATGCTTGTTGTGGATGCCTAATGTGATAGAATTTATAAATTGGGTCGTATGGAATGTTTATTAGGTTGTTATGTGATTTATGCACTTTGAAGATCATGTATGGATTTGTATGTTGACTAGTAACTAGGACATCACGTTTGGGACTGGAAATCAATCATCTTGATGTATGTGGTATGTATTGGACATATTGAATGTGTTGTGGTTAGTATGGATGATTATTTGGTAAATTATCTGTTTTGACCCGTATATGCTAATTCATGGTTATAGGTCATATAAGTAGGTTATGCATGATCTGACTTTTTATATGATACACTAGTTGTGTTATGAACACACTGAGTATGCTAGATGCTAAGAACTTACATGACTTGTATGATATGTACATAGTATGATGATTTAAGCAATGCATTGGGAATGTAGCATAATATGTGATTCACTAGAATGTTAACCATGAATAATATGTGAACATGATTGTCTAAATGGTTTACAACGCATAATGTCACCAACGGGTCAAACGGGTCAACTGGGTCAAACATGTCTATTCTTCTAAAACCTTAAGTCTTGGTTGTAGTGCACTTAGGGTTTCTCATATTCTCTGTTTGCACATACTCATGTACTTACATGATCTAGGTAACCTCTGAGGGGTTGACTGTTCACTTTGTCTTTCAAGTAAACTCTAGTACTCAATACGCGTATCAGGTGAGTTCATGCCCCACTGTTTTACTTAATCTCTTTTGGGGGAGATAGCATACTGGTAACTTTATAAACGCTTTTTATATTTAAGATGTGTATGATATTAATATAGTGCTGTTTACCATGATAAAGTCCTCACACTTTCGAATTGTTAATATTGAATAGCGGGGAAACTTGGGTAGTACTACTGGGTCTGACGAGCCCACCTGTGTGACTCGAGGTCAACCGGGTGCAATTTGTCCTATGTACATTTGTCACGACATGGTAAGTCGTGACGGGAGGCAAACATAACACAGTCAGCTTCAATTGCGAAATCACTATATATTAATATCTATTTGTTAATGGACTAGCTATTGCTATGATATATATTATGTTGGCTATTTCTACCTCCTTATGTGTTTCCGTGGTGTTGTATGATATATATTATGTTGGCTATTGCTATTGTTACCGAGTCGGGGGTCTCTTTGGAAGCGGTCTCTCTATCTCCCAAGATAGAGGAAAGACTTGCCACCATCTACCCCTCCCAGACCCTGCTATTAAACGGGATACACTGGGTATGTTTGTTTGTTTGTTTGTTAATGGACTAGCTATATATTACAATGCACATGCTTATATATATATCACGATTGTTAAACTGTTATGTTTAAACGCAAACTCTTGACTCACCAACCATTGTGTTGACTTTTAGTATGCTATTCTCAGGTCGTTAATCCGGATTGCCAGTAGGAGCACTGCACGAGTCAAGCATGCATCCTAACACTTAAACAATGATACATTTGTTTATCTTTACATTTGGGGTTTTAAACAGTTGGTTGGCGCATGTTTTTCCATTTTATACATTATTATATTTTGGGTTTGTTTTATTACTATACGCTTCCGCATGATTTTTAAAGTATGAACTTTGGTTTGTTATGTTAAACGTGGCATATAGAGTCGTTCTGAGTAACTATTGACTGTGATCCTGGTTTGTTCACACGCCTCGCGGTAAAACTCCGCACGTGGATTTTGAGGGTGTGACAGATTGGTATCAGAGCCATTGGTTATAGAGAACTAGGTTGCATACACACTAGACTATAACCGCACACAGTTAGTTAGTTACTTGTTCCTGGTTTTTCTACTGTATACTCATTAGCATACACAAATCACACTCTCTACAGCACGACATCTTCATTGAGAGCACCTGGTAAACGACCAGCATCACCCACCCGATCAGAGTCCCCACCTCCGGGACCAGTACCCGACGATGGACTTGACTGGCCTCGTTTGGACTACCCACGAGGTGAGTTCGACTGGGATCAATCGTTTGTGCCACCTGAACGTGACCCTCCACGAGACTAGAGTTTCTACCCTGAGTTCGTAGATCACCTCATGTATAGGGAACGTGTACCAACACCAAAACCCAGAACTAGGACCAACACCGAGCAACCATTACCTTCACTTCCACGGACGGTACGGTCCAACGAGCAGGTGATTGCTGCATTGGTGGCAGCAGTGTACACGGAGCAACACCGGGTCCGGCGACTCACTAACGATGTTTGTACACTACAACACGAGGTGTACACGCTACGACACCAGCTGGATGCACTCGAGGAGCATCATGGTAAGACCTTGGAGGGGTGTTACCAAATGCGGGACGGTTACCAGACGCTTAGTGGACGCATGACCGCACGAGAGCAGCGCGATGAAACAGCCGACAACAGGATTGCTGCATTAGGAGCTCAGTTGGCGGCGCTTCAGATCGCCATAGCTCCTGCTCCTGTGGAGGCCCCCGAGGAGGAGGAGGAACCAGAAGAGGAACCAAAGGGAGAACCTGAGGAAGAACCTGTAGAGATGGATGATGACAGTGACGGTTCAGATATAGTTGATTGATTCTATTCTATTTCCTTTAAACGACTTGGACTATGTAGCGTTTCTTTATTTTGGAACCTATGTGGAAAGAGTTGTTTCCCCACCCGAACAACAAACTCAAATTTTGACATTGATAAATAAATTGTGACTCATTTGCAAATTTATTTACCTTTGGTTATTATTTTTGTTATAAATGTTATGGTGATGACGAATTCATTTCTTTCTTATTGTTTACTATACTTCAATGAGTAACCTCAAACAGTGGTCCTATTCGATTGATTCATTACTCATTATTGTATTTGTGAATGTAAAGTGAATAATGGATGTCCGAGGACGTGGACGTGGTCGAGGACGCGGGCGCGGGCGTGGACATGGCGTCGGTGACCAAGGTGCCGGTGACCAAGGCGTTGGTACTATAAATATGACCCCTTCGGAACTGGCTGCTCTAATAAGTGCACAAGTCCAAGCAGCGGTAGCTGCGGTAGCTGCTGCTCAAGTAGGACAGCCAGTAGGACCGCCAGCGTGTACCTACAAGTCCTTTATGGACTGCAAGCCTCACACCTACAGCGGGACCGAGGGAGCTGTAGGGTTGGTAAGGTTGTTTGAGAGGACGGAGTCTGTGTTCTCAAAGTGTAGCTGTCCACCTGCTGACCATGTGAAATACGCTACGGGAACGTTGGATGGTGCAGCATTGTCCTGGTGGAACGCTCAAGTGCAGATGCTAGGGCAAGCCATGGCAAATGAACTCCCATGGAATGAGTTTAAAGATATGATGACCAAGGAGTACTGTCCTCGAAGTGAAGTCCAAAAGCTGGAAATGGAATTTTGGCAGCTGAAAACGCAAGGTTCAGAGATCGAGACTTATACCACAAGAATTCATGAGCTGGCCACCCTATGTTCAAGAATGGTAAATGAGATGCACAAGCGAGTGGAACACTACATCCGGGGATTGGTGCCCGAGATTAGGAGTATGGTGACTTCCTCCAACCCAGCCACTATTCAACAAGCTATCCGCCTAGCCTACAAACTGACTGATGAAGCTGTGGAGCAAGGACGGTTACCAAAACGGGGCGCTGCGGCGAGCGTGCCTGACAACAAAAGGAAGTGGGATGCCTCCAACACCACCAACAACAACAACAATAAATCATCATCGTCCGGTGGTCAACATCAATCTCAGCAACAATCACCGCAACAACAACAAAAGAGGTTCAACAACAATCGTAATTTCAACCAGTCAGCCTCAAACAGTCAAGGACCCAGCGGTTACGGTGGTAAACAGCCGAGGTGTACGCGATGCAACTATCATCATGTTAGGAGATGTGACAACGGTATGGCAAAATGGGACACTTAGCCAAGGATTGTTGTGGTGATTTGGTTAGGAAGCCACAACAACCTCATGAGACTCCAAAGGGTTGCTTTGAGTGTGGGAAAGAAGGGCACTACAGATGAAACTGCCCGCAGCTGAGGAAAAACGGTAATGGCAATGGCCAAAACAACAACAATCAAGGAAACAACAACAACAATGATGTAAAAGGCAATGGAAATGGTGGTAATATTACTGGAGCCAAAGGGAGAGCCTTCGTCATTGGCTCAGGTGAGGCTCTAAATGACCCTACTACTGTTACTGGTAGGTTTTCTGTCAATGGATGTTTTGCTATGGTACTGTTTGATACTGGAGCTGATAGGAGTTTCATATCCTTAAAGTTCTGTAGTCTTCTAAGTGATATCCCTTCTGCCTTAGAATCTAAATACACCGTATAATCGGCCAACGGTAAACAGATCCATGTAACACACATCCTTAGAGATTGTAAGATAGAGTTCGCTGGTCATACTTTCACTATAGATCTTATGCCTATTACACTAGGAAGTTTCGACGTTGTGGTAGGCATGGATTGGCTCTCTAATAAGCAAGCGGAAGTCATATATCACGAGAAAGTCATACGAATCCCTGTTGGTGATGAAATCCTTACAGTCCGAGGCGATAGGAGTGGTGCAGTGATGGGCATTATCTCTTACATGAAAGCACAAAAGTTATTACGAAAAGGCCGTTTGGCTATTCTGGCACTCGTCACCGATAAGCAACCAGAGGAAAGAAAAATAGAGGGTATTCCAGTGGTACGAGACTTTCCAGATGTGTTTCCAGATGATCTTCCTGGACTACCACCTCATCGTCAAGTGGAATTCCAAATCGAACTGACTCCGGTGCAGCCCCGATTGCTAGAGCACCTTATCGATTAGCACCGAACGAACTACAGGAGTTGTCATCACAACTTCAGGAGCTTTTAGATAAGGGCTTTATTTGACCTAGCACATCACCTTGGGGAGCCCCTGTCCTCTTTGTTAAGAAGAAAGATGGCACGTTCCGAATGTGCATTGATTATAGGGAGTTAAACAAAGTCACAGTCAAGAACCGATACCCTCTACCTCGTATCGACGATTTGTTTGATCAGCTTCAGGGATCAAGTTATTATTCGAAGATTGACTTGAGGTCTGGTTATCATCAACTCAGAGTCCGTGAGGAAGACATTTCCAAAACTACGTTTCGTACTCGTTATGGTCATTACGAGTTCTTGGTCATGCATTTTGGGTTGACTTGTATGATATGTACATAGTATGATGATTTAAGCAATGCATTGGGAATGTAGCATAATATGTGATTCACTAGAATGTTAACCATGAATAATATGTGAACATGATTGTCTAAATGGTTTACAACGCATAATGTCACCAACGGGTCAAACGGGTGAACTGGTCAAACATGTCTATTCTTCTAAAACCTTAAGTCTTGGTTGTAGTGCACTTAGGGTTTCTCATATTCTCTGTTTGCACATACTCATGTACTTACATGATCTAGGTAACCTCTGAGGGGTTGACTGTTCACTTTGTCTTTCAAGTAAACTCTAGTACTCAATACGCGTATCAGGTGAGTTCATGCCCCACTGTTTTACTTAATCTCTTTTGGGGGAGATAGCATACTGGTAACTTTATAAACGCTTTTTATATTAAGATGTGTATGATATTAATATAGTGCTGTTTACCATGATAAAGTCCTCACACTTTCGAATTGTTAATATTGAATAGCGGGGAAACTTGGGTAGTACTACTGGGTCTGACGAGCCCCACCTGTGTGACTCGAGGTCAACCGGGTGCAATTTGTCCTATGTACATTTGTCACGACATGGTAAGTCGTGACGGGAGGCAAACATAACACAGTCAGCTTCAATTGCGAAATCACTATATATTAATATCTATTTGTTAATGGACTAGCTATTGCTATGATATATATTATGTTGGCTATTTCTACCTCCTTATGTGTTTCCGTGGTGTTGTATGATATATATTATGTTGGCTATTGCTATTGTTAACGAGTCGGGGGTCTCTTTGGAAGCGGTCTCTCTATCTCCCAAGATAGAGGAAAGACTTGCCACCATCTACCCCTCCCAGACCCTGCTATTAAACGGGATACACTGGGTATGTTTGTTTGTTTGTTTGTTAATGGACTAGCTATATATTACAATGCACATGCTTATATATATATATCACGATTGTTAAACTGTTATGTTTAAACGCAAACTCTTGACTCACCAACCATTGTGTTGACTTTTAGTATGCTATTCTCAGGTCGTTAATCCGGATTGCCAGTAGGAGCACTGCACGAGTCAAGCATGCATCCTAACACTTAAACAATGATACATTTGTTTATCTTTACATTTTGGGTTTTAAACAGTTGGTTGGCGCATGTTTTTCCATTTTATACATTATTATATTTGGGTTTGTTTTATTACTATACGCTTCCGCATGATTTTTAAAGTATGAACTTTGGTTTGTTATGTTAAACGTGGCATATAGAGTCGTTCTGAGTAACTATTGACTGTGATCTTGGTTTGTTCACACGCCTCGCGGTAAAACTCCGCACGTGGATTTTGAGGGTGTGACAGATTGGTATCAGAGCCATTGGTTATAGAGAACTAGGTTGCATACACACTAGACTATAACCGCACACAGTTAGTTAGTTACTTGTTCCTGGTTTTCTACTGTATACTCATTAGCATACACAAATCACACTCTCTACAGCACGACATCTTCATCGAGAGCACCTAGTAAACGACCAGCATCACCCACACGATCAGAGTCCCCACCTCCGGGACCAGTACCCGACGATGACTGGGCCTCCTTTGGACTACCCACGAGGTGAGTTCGACTGGGATCAATCGTTTGTGCCACCTGAACGTGACCCTCCACGAGACTAGAGTTTCTACCTTGAGTTCGTAGATCACCTCATGTATAGGGAACGTGTACCAACACCAAAACCCAGAACTAGGACCAACACCGAGCAACCATTACCTTCACTTCCACGGACGGTACGGTCCAACGAGCAGGTGATTGCTGCATTGGTGGCAGCAGTGTACACGGAGCAACACCGGGTCCGGCGACTCACTAACGATGTTTGTACACTACAGCACGAGGTGTACACGCTACGACACCAGCTGGATGCACTCGAGGAGCATCATGGTAAGACCTTGGAGGGGTGTTACCAAATGCGGGACGGTTACCAGACGCTTAGTGGACGCATGACCGCACGAGAGCAGCGCGATGAAACAGCCGACAACAGGATTGCTGCATTAGGAGCTCAGTTGGCGGCGCTTCAGATCGCCATAGCTCCTGCTCCTGTGGAGGCCCCCGAGGAGGAGGAGGAACCAGAAGAGGAACCTAAGGGAGAACCTGAGGAAGAACCTGTAGAGATGGATGATGACAGTGACGGTTCAGATATAGTTGATTGATTCTATTCTATTTCCTTTAAACGACTTGGACTATGTAGCGTTTCTTTATTTTGGAACCTATGTGGAAAGAGTTGTTTCCCCACCCGAACAACAAACTCAAATTTTGACATTGATAAATAAATTGTGACTCATTTGCAAATTTATTTACCTTTGGTTATTATTTTTGTTATAAATGTTGTGGTGATGACGAATTCATTTCTTTCTTATTGTTTACTATACTTCAATGAGTAACCTCAAACAGTGGTCCTATTCGATTGATTCATTACTCATTATTGTATTTGTGAATGTAAAGTGAATAATGGATGTCCGAGGACGTGGACGTGGTCGAGGACGCGGGCGCGGGCGTGGACATGGCGTCGGTGACCAAGGTGCCGGTGACCAAGGCGTTGGTACTATAAATATGACCCCTTCGGAACTGGCTGCTCTAATAAGTGCACAAGTCCAAGCAGCGGTAGCTGCGGTAGCTGCTGCTCAAGTAGGACAGCCAGTAGGACCGCCAGCGTGTACCTACAAGTCCTTTATGGACTGCAAGCCTCACACCTACAGCGGGACCGAGGGAGCTGTAGGGTTGGTAAGGTTGTTTGAGAGGACGGAGTCTGTGTTCTCAAAGTGTAACTGTCCACCTGCTGACCATGTGAAATACGCTACGGGAACGTTGGATGGTGCAGCATTGTCCTGGTGGAACGCTCAAGTGCAGATGCTAGGGCAAGCCATGGCAAATGAACTCCCATGGAATGAGTTTAAAGATATGATGACCAAGGAGTACTGTCCTCGAAGTGAAGTCCAAAAGCTGGAAATGGAATTTTGGCAGCTGAAAACGCAAGGTTCAGAGATCGAGACTTATACCACAAGAATTCATGAGCTGGCCACCCTATGTTCAAGAATGGTAAACGAGATGCACAAGCGAGTGGAACACTACATCCGGGGATTGGTGCCCGAGATTAGGAGTATGGTGACTTCCTCCAACCCAGCCACTATTCAACAAGCTATCCGCCTAGCCTACAAACTGACTGATGAAGCTGCGGAGCAAGGACGGTTACCAAAACGGGGCGCTGCGGCGAGCGTGCCTGACAACAAAAGGAAGTGGGATGCCTCCAACACCCCAACAACAACAACAATAAATCATCATCGTCCGGTGGTCAACATCAATCTCAGCAACAATCACCGCAACAACAACAAAAGAGGTTCAACAACAATCGTAATTTCAACCAGTCAGCCTCAAACAGTCAAGGACCCAGCGGTTACGGTGGTAAACAGCCGAGGTGTACGCGATGCAACTATCATCATGTTAGGAGATGTGACAACGGTATGGCAAAATGGGACACTTAGCCAAGGATTGTTGTGGTGATTTGGTTAGGAAGCCACAACAACCTCATGAGACTCCAAAGGGTTGCTTTGAGTGTGGGAAAGAAGGGCACTACAGATGAAACTGCCCGCAGCTGAGGAAAAACGGTAATGGCAATGGCCAAAACAACAACAATCAAGGAAACAATAACAACAATGATGTAAAAGGCAATGGAAATGGTGGTAATAATACTGGAGCCAAAGGGAGAGCCTTCGTCATTGGCTCAGGTGAGGCTCTAAATGACCCTACTACTGTTACTGGTAGGTTTTCTGTCAATGGATGTTTGCTATGGTACTGTTTGATACTGGAGCCGATAGGAGTTTCATATCCTTAAAGTTCTGTAGTCTTCTAAGTGATATCCCTTCTGCCTTAGAATCTAAATACACCGTATAATCGGCCAACGGTAAACAGATCCATGTAACACACATCCTTAGAGATTGTAAGATAGAGTTCGCTGGTCATACTTTCACTATAGATCTTATGCCTATTACACTAGGAAGTTTCGACGTTGTGGTAGGCATGGATTGGCTCTCTAATAAGCAAGCGGAAGTCATATATCACGAGAAAGTCATACGAATCCCTGTTGGTGATGAAATCCTTACAGTCCGAGGCGATAGGAGTGGTGCAGTGATGGGCATTATCTCTACATGAAAGCACAAAAGTTATTACGAAAAGGCCGTTTGGCTATTCTGGCACTCGTCACCGATAAGCAACCAGAGGAAAGAAAAATAGAGGGTATTCCAGTGGTACGAGACTTTCCAGAGGTGTTTCCAGATGATCTTCCTGGACTACCACCTCATCGTCAAGTGGAATTCCAAATCAACTGACTCCCGGTGCAGCCCCGATTGCTAGAGCACCTTATCGATTAGCACCGAACGAACTACAGGAGTTGTCATCACAACTTCAGGAGCTTTTAGATAAGGGCTTTATTGACCTAGCACATCACCTTGGGGAGCCCCTGTCCTCTTTGTTAAGAAGAAAGATGGCACGTTCCGAATGTGCATTGATTATAGGGAGTTAAACAAAGTCACAGTCAAGAACCGATACCCTCTACCTCGTATCGACGATTTGTTTGATCAGCTTCAGGGATCAAGTTATTATTCGAAGATTGACTTGAGGTCTGGTTATCATCAACTCAGAGTCCGTGAGGAAGACATTTCAAAACTACGTTTCGTACTCGTTATGGTCATTAAAAGTTCTTGGTCATGCATTTTGGGTTGACTAATGCACCTGCGGTGTTCATGGACCTCATGAATCGCGTGTGCAAACCCTATCTTGATCAGTTTGTTATTGTGTTTATCGATGACATACTGATATACTCTAAGACCAAGGAGGACCATGAAGAGCATCTACGATTAATCTTAGAACTACTGAAGAATGAGCAACTGTACGCCAAATTCTCTAAGTGTGACTTTTGGATACGCGAGGTGCAATTTCTAGGTCACATTGTTAATAAGAAGGGTATACATGTTGATCCTGCCAAGATTGTGGCGATAAAGAATTGGGCTATACCTAAGACACCGAGTGAGATAAGACAATTTTTGGGATTAGCAGGGTATTACCGACGATTCATAGAGGGATTTTCTAAGATTGCACAACCTCTCACAGCTTTGACCCACAAAGGAACGACATACAAATGGGGAGAAAGTCAAGAGGCGGCTTTTCAGCTATTAAAACAGAAACTCCGTAGTGCACCATATTGGCACTGCCAGAGGGGACAGATGATTTCGTGGTGTATTGTGACGCATCCATTCAAGGATTGGGTTGTGTCCTGATGCAACGTGACAAAGTGATAGCTTACGCCTCAAGACAACTAAAGGTTCATGAGAAGAACTATACTACCCCTGACCTGGAATTGGGTGCAGTGGTTTTTGCCTTAAAGATTTGGAGACATTACTTGTACGGTACCAAATGCACTATATACACCGATCACAAGAGTCTTCAACATATCTTTGAGCAAAAGGAGTTAAATATGAGGCAACGACGTTGGGTAGAACTTCTGAATGATTATGATTGCGCTATCAAGTATCATCCTGGAAAGACGAACGTAGTTGCCGATGCCTTAAGCCGAAAAGAAACAGCTAAACCCAGGCGTGTACGAGCCTTACAGCTTACGATCAGTACCATCTACCTGAACAAGTTAAGGAAGCACATATAGAAGCATTGAAAGAGGAAAACATTGGTTCTAAGTCGTTAAGGGAATGGATAAACAATTGGTAGTGAAAGAGGATGGAATTCGGTACTTCATGGATAGACTTTGGGTGCCTGTCTATGGAAATCTGAGGGATTTGGTTATGAGCGAGGCACACAAGTCTAAATACTCTATACATCCTGGATCTGACAAGATGTATCATGATCTAAAGGCGCACTATTGGTGGCCTAACATGAAGGCGGACGTAGCTACACATGTGAGCAAGTGTTTGACCTGTTCGAAGGTAAAGGTGGAATACCAAAAACCATCCGGACTGTTACAGCAACCCGAGATACCAATGTGGAAATGGGAACAAATTTATATGGATTTTATCACTAGGTTACCCGGACTAATACCGGCTGTGATACAATCTGGGTTATTATGGATCGGTTGACCAAGTCCGCTCACTTTCTTGCAATCAATGAAAAGGATAAGATGGAGAAGTTAACCCGACTGTATCTTAAGGAAATCGTTTCGAGACACGGTGTACCAATCTCAATTATCTCTGATCGCAATGCTTGTTTCATATCACACTTCTGGCAATCACTACAAAAATCTCTGGGTACACGATTGGATATGAGTACTTCTTATCATCCACAGACTGACGGTCAGAGTGAGCATACCATACAGACTTTAGAGGATATGCTACGTGCTTGTGTGATTGATTTCGGGAACAACTGGGAAGTTCACCTACCTTTGGTGGAATTTTTCTATAATAATAGTTATCACACTAGCATACAGGCAGCACCTTTCGAGGCTTTGTATGGGAGAAAGTGTCGATCAGCGGTTTGCTGGACTGAAATTGGTGATAGTCAACTAACGGGTCCCGAACTAATACACGAAACCACCGAGAAGATTGTGCAGATACGGAACCGTATGGCTGTAGCACGAGATAGACAGAAAAGTTATGCTGACAAGAGACGGAAACCTCTAGAGTTTCAAATTGGTGACAAAGTGCTACTGAAAGTCTCACCGTGGAAAGGCGTAGTTCGGTTTGGCAAGCGAGGAAAGCTGAATCCGAGGTACGTTGGACCATTTGAGATACTGGAAAAAATAGGTCCAGTGGCCTATCGACTAGCCTTACCTGATTCACTGAGTGGAGTTCACAATGTGTTTCACGTTTCAAATCTGAAGAAGTGTTTATAGGATAAGACACTAATTGTACCACTAGAAGATGTTCAAATGGATGAACAATTACGCTTTATCGAAGAACTAGTCGAGATGATGGATCGTGAGGTGAAAACACTTAAGCAAAGCAAGATACCCATAGTCAAGGTTCGTTGGAACTCGCGACGTGGACCGGAATTCACGTGGGAACGTGAAGATCAAATGAAGCTTAAGTACCCTCAACTGTTCGAGATGATGCCTGCAGACAACGGTATTGATTTAAATTTTGGGACGAAATTTCTTTCAACATGGGGATGATGTGACAACTCATCCAAAACTCACTCTATTTCGATTTCTGTGTGCCAATGCAGTAGACCAGTGATGGAACACTCTCACCGTGTGATGGAACACTCTCACCATGTAACGTAATTTTCGGGATGAAAATTCTTTCAACATGGGGATAATGTGACATCCGGTGATTTTCCGTTAGCAAACTCCGTTAGTTCCGTTAAGTTTTGCATACACGTGTCGTAAGCACACACTAATTGTCGTTTGACGTTGGTGACCTAATAATAATTAATAATGTTAATTTAATAATAATCTAGTTGATTAGATGATTATTGTGTTATGCTTATGTGTTTACGCGATTTAAAGACTATTGGGAATTTTATCGCGTAACGCGGAAACGCGTGTGTTAATTCGTATGTCTTGTGTTTTTATAAATAAAATATACAAGTGTTACCATTAGTTTAGATGTTAATATTATTAAGTTAAAAACACATTACAAATAGTTTAAAAGCTTAAACTTTATAAAAAATATAAAATGCAAGTTTTAGAGGGGGTATTCTTGTAAATTAGTTAAAACAAAACACCACAAACCCAACCCTTCCCCCATTCGACCGTGACCTGCAGCCCCATCCCCTCTCCCTGCGATTTTCAGCCTAGAGCAGCAAATTAGCCACGGTTTTAATCGATTTCAAGCACTATAACGCGATTTGGACCTTCCTTGACAAGTATACACGTGAATTGAAGGTTAGTTTTGTTGTTTTTGTGGGTTTCTCATTAGGGCTGAACCCTAGCTGCGAAATTGGAAGTTATTGGGCTGAAATTTGATTTTTGTTGATGTTAACATGTTAGTTAGGGTATGTATGTTGTTTAAAGTTGATTATGCAAGAAAACTACGCTTTTGATTGATTGATTATGAACCTTGATGAATATGAACCCTAATTCGAAAATTTTGGGGATTTTGTGGAATTGATTGTTGTTTGAGGTTTGGGATGTTAATAAGTTAGTATGAATGCTAGCAAACATGAATCATGCAAGAAATTGTGATTTTGATGCTTGGATCATACCTTACTATTAATAGTAACTTTTGTGCATTAACTTGGTAATTCAATGATGAACTGATGGTATTAGGGTGTTAATGATGTTGTATGAATATTAGGATTATGATATGAATGCTAGATTGTTGCTATGAATGCTAGAAATCTTAGGTTGGATGTTGTTGTTCATATCTTGCCAAAAGTAGAAACTTTTTAGATGTGAATTGATGAATTATGGTAGTTTGATGTTGTTGATCATGGTTAGTTGTTGTTATGAACTTGAAATAGTATATTATTGATGAATTGTATGTACATTGGGTGTTTAGTAGGTTCTGGGATGAACTTTCCCAAAAGGGAAACTTTATTTTGGATGAACATTGGATATTGGGAATTTGACATGTTCATGACATTAGGATCGTGCTAGAATGCTTGTTGTGGATGCCTAATGTGATAGAATTTGTAAATTGGGTCGTATGGAATGTTTATTAGGTTGTTATGTGATTTATGCACTTTGAAGATCATGTATGGATTTGTATGTTGACTAGTAACTAGGACATCACGTTTGGGACTGGAAATCAATCATCTTGATGTATGTGGTATGTATTGGACATATTGAATGTGTTGTGGTTAGTATGGATGATTATTTGGTAAATTATCTGTTTTGACCCGTATATGCTAATTCATGGTTATAGGTCATATAAGTAGGTTATGCATGATCTGACTTTTTATATGATACACTAGTTGTGTTATGAACACACTGAGTATGCTAGATGCTAAGAACTTACATGACTTGTATGATATGTACATAGTATGATGATTTAAGCAATGCATTGGGAATGTAGCATAATATGTGATTCACTAGAATGTTAACCATGAATAATATGTGAACATGATTGTCTAAATGGTTTACAACGCATAATGTCACCAACGGGTCAAACGGGTCAACTGGGTCAAACATGTCTATTCTTCTAAAACCTTAAGTCTTGGTTGTAGTGCACTTAGGGTTTCTCATATTCTCTGTTTGCACATACTCATGTACTTACATAATCTAGGTAACCTCTGAGGGGTTGACTGTTCACTTTGTCTTTCAAGTAAACTCTAGTACTCAATACGCGTATCAGGTGAGTTCATGCCCCACTGTTTTACTTAATCTCTTTTGGGGGAGATAGCATACTGGTAACTTTATAAACGCTTTTTATATTTAAGATGTGTATGATATTAATATAGTGCTGTTTACCATGATAAAGTCCTCACACTTTCGAATTGTTAATATTGAATAGCGGGGAAACTTGGGTAGTACTACTGCGTCTGACGAGCCCCACCTGTGTGACTCGAGGTCAACCGGGTGCAATTTGTCCTATGTACATTTGTCACGACATGGTAAGTCGTGACGGGAGGCAAACATAACACAGTCAGCTTCAATTGCGAAATCACTATATATTAATATCTATTTGTTAATGGACTAGCTATCTATTACAATGCACATGCTTATATATATCACGATTGTTAAACTGTTATGTTTAAACGCAAACTCTTGAACTCACCAACCATTGTGTTGACTTTTAGTATGCTATTTCAGGTCGTTAATCCTGATTGCCAGTAGGAGCACTGCACGAGTCAAGCATGCATCGTAACACTTAAACAATGATACATTTGTTTATCTTTACATTTTGGGTTTTAAACAGTTGGTTGGCGCATGTTTTGCCATTTTATACATTTTTATATTTTGGGTTTGTTTTATTACTATACGCTTCTGCATGATTTTTAAAGTTTGAACTTTGGTTTGTTATGTTAAACGTGGCATATAGAGTCGTTCTGAGTAACTATTGACTGTGATCCTGGTTTGTTCACACGCCTCGCGGTAAAACTCCGCACTTGGATTTTGAGGGTGTGACAGTTGGTAACTAAATCAAGATCAAACAGCCAATCAGGACCAGAACCTTTCACACTGGGAGTGTGCTCATTGAAGGTTAAATTAGCTGACTCTTTAACTATTCTAGTTCTCAGATTTTATACTCTAGATGCCTTAGCTTGGGAAAAGTATCCAATGAAGTGTTCATCATCTAATTTCTCAGTAGATTTGGCTACTTGATCTTTGGTATTCAAGATGGTGCAAGCACATCCAAATGATCTAAGGCAACCAATGAAAGGTATCCTTTTATGCCACATCTGATATGGAGTATTACCATGAGTCTTAACTACTAAACTCTATCTGCACATTGCATGTAGTGTTGACTACCTCTGCTCAGAAGGTGATGGGCAGTTTAGAGTCAGACAACATGGTTCTAGCAGCTTCAATAAGTGTCATGTTTCTCCTCTCTGCAACACCATTTTACTGAGGAGTCCTGGGAGCACAATACTGTCTTGAAATACCCTTTTCATCACAAAATGTGTCAAGGATTTAGTCCTTGAATTCAATTCCTTGATCATATATTATGGTCTTGACCTTGTGATAAAATTGATTCTCAATTTTCGTAACGAAGTTCTTCAAGATCTCAGGAGTCTCATCCTTAGTTATAAGGAAGAAGAGCCAAGTGAATCATGTGAAATCATATGTGTCACACCCCAACCTTGACGGCGGAATCGTCGAGATGTGAGGGTTAAGATTGTTCACAGCCACATAACGCTAACCTTAAATGTAAATATTACTATCATAAGTTTCAAATGCAATTACAACCATAAGTCTTAACATGAAATAAGTCAATACATAAACAAAAGTAATCCAAACCTTTTTAATCTTTAATCTAGGTCCAAATCCTAGTTTTAGTGCATGCTTCAAAAGATCACTTGAAACCAGGGCATTTCCTGAAACACGTTAAAAATAACGGGTCAACTATAAAGTTGGTGAGTTTCCAAGGGTTTCACATACATAATATACCATGGATTTCAAGCAGCAATTCATGTCATAGGTTATGAGTTAGCATGTTTATAGAACACATATAGTACAATCAAACCTCGACTAGATTATAAGTTTATATGATTGGCTAAGTGTACTTGGTTCTCATGATGAACAAGCATACGTCATCAGGAGCCGATAATACATCGGCTTTAGCACCAAATAGGCTTGTCAGGACCAAGATCTAAGACGTCGCCAAGCTAGCAATAGTTAATGATTGTAAACAATATATGTATCTCATATAAGACTTACAATACACAAATAACCATGACAAAATAAAGTATGAATTGCATGTGCTTTTATAAGATTTAAACGTTTATAAGTGTATGTTGAATAATGTAACATGTTTCACTCCAAAACGGTGTGAAATAACATAAAAAGGGGCAAGGAAACTCACATGATCAATAAGTATAAATATGATGACTAATAAGAATATTAATAAGCGTCGTTCCAACGTGAGTCGTCATAAGACACCTAAATATATAAATACATTCACAAGGTTATGGTTTTATTAGTAAGTTTAATATTTTAACACGAACTAGGGTTTTAGGTGAATTTGGGGATTTTTATAAGTATGTTAAATATTTTAAGATAAAATTACCATTTATGTATTTTAATAGAGAGCAAATAAAATATACTAATTGTACATGTTTTTTGTATATAGAAATGCAAGGAATAATTATTTGAAATAAAATTTAGTTATAAGTTGGAATAAGTTTTCATAACTTTTAAAATAACCATCATTATAAATATATATATATATAGATATTGTTGAACAACTATTTTAGTGATTTAAACCATTATTTAAAGCCTATTTTATAAGAAAATAGCTAAATATATTATTTATCTAAACTATTTAATAAAAATATTAAAATATTTTAGTAAATAAGTTTTCAGAAATTATTATGGTGTCTTAAAATTTTAACAAGTTTATAAATCAATTTTTTATAATATATTTGGTTATAACATTTATAAATAAATTTTATAATAAGGTGTTAATATGTTTTACATGAATAAGAAAAATATTTAGATGATTTTAAAAAAGATTAGAAGTTTGTAAAAATCATTTCTATGTATATTAAAATTTTTCTATAATTAAAATTAGGTTTAAAACCCTTTTAAAAAAAACAGAGGGTGCCTGGGTCCGAACCCGGGACCTCTTGGTTATGGGGATAGTGACTTAGCCAGTGAACCAAGGCTCTCAGCCGCGGTATATCCCGGTTCTAAATTCTTTTAAACAAAGTTAATAAAGTGCCCCCAAACTCAAGAACCCTAGATTGTTCCCACATCAAATGGTTATTAATTCGAGGTTGATAACCGAATTAACCATGGGGCTTTTGCTCCCCATGCTTAGCCGATCATAAACATGTACATAACTTACCTAATTTCAATAGGGTTGGTGCGTTATGCTCGAGTTTCCCTCGGTTCACTCGCGAAGAAACAGATGATTCAAATCAAAATTGGTTCACTCGCGAAGAAACAGATGATTCAAATCAAAATTGATGTGAAGTTTGAAAGAAATTGAGGTTACAGATAGTTGAAAGGGGTTAAAAGAACGTTTTCCCTCAGTTTTATAGGTTCGATTTGGTCGATCTAGTCTCGAACGGGTTTCTCCATTTGATACGTTTGTTTCAGTTATTATTTGATGATTAATTGATTGTTAATCACAAATTAAACTACACATTTAGTTTAGTAGTGATTGCACGTACGTTTCCGATCGTTTAATTTGATTAATCAACAGATTGTTTACTTTGAACGGTTACGAACCGATTGTGATGATTGATTTTGGTTAAATCCCCTTTAATGCCGACTATAATGATTCAATTGGCTATGGGTCCGAGTTCGCGATGATACCACGGTTCGATTGGTGCCTTTATCTGGTCTAAAAAACGCTTAATAATAGGTGATCGGTGGTCACCAGAGCTCGGCCGGAGAGTGGCCGCCGGTGACCGGAAAATGTGGGTAAAGGTGGGGAAGAAAAAAGTTTTGGTTAATTACATCTTTGGTCCCTGTAGTTTTGTTTTGGTTATTTTATGCTAAATCATTAATTCAAGTTTTAGAAATTACATAATTGCCCCTGAACTTAATTACTTTAACTTCTAAATCTTTTTAGGTTTAAATAGTTTTATAAATTGTTGTTTTTATTATTATATTAGTTGTTTTACTATTATACTTACTATTATTATATTTATTATTATTATTATTATTAAGATTATTCTTATTCTTTATTGTTATTAATTAGTAATAGTAATAATTAAATCATTCAAACCCAAATTAAAGATTTAAAGGAAAACCAAAAAGAAAATAAGCATAACTAGTCTCCAAAGTTTCATGAATGGCATAAAAGGTCCTTACAAGAATTAACGAGGTTAGCAAAAATACAAGATGTTACAAATGTGATCACCAAATTGTATGAGATTCTTCCTAGACTCATTACACTAGTGGGACCAAAGAGACCCATGTGTAATAGTGTACGAGAGTAGTTTTAGAGTTCTTTTCCTTTGGCTTGTAAGACAACTTATGTTGCTTCTCTTTCAGGCATGCAACACAGTGATCATCACTTGTAAACTCTTACTTTGACATTCCAGTTACTAATCATTCTTAATTAATTTATTTATATTCTTAAACTTTACATGGCACATTCTTTTAATTCTAAAGAAAACATCACTATTTGTTTTAGATAGAAAGCAAGAAACTTCTCCTGAAGGGGATGTTTCCTGCAAATCCATCTTGTATATGTTCCCTATCCTGGAGGCTCCGAGTAGGAATGCTATGAGGAATGACCACCCCGGGCTTGAGAACAATGCACTCATGCTCAATGAAGAGCATGTTATGTCTCTAATCATAAAATTAGGATACACTCAGTAATATACCCAAGCTTCTTGACAAAGTTTACATTTTCAATACTAAACTTACCATTTGTGACTCCGCCCCTTCTAGTAATGTAACCACCTACATCTCTTCCAAAAGCAGCTGACCCTCTATCAATTTTCTTAAAGTTTTAAAGCAAAGAGACATTGCATGTCATATGCCTGGAACAACCACTATCAATTATCTATACATTTCTTTTGTTCTTTAGTGATCCTGCATAAAAAGAGATTGTTAGTTATATTTGAAAACCTAAGCCTTATTGGTCTTGGCTTATCAAAGTGGACTGAAGACAATGCAACAGTGACTAATCCTATATTTAGACTTTGAGGATCATCTCCTGTTATTGTTGAAGAACTTTCAGTCATATGGTCTTCTTTTATCTTCCACACCATATTTGGAAGATTAAACTTGACCTTAAACACTTCAAAAGTTTTGAAAACTTCAGAAGTTTGGAGACTAGACCTTCAAAAGATCTTGCTTTCACTACAGCAAGACTCAGTACTTCAGAAACATTCCTTTCTTCCAAGACTAAATTTTCTTCTGAAGACAAGTTTTCACTTGTCTTCTTTTCCATTTGGAGCTTTTGAAAGGAAAATATTTTCCTTCCGAAGATTTCTGTTGGGTCTCTATAAGGCTGGTGCAACCAAAACTACTTCACATAGTCGATTTTGGTGCTACATTCAAAGGCTTCCGAAGCCAAGTATGAGAACTTCCAAAGTCTGAAGTAACAGCTGAAGACATCAGCTGAAGACATCTTCTGAAGACAAAGTCTTAAGATAACAGCTGAAGACATCAGCTGAAGACATCAGCTGAAGAAATCTTCCGAAGACAAAGTCTGAAGACAAGAGCTGAAGACAAAAAGTCTGAAGACAAGAGCTGAAGACAAAGTCTGAAGACAAGAGCTGAAGACAAAGTCTGAAGACAAACTCTACTTCCAAAGACAAAGAAGACTCCAAGCCTCGGAAGAAGCAGTCTTCCGAAGTATAAGTGGCTTCGGAAGAAGTTATTCTTCTGAAGCAATTTAAACTTCGGAGGACATTGCTATAACCAGTAGACATAAGTATGGTCTCTGACAATCCGCTGCAGACCTCTGATACAGCATGACTTCTTCCTAAAGAGCCATGTTGTTGACCATACTTTATTCTACTGTTTACCTTTTTATGATAGTACATGTTACCAACTTTAGTTGGTGACAAAAGGTAAGTCAGGGACATGTCCTGACTACCAAATCTCAGATAAGGTATCCGAGATACCTTAACCTATAGTCTTGTAGTATAGGCTTTTTGGTATAGGTTTCCAGCTGGGATCAAAGTATATCCGGCTGTAGGTAGTATATATATAGTTCTCATTGTAACGATTGTGCCTTGTAAGAGTCGTGTAATCCTTTGAGTTGAGAATCAATATATAAAAGTACCTTGAAAATTACTTCATGTGTTTATTATCATTTGCTACTTGTTATATTGTGATCAACTCTTGTTAAGACTCTTTTTGAGTGTTGTTCAAGGTGAGTTTGAGAGAAAGAAACCACTTGTTGAGTGACCAAAACCGATCCTGCAATTGGTATCAGAGCTTTGGCTCTTGATTGCGTGATCTAACCATCCAAATCAACTCGTTTTTCACTCCTCCCTATAACCCATTCACTCAAATGGTCGCTCTCTCAAAAGCTGATATGGAAACTGGTACCATGACCAAGTCCCCACTGATCACCCCTGAAGATTTTGACACATGGTGCACTAGAATGGAAGGCTTCATCAAGTGTCAAGACTCAAGGATGTGGGACTCCATTGTTAATGGTCCTTTCATACCAAGCACTACTTCTGCTACTGGTAATCGCATTATTCCAAAAGATGTTGATGATTACTCAGAAGAAGATAGGCTTGATCAAGGGCTATGACTTCTCTTCAAACTGCTCTTCCAAACTCCATCTACAGAGGCTTCAAGAAGTGCAAGACAGCTAAAGATCTATGGGATGCACGAAGCTCATGTATGAAGGATCCAAGGAAACTAAAGAGAACAAGAAGGATCTCTTAAAGCAGCAGTTTGAGAACTTCACTTTCAAGGCTGGAGAGACCTTGACTCAACAATACTTCAGGTATGTTGAGATAGTGGATACTCTGGTGGATATTGGAGTACCTCTTGAGAATAGAGACATAGTTAGGAAGTTCATGTCTTCCCTTCCTAAACTATGGATCAAAAGAAACTTCGGACCTTAAAACTCTTTCTCACAGAGTTGTATGGTATCCTAAGTGCATTCCAGATGGAGATGAACATGCAGAACTCCTCTGGTAACTCCAATAACCAACTGAGTTCAGCCCTTCATGTGGTTGAAAGGGAAATCACAGAACCACAACATCAGTTGCTGTGCTACCCTGACAACTCACATATTGGACCCTACATTACTCTACCTGAGACTCCAAGGTCTCAAAGGCTCAACACAACTCCTTTCAGGATAGTTGTGCCTTTGTCTCTGGAAGTGGACACTCTGGTGATTTTCAATATTGCTTTGATGATCTTGAGTGCTTCAGTCCAGATGATGTAGAGTATGTGGACATTGTCCAACAGATGGCTCTCTTAACCTACAGAGCGAAGAAGTTCTTCAAGAGAACTGGAAGGCAATTCCCTCAAAACCCTGTCAACAGCAAGTTTGGGTTTGACAAGAGCAAAGCAAAGTGTTACAACTGCAACCAACTAGGTCACTTTGCTAGGGAATGCAAGGCTCCCAAGAACAACCCGGAACCCCACAGGCCTCCACACATCCCTCAAAGCATGAGAGAAAGACAACTGAAACAGCTGCAATAGCTCAAGAAGTTGACTGGAGCTTCATGGTACAGGATGTGACTCCCGCTCAAGCACTCATGGCCGGAACAGATGATGCTCAGGTATATGAACATCTTTGCACTCAGCTGTATTGCTAAGGTTAAACTTTATAAGGATTACAATATGGAAATCAGATCTGATGTTGAGTCATTAAATATCTTAAAATCTGACTTTAAAAGAGCTGAATCTGACTATCAAAAGAAAATTGAGAGTTAGAGAAAACTGTGTCTCTTTTAAAACATGAACAAACCAATTACAAGACTCAAATCAAAGATCTGATATCAAAGCTGTCTGAAGCACAAGCCGGCTTGTCACTGCTGAGGCTCAGGCCAGGAAGCAAGCTATTGCTGAGCAAAACTTCCAAGCTATTCTTGCATCATCCTCTCATTCCAAAATGTTTTATCAAAAAAAGGAGGGTTGGGAACCAATGAAATAGCTCCACCACACTCTTATGAGTCTATTAGACTACCTAGATGTGGTACTGAGAGCAAGAGGTTCCAACTGCTGACCCTTCTCCATTGGAACTAAAGGATGAGGCAAAAATAGTGGCCACCACAGGGGAGAAACAGGAAGATACACTCATCTCCACCTGTGAAGATCAAATCCTAACCACCAAGGCAAGAAGAAGCAGAGCTAAAGCTGCTAGAAAGACTGCCAAGAAGTTGCGAGTCCAAGCTGAAGATTGACCCAAAGCAAAAAGGTGTCTTCATCTCTGCTGGATTCCAAGTGGTAGGTACTTCTGATTCAGGAAAGGAGTGTAGTACCAGCACTCCTGTCCTACTAAAGGATCAGAAGTTGAAAGGGAAAGTTGCTGATGAAGAAAAGAAATCCAAGAAACAGCAATCTTCAAATTCCCAAAAGACTAACATTGCATGCATAATGTGTGGTCTGCACAACCACATGGCTAAAGATTGTTACTACAATCCAGCAAGCACACACTATGCAAATAATGTTAGAAAAGAAGGAGTCAGGGAAAGTTTCACATTTGGACCATTTCAAACGGTCCAAATGATGAAAAAGGGAAAGTTGGTCTCGGAAGCCAAGTTGCTTTCAGAAGAAAGTATTCTTCCGAAGGGAAAATGGCTTCGGAAGCCAAAGCTTCTAAGGTTCGGAAGAACAAGAAAGCTCCCTGAAACCATCCCAGAAGAAGACTTCTTCGGAAGAAAAGGTGGTGAAGGCTTCTTCGAAAAGAAAGAAGCTTCGGAAGAAGACCATGCTGCAAAAGCTTCAACAAGCTCATCCTCAAAGATCAACCAAGGGATGGATTGGAAGATCAAGGAAGATGCTGCAGCCCAAACCTCTTCTTCAACGACCTCTATTGAACCCCAATGCATATCTTTGGTTCAATTATGTCATTATCCTTGGAAGAGCCCAAGACCAGCAAGGCTTGGGCTTCCAAACAAAACTAACCATCTCATCTTATGTGCAGGGACATCCATTTGACAAGAACAACAATGTCTGGATTGTAGATAATGGATGCTCCAGGCACATGACAGGGAACAGATCTCTCCTTCAACAATTCAGAACTATGATGGAGGGCCTGTCCAATTTGGAGGTGAGACCGGAGGATATATTTCTGGCAGAGGAAGTATATCCAATGGTAGAATAAACATTGACAAAGTTCACTTTGTCAAACAGCTTGAACACAATCTGTTAAGTGTCTCTTAATTCTGTGACCAAAAGCATCAAATGCTTTTCACAGAACATGAGTGCATTATCCTCAAACCAGGGATGACAATTCCTCCGGAATTGGTGCTTCTTAGATCTCCCAGGAAAGGGGATATGTACAAGCAGATATGAACAATGCTTCTCCTATGGGTGAAGTATCATGCTTTCTTTCCAAAGCTGATAGTGATGAGTCAACACTATGGCATAAACGCATGTGTCATGTAAATTTTAAGACAATGAATAAATTGGTTAAAAATAACTTGGTACATGGTCTGCCTAAAAAGGAATTTTTCTGCAAAGATAATTGTGTTGCATGCCTGAAAGGGAAACAACACAGGTCATCTCATAAATCCAAATGTGCCAACTCCATCACTACTCTATTACACCTATTGCACATGGATCTCTTTGGTCCCACAAGTATAATGAGCATTGGAAGGAAATCATACTGCCTTGTGATTGTTGATGATTTTACAAGATTTACATGGGTATTCTTTTAAGAAGTAAAGATGAAACTGCTGAAACGTTAAAATCTTTTATTCTTAAAATAGAAATCAAATTGATCACAAGGTTAAGATCATTAGAAGTGATCAAGGGACTGAGTTTAAGAACTTTGTTCTTGACTCATTCTGTGACTCAAAAGGGATTGCCAGACAATAGTGCTCCCAGAACTCCTCAACAAAATGGTGTTGCTGAGAGGAGGAACAGGACACTTATTGAGGCTGCTCGAACTATGTTAGCTGATTCAAAACTACCTCTAACATTCTGGGCAGAGGCAGTTAGCACTGCATGCTATGTGCAGAACAGGGTTCTTGTAGTTAAGCCCCATGGAAAAACCCCTTATGAGTTATGGAACAAGAGGCCACCGTTGGCTTTCTAAGGTCCTTTGGCTGCAGTGTACCATACTTAACACAAAAGACAACTTAGCAAAGTTTGCTGAGAAGTTAGATGATGCTATCTTTGTTGGATACTCTTCTAGCTCCAAAGCTTATAGAGTATACAACATTAAGAATCAACAATTTGAGGAGTCATCCATATAGTTGTTAATGAGCACACTCCTTGTGTTAGGGGAATGGACCTGATTATATCTTTGACTTAGAATTGTTTCCAAACTATTCTAAACCATCTTGTGAGAATGTTTCAGCTGGAACAGGTGCTCAAGGTGATGCTGATGCCGATGCTAATCAACTATTTGAGCTACCCAGACATCTTCCAAATTCTCCAAGAGCTGAAAGACAACAAGCTTCAGCCATTCACAATCAGATAGTGTAACTATCTCAAGGAATAGTGAAGCTTCAACAAGTGAATCACTTGATGAACCTCAAAACTCATCAGGTGATCCATTACAACACCAGGTTGAAAGAAGTAGTATTCTAAAGGAACAGGCAACTGTTAATACTACTTCACTACCAACCATTGATGATGTTTCTCAGTCATTCAATCAGTCCTCATTAAATGACTTTGAAACAGCAGCTGGACAGAGTGATCCAGTTCCTGATCAGAATATGTCCAACCTGGACCTATCTCTGCAACTGGAAGTGATTCCTCGTCTTAGGATTCACAACACTCATCCAACTGAAAACATCATAGGGAATGTCTCTGAAGTTGTGAGAACAAGAGGGCAGACTCATCATGGGAATGTCTGCTTGTACTCATGCTTCTTATCTCAGATGGAACCCAAGAAGGTGAAGATGCCTTGAAAGATAGTAGTTGGATTGAATCGATGCAGGAGGAGCTGCATCAATTCAGAAGACAAAAGGTTTGGAATCTATGCCCACTACCTTCTGGTCAAGTACCCATAGGCACTAAATGGGTATTCAGAAACAAGAAAGATGATAGAGGCTTGATTATCAAGAACAAGGCAAGATTAGTAGTTCAAGGATACACCCAAGAGGAATGAATTGATTATACTGATGTCTTTGCACCAGTTACAAGACTCGAGGCAGTTAGGATCTTCCTTGCTTATGCTGTATCCAAGAACTTCACGGTCTACCAACTTGATGTTAAGTGTGCTTTTTCTATATGGATATAGATAGGGAAATCTACGTATGTCAACTCCAGGATTTGAAGACCCACAACACCCCAACTATGTGTGCAAGTTGGACAAAGCTCTATATGGGCTACACCAAGCACCTAGGCTGTGGTATGAGACCTTGTCTCAGTTTCTCCTGAAGAATGGCTACACCAGAGGTACCATTGATAAGACTCTCTTCATCAGGAAGATTGGAGAAACATTTTGCTAGTTCAAGTCTATGTTGATGACATCATATTTGGTTCTTCAAATGACCAAATTGTAAGGACTTTGAAAGCATTATGAAGCAGAAATTTGAGATGAGTTCCATGGGAAAAATGGACTTTTTCCTAGGAATTCAGATGAAGCAATTGAAGGAAGGATTTTTCATCAATCAATCCAAGTATGTCAATGACATCTTAGAGAGATTTGAGATGAAGGACTGTAAGCCAGCCAAGACACCCATACCAGAAACCATAATCTTTGCCCTGACCTTGAGGGGGAGGATACTGATCAACATCAGTATAGAGCAATTATTGGTTCTCTGATGTATCTCACTGCTAGTAGACCTGATATCTTGTTTGCTACTTGCATTTGTGAAAGATATCAAGTTGCTCCAAAGGTGTCTGACCTAGCTGCTGCAAAGAGAATCCTCAGATACCTCAAAGGAGCACCTAAACTAGGTCTCAGGTATCCAAGAAATAGTGATTTCAATCTCTATGGATACTCTGACAGTGACTATGGTGGCTGCAACATTGACAAGAAATCCACATCAGGAGGATGTCAATTTCTTGGTGGAAGGATCATTTCATGGCAAGGCAAGAAACAATCCTGTGTATCTACATCAACTGCTGAAGCTGAATACATCGCTGCTGCTAGCTGCTGTGCTCAGTGGCTGTGGATTCAGAACCAGATGATAGACTATGGATTCAACTTCATGAGTACTCCTATCCATTTGACAACAACAGTGCTATCTCCATCACAGAAAATCCAGTGAAGCACTCCAAGACAAAGCACATTGATATCAGGTATCATTTCATTAGAGATATTCATGAGAAAAATCTGATAAAGTTAATCAAAGTTGACTCAAATGAACAATATGCTGATTTGTTCATAAAAGCTTTTGATGAACAAAGATTTAAGTATCTCATATCAGCTATTGGGATGATAAATATTGATTAACTACCTCTTTTGAAAGCTTTTTAATGTGTAATCTCTTATGTCAATACAATTTAAGCCCTGTTACAAAAGATCTCTTTGAAATATTCCAAGTGTAAATTTCTTCTGAAGAGGAATTAACCCTCGGAAGATATTTGTAAATATCTTCCGAAGTAAATTCCTCAATGGAAATTTTCTTCTCGGAAGATTTTTTTAGTCTCGGAAGAAGCGATTGATTTCACATCAGATCTACTTCCGAAGCTTATAAAACTTTTCATTCGGAAAGCAGCTCTTACCTTCGGAAGCAATGTTTTGCTTCGGAAGAAAGAATTGCCTTCGAAAGACAAAATACCTTCGGAAACGTTTTATACTAGGAAAGAGAGTTCTTACTGTGTAACGATATCTTTTTGGGCCCCACTCTGTAAAAGGTAAAGATTTTGTTGATATTGTCTGAATATTTAAAATTATCCCTTACCGCCACTGTCATTTCATAACCGCCAACTGCCGCCCTACCACCATTACCTAAATTCCTACCATTTAAATAATCCAGACTGTTCAATTTCATCTTCTTTTACCGATTTACTACCCTAAACATTTCCTTCACTGCCAATCCTGAAATTCACCCAAGTTCAAGCTTACTTTCTCTTACAATGGCGCTAAACCCTCAGCACAACCAGGTCGCATTACTTGATTCGTCAAGAGATGCTGACTTCACTGAAAACATCACCTTTCTTTCTGAATCAACCTACCACACGGCGCTTACCGTTAACCCCCTTTTTACTCCAACCACATGATTGAATTTTGGAGAAACGGTCAAGCAGAAATCCTAAATAGGGTTCGCGTCCTAAGAACCCGCATTTATGGACAGGAGTTGATCATAAGTGAACAACTCATCAGGGAGCATCTAGATCTTCATGATGATGAAGCTCCTACTGAGTTTCCCAAAGAAGACTTGGATGGCACATACATCCTCATGGGATATGGTGGAGACGTGAACAGGTCAACCGTCTACAAATTCAACTTCGCATATCATTGGAAGTTTCTTCTGCACATCGTTCTTCACTGCCTATCCAACAAGTCTGGGGATGGGATCAAATCCCATACGAACTAGGATGCCTAGTTCACGGGTTGGTGAGAGGGTTGCGCTTCAATTACTCAAGGTTTGTGTTTACCAATCTACTTGGGAATTTTAGAAGGGAAACATTTTTCATGTATCCCCGATACATTCAACACATCATCAACTGTGAGTTAGAACAGAGCAAGCTTGTCTGTGCAGCTACTCTAACTGTTCCTCAAGTGCGGCCTGCCATCTTCAAGACTTTGAAGAAGGTGTCCATCAACTTCAATGGCAGGTATACTCCTTTACCTCCAGATATGATTGAGCGCATAGCTCCTGGTGACATCCCTGTTGACCCCACAGGTGATGAACCCACACCAGCAACCCTCACCATAAATGTCCCAATAACTTCCCCACCCATCAAATTAACATATCAGAGACGCCCCAAACGAACCCTTGTTCAATCTACTCTGATTGAACAAGCTCCTCCAGTTCAATCCAAAAGGACTAGAATGGAAACATGGGCTCCCACTCAGTCCGAGGTCACACCATCCTTCACCATTGACCTCAATTTGGGTTTTGAGCCTCCTCAGTCTCAAGCCCAAGAGCCCGACACCCAATCCTTTAGCCCACAGGGTGAGTATTTACACTCCCCTGTGCAGCCAACAAGGGACAGCCCCACAAGAGGCTCAATGCCTATAGACATTGATCTAGGTCCTGGGTCAGTAGGTTTAACCTCTCTATCCTTCACTGACCTATTACTCCAAACTGATGAAGAGATAACATCTATCCATGGCCATGAAGTTGATCTTCAACACCCCTCAAAGATCAACAGAGTCACGAGAGATCCCTTATCTCTAGCCCCCATCAGAAGTCAACAACTGAGGTGAGTCCCACTGATGTGGAGGGGACTCATGTAGGCTCAGTTGCCACTACTCAGAGTCTCTCATTGAGATCTCAGGACAGTGGTAACATCAATCAGACTGAGTCTACGGCAACTTTGCCCATTGATATCTCTGAAAGAGATGAATTTGAGCAAAGGTATCCAGGGTGCCAAGAAGCCACATCTGGTGGTGAGACTAAACATACTAGGTATGTTATCTCATCTCCCGTGATTCTTGACATGAAGATGAGGGAAGTATGCAACTCACTCTTCAGTACTTGATCTCTAAAGTCTCAAACCTTGAATATCAGGTTAAGATCTTAGAGAACAGGACAGCCACTCAGCAACTTGAGATTGACAATCTTAAGGCTAAACTAGCTGAGAACAGACGGAGAGGTCTGTTAGGCATGTACCTATCCAAGTCTCATTGACTTTTTCCTCTAGCTCATCTAGCTCTCAAGATGATGCTACCAAAAAGTGGGAGAAAGATCAGAGACAAACACCTGAGGAACCAACGATCCACTCCTCTACTTCCCAAATCATTACCTTGCCTGAGTCATCTCAATCAATTCTCAAGATTGACTCACAAATGCTTCATGATCTCTACAGACTTTTCACAAAGTATGTATTGAGATCCTCTTTAGATCAGCCCAGCCCGGACACCACACTGATCTACTTTAGATCTGAAGAGCTTCAAAGGCTGACTGCACCTTCTACCACTGTGGAAGAAGTTGGTCAACCTAAGGTCCACATGGAACCTAAGATTAACTTCGAAGGGGAAATGGGGACTGATGGCCCAGCAACTGAAACAGTTGGGGTCAACTTGCATCAGCATCTCCTTCCGAAGCTCAGGCTGAAACTTCCGAAACTAAAGTTGAAGCTGAAGAAGAACAAGATAAGTCTTCCAAAGCTGAGATGGAAGCTGCGGAAGGATTGTTCAAAATGTCCGAGGAACTGATCATCACAGATGTCATTACTGAAATAGCATCTGAGTTGAGCAGGGAGGACATTTCTGTTCTACCTCCATCCCAAACACCAGCTGACCCTCTCTCACAATCCGAACCCTCTATCCAAGAACCACCACAGTCAAGTTCTGTAAAAGACAAAGGAAAGAGAAAAATGACTGTGGAAGAGCTTCAGGAAGAGGAAAGGATTGAGAAGTTAAAGAAGAAAGGTAGATTCTCTGCTGAAAAGCTGCTAGCTGCCAGTTCAAAGGAAGCTGCAGCCAATCAGGAGGAAATCAACAACAAGAGAAGGGAAGCACTCATTGATCAGCTCATCAACTTAGGATCTACTAATGAGGAAGTACTCCTACTACCACTAGAGGAGTTGGTGACTTTGGAGAGGACAACCAGGCTAAAATAACAAGAAGAAGCTAGGTTGGCCTTAGAGAGGGAAGAGGAGGAACAAAGGAAAGCCGCCCTGCAGCTGAGAGAAGCTAGGATTAAATTCCTACTCTCTAGAGGCTTCAATCTTTCAGAACTCTCTCCATATGATGATGATATGATCCTTTTGCTCCACAATAAAGAGCAGGATCAAATGGAGAAAGAAAGAAAGAGGGCTGTAAGGGAGAAGATGAAGGAGAAGAAGCAGAGGAAAGAAGTAGAGAGGGTCACTGCAGCCAAGAGGTCCGGAGACAAAGCCTGGATGAAAGACTATCTCCGGGCTCACGGCTTCTCTGGTAGGCAGGTGGGACCCATGTCCGAAAGGACACTCCAACGGATAGTCAGTGAAATAAAGGCTGACATCCGTATAGGAAAAAGGAAGGAGATGTATAGAAGGGGACAGGGAATGATCTTCACCCCAACCACTCAACCACAACCAACCACTCAACCACAACTTACACCAGAAGAACCAATCCCATTTCCCATCAAAACCGAGCCCTTAGATGAAACCTTCACCCCTGAACCTACAACTCTACCTATACCCACTTCATCACCACAACCACCTAAACTTCCCATCCTTAAACCCAAAACATAACCCAGAACCACTAAACCCAAACCTACCCAACTAATACCAAGACCATCCCCTCAGCCTTCTCAACATCTCTCTCTTGAAGAGTTTAAGGAAATCAAGACAAAGCTCAACAACTGCACAACTCTGAGCAACATCTCCTGTGAGGAAGATCTCATCAACATTACCTATGTTGATGACTCTTCAAGTTCCCTCACACTAGATCAGTTTCTTGATTTGCCTAGAGGAACTTTAGGCCAGGCTGCAATACTTCTCGGTCTCAACTTTGATTCTCTGAATGCTGAAGAGAAGAGACTTAGAAGAAAACTGGTGACTCTACTGGATACAAGGAAGGAGGACAGGATTCCTAGTCAGTCTCCTGTGCCTAGGAAAAGTATAATCCAGTGGAGGTTCGATGAAACTTCTCACAACTTTGTTGTGGAAAGAGAGAATGGTGAAATCAACCGGCTCAATGCCACTTCTCTATTGCATCTCAGCAGATTTGACATTGCTGAGCTGGCAGAGAAGCCATTCTCCAGTCCCTCTAACTCTGAGACTGCTGTTGTCATTAGGAATCATCTCAGCAGTATTCACTTGGCTGAGCTAACTAGCAAAGATCAATGAAGAGTTGAAGCTGAGAAGACAGGAAGAAAAGGAAAGACCTACCACCAAGGGCGCAGCCTTTCTACAGATGGTGGAGGGTCCGGAATTGGAACCAATAGTTAGATGGAAATATGACTATACTTCCCATCAACTAACTCTTTTCAGAGGGCCACAAGAAAGGGTACATATAATCCAAGGCAACAGACTGGATGTACTGTCTACCAAGGATTTGTACAAACTTCTCAGCACCACATCAGTGAAAACAAGGAAACAGACAGATATCTACTTTCCTTGGTGCTGAAAGTTTTGAGAAGAAGAGAAAAGTAAAGTTTTGGTAGCATCAGCCTAGGGGGAGTTTGTTGGGTCTCTATAAGGCTGGTGCAACCAAAACTACTTCACATAGTCGATTTTGGTGCTACATTCAAAGGCTTCCGAAGCCAAGTATGAGAACTTCCAAAGTCTGAAGATAACAGCTGAAGAAATCAGCTGAAGACATCAGCTGAAGACATCTTCCGAAGACAAAGTCTGAAGATAACAGCTAAAGACATCAGCTAAAGACATCAGCTGAAGACATCTTCCGAAGACAAAGTCTAAAGACAAGAGCTGAAGACAAAGTCTGAAGACAAGAGCTGAAGACAAAGTCTGAAGACAAGAGCTGAAGACAAAGTCTGAAGACAAGAGCTGAAGACAAAGTCTGAAGACAAGAGCTGAAGACAAAGTCTGAAGACAAACTCTACTTCTGAAGACAAAGAAGACTCCAAGCCTCGGAAGAAGCAGTCTTCCGAAGTATAAGTGGCTTCGGAAGAAGTTATTCTTCTGAAGCAATTTAACCTTCGGAAGACATTGCTATAACCAGTAGACATAAGTATGGTCTCTGACAATCCGCTGCAGACCTCTGATACAGCATGGCTTCTTCCTAAAGAGCCATGTTGTTGACCATACTTTATTCTACTGTTTACCTTTTTATGATAGTACATGTTACCAACTTTAGTTGGTGACAAAAGGTAAGTCAGGGACATGTCCTGACTACCAAATCTCAGATAAGATATCCGAGATACCTTAACCTATAGTCTTGTAGTATAGGCTTTTTGGTTATAGGTTTCCAGCTGGGATCAAAGTATATCCAGCTGTAGGTAGTATTATATATAGTTCTCATTGTAACTTAATAGAAAGAGAGATTGTACCTTGTAAGAGTCTTGTAATCCTTTGAGTTGAGAATCAATATATAAAAGTACCTTGAAAATTTACTTGCTGCGTTTATTATCATTTGCTACTTGTTATATTGTGATCAACTCTTGTTAAGACTCTTTCTGAGTGTTGTTCAAGGTGAGTTTAAGAGAAAGAAACCACTTGTTGAGTGACCAAAACCGATCCTGCACTTTCTTCTTTTTCTTCTTTTTAGAAGTCTTCTTCTTAGTCATGTGGATAGTACTTTTAGGATTGTAGATACAATCCTTAGCAAGATTGTTAGGACCGTGTACGTACGGAGTACTAACTGATTCTAAGTTATACCAGATCAAATAGTGCGGAATCCTATTTGATTGGCGATCCAATCAGGGAGAACGAAATCAAGATCAATCCTAACGATTAGAAAACGTTAAGAATGGATTAGGAATGATCTAGGACGTTCTGTGAAGTTGGAATAGACGAACAGGGCGCTCTGGGTCGACTAGGGTTATGAATATTCGAAGTCTTTTGTTTTTCCACGAATTAAGTGGTATTTATAGGTTACAGATCTCATTCGTGCGACTGAGCCTTGCGACTGAGCTCTGGCTCAGTCGTGCGATTGAGTAATACGATTGATTCATTCGTACGCTTGAGTCAGTCTGATGACTCAACCGTGCGATTGACTCAATCTCCTAGTTCAACCGTGCGATTGAACCATTCGCATGGTTCAGTCGTGCGACTGAATAAGATTCTTAGTCAAACACATTCTTGAACCTTTAATGATTCAGAACTGTGTCTCACAACTGTAAACCTATATAACATGGTCATATTATGCGTATAACAACCAACAATAATAATAGATATGACATTACGCAATCAAGCAAACATTCATTGAAGAGTTTTCATTACAATGATTAAACCTTACATACGTGTTACAAGATAGAAGTCTATTACATTTGATTTCACTAGACTAGAACTAGGGACATGTGTACCAACAAACTCCCCCTTGGACCTAGTTCTATCTAAGATTTAACTTCTTTCTTGAACTCTTCATATCTTTTCACCCTTTCTTCTCTCGAGACCCCAGAATGAATATTTAGTGCAAAGCAGATACGTATAACATGTTGAAACTGCAGTGCTTGCACAATATCCTGTATATCAAAAAATAGTGGCCACTTGAATAAAATATAGACATCAGACTCAGACAAGTTGGTTAGCCACATCGGATCAAACACCCTTATCGTCTCGACCGTTCCTTCTTTCTCCAAAACTATGACGGCTTCACCAGTTCACCAGTCATAATACCACCATTTGAAATGGGGTGCAAAATCCTGAGGCATCTCCCTCAATGGAATACGCGACATCGTGCGCGGAGGGTGCCATCTCAAGACCACCTTTGGTCTTCCTGAGGTGGGGTCAACCTCAGTCTTATGAAATAACCTTCTGGGCTGTTGAGGTTTAAAGTTGACCCACCTTGTATGGTACTCTTTCTTTAGTGCCTGCTCAAACCATCCTGATATCTTTCCTTGAACAACATATAGGAGGTTCAAGTTGGCTAGACGATTAAGCTCAAATCTTGGGAGAGTTTTCAGATCATGAGGAAATCTGAAATACTCTATTCCCTTCTCTCTCTTCACTGCATACACTTTGAGATCCTCAAAGTATGCCCAGCTGATAATCTTACCAGACACCTTTAGATGCTTCTTTATCTTGTAAAGTTTTGTGTAGGCATTTGACTTGTTTGGCACGCGCTGTTTCTTCATTTCCTCAAAACAGGCAATCCATTCAGCCTTTTTGACTGCCATATCGGCATCATTTGCCTGAGGAGCTGAGGCTGTAGCAGCTTTAGCAGCTGTCATCTCTTCAACCTTGTTGAAGATACTGCTGTCAAAAGTTTCCCCCAGATCTGGGAGAACTTCGCCTTCGGCGCTAGTATACTGAGGATACTCATCAGCAGTGATGTCCTCAATCTCCAATTCATCGACGTCTTGTAATTCATCATCACTGACTATGTCGACCTCTGGAGCGTCTTTCACCAGCTCGTCAGGATTCAGACTAAACAGTTCAGCAATCTGTTCATCTGTTAAATCATGTATTATCTCCCCCTCTTCAGCAGTGTAACTGACAGATCGTTGTACGATCCCTTGTAGATCAAGGATCATCGTCAATTTTGAATCGATTTGACGAAGGGGCACAACATCGTGCTCATCAACTTGTTTAGCTGAACCTGTTCAATCAACCAAATATAGTACAAGTAAGTATACATTAAGCACATAATAGATGTTGATTTAACCTTTAATTTTATATACATAGAACTGACTTTGATACAAGATTTCAAGTACAAAGTTTAAATAATAAATAAACATCTAATCTTGAACTTTGCCTTGAATCTGAGCTGGTTCTTCTGTAGAGTGAGAGGTAAACGGAGCAGAAGAAGAGGCCCTCTGATCTTGTTTTCTTTTAGTTCTTCGTTCTTGCTCATAATCAGAGGGAGCTGTAGCAGCGTCTCCTTTATCGGCATCATCGTCTTTGTCCTGTGAATCTTCATCACCTTCATCATCAGTATCTTCATCATCATCCTCGTCATCATCATCCTCATCATCATCATCATCACCTTCATCACCATCACCTTCTCCAATCTTGAGGGGCTCACTCTGAGTGTTTTTCAGCTTCAGCAACAGAGTTTTGTGAGCCGCCTCCAGCTTTCCTAACTTCGCCTCAGTCTCTGCCTCATGCTGAAGCAGCCCGGTGATCTGATCGGTCTGTGCAGTGGTCAGCTCTCTCAATCTCTCAATCTCAGCTGTTTGAGTAGAACTTTGTGCTTGCAGCTATAAGATCTGAGTAGACTTAGCCTCATCGGAGGCTAGCAACTTGACCACCATGCTATTCAGTGCAGCAAGTTGCTCAACCATGGAAACGGGTGGTATAACTGAGCTAGTAGGAGCAGATGAGGGTTGGGAATGGTGAGTGGTGGTGGTTGTGGTAGCAGTGGTGTACATGGGAGTGGATGTAAAGGCTGTAGAGGATGGTATAGTGGTGGTGGTAGTGGATGGGTAAGTGTGAGGTGGAGGTGCAGTAGTGGTGGTGGTTTGAGGTGTGGTGGATGTAGTGACTGGGGTAGCTGTGGTAGAGGTGGTGGTGGTGAATCTCAGACGCTTTCCCCGCTTCCCATGCGGTCTTGCCATCGTCTTTCTTCTCTTTCCCGTAGACACCGGGGCAGCAGTCTGTGTACTGGGTGCATCAGGGGAGTATGCGGGATCTAATTCTGTTTGTGTAGCCCCCGATGTCCTTGTCTATCCTCTAACTACTTTAATTCCCTTCTCAGTGGCAACTACCTTGCTGCCATGCCTACGAGTCAACCCCTCTTCCTCACTCTCGTCCTCGTCGTCATCAGGTGGACTGAAGTGAGGTACAAACCCAGCAGTAGTAGTGTCAGTGTGAGGAGGTGGCTGGGCTGTATGTGTGGAGGTGCCCCCAGATGTAACGGGCATCTCATTGCCATCCTGGCTGTCATCATCATCAGAATCATCTGATGGTATAGCAATAATCTCAGAATCAGAATCACTATCCTCATGACGCCACCTACGTCTTCCTGGGGCTACATAATCAGCCCGGGCCAGATGCCCAATCAGTCTCTTCATAGCAGGCTTCACTTGCTTGCCTCTATACACCTTCATCCTTCCCAAGGTGGTGTCATCCATGATCTCAAGAGGCACAGCATCGCTCTTGTCCTTTGGGAGGTCGGGCAGCTTCTCATTGAAGATAAGCTGTAAGAATCTGGGGTACATACAAAACCCCTCCTTCCCCTTAGCTTCGAGATTCTCAATCAGGTATGTAAATATCATGTTGGAGAAGCTGAAAGGGTGGTTGAGGACCAATGCAACATACGCATTCTGAATTTGGTCCGATAAGTCATCGAAACCACCCCTCCGCGAAGCAATGCACTTCAGGATGACGTGCGCCAAGTACTTGTACGGGGGGCTCAGGTTGCTCTTGTTTAGCACACCTGAAGTGATATCCCCACAGTACCCTATCCTCAAGAAGCATCCACGTACAGTAAGCGGGTGGATCTTGAGTGGGTGAGACTCATCATCATCAAACCCTAAGACTCTCCTGATGTCAGCAGCACGTATCTCAATCTCCCTACCGAAGATAGAACTTCGTATGCTGTAGGGCTCAGCTGATCTGTCCACTGTAGCACCTTCCCAAAATGCCTGATGTACTGACTGATACGGTGTACAGGGTGTGGAAATAGCTCGGTAAATCCTAGATCTCCTCAAAAAGTCTATAATCCCCGAAAAGTCTCCTCCATTCCTTGAGGTGGAATCCAAGTTAGCACAGATGTTGTGCTTTGGATTTATAGTCCACCTGTTAGCCATATTCCTGTAATCAATAGCAAACATACATCATAAACTTGAAAAACAGAGTTTGACTAATTTGGAAAACAGACTGATTCAATTGTGCGATTGAACTAACTGACTGGGTTCAGTCGGTTGGACATATATGCGACTGAACTTCAATTTGGTTGATCATGTATGCGACCGACTTTCATTCGGATGATGAGTCATGCGATTTAGTTGACTTGTGAGACTGAACCTGCGATTGACTCGGTCGACCGAATGAATCCATTCGCATGTTTCATTCGGTCGACTGGATGAATCGTCCCTTTCAATCGTGCGATTGAGATTCATTCTGGAGTCCAGTCGTATGACACAATCAACCCATTCGTATTCTTCATTCGTATGATTGAGTGAGTCGCCCCGTTGAATCGTGCGATTGAAGTTCATCAGGGAGACCAGTCGCATCGTAGAAAACTGTTTCATTTCAAACTCAGATTTATCATTTTTACGAATTAGACATTAAGATCAGGCTTGTTAGACTCGCAATCATGTACTTAGACTACTTAAATCATTTGTTTTAACATGTTAAGTGTTTAAGGCAGTCTATTGGTTGATTTTGTTTCGGTTCAAAGTTCGGGCACCAATGATCTGATTTTGAGTCAGATTTCACACTTCATGATGTCATTTTGCCGTAACGTACCTGTGAAACAACTCCAAATCGTCAGAAATCGAATATATTAAGGTTTTAGGGGTCAATAGAAAATCGGGCAGCGTAACGGCACACTATTGAGAATTAGGGCGAATGAGTTTGTGCGATCGACTAAGGGGGCTATTTATAGCCAGACTCAGTTCAATCGGCCGACTGGACTCATTCGCTCTGCTCATTCGGCCGATTCAAAATCAAGACATACGACCGAGACTAATCGCATGATTCATTCGTGCGATTGAAATTGGGTCGTACGATTCACTCATTCGCATGGTCCTTTCGATCAACTGACCTCCATTCGCACGTTTGACCTAGTCGGTCACTTTCAATCGTCCGATTGGGCTCATTCGCATGGTCCAATCTTACGATTGAGTTCAATCGTATAGCCCATTCGTATAAGCATACTCATGATGAAGGAGTGCGATTGGGCTATACTTGTGCCATCTTAATCATTTCGTTTGCTGACACATAGTTTTCCTTAAACAGTTGATAAAACATTATTAGCTTTTGATCATCTCAAGCATGATCACTCTTGAAAACAAACAATCACTGATCACCTCAGACGTGATCCATTTATCCACCCGATCACCTCAGACGTGATCCATTTATCCACCCGATCACCTCAGACGTGATCCTTTTATCCTTTCAGAAACAATATGTTTAGATAAACATTTAGCACATTCAATGACATTTAGCAGATAACAGTATACACAGTCCGACATGACTCATTATACTAAGAAATAAATAACATTTAAACTATGAACAAAAAAGAACATCTTTTTGTGATTTTTGTTAGGGCAGGTTTGTGTAGCCTATCAGCATTGACATTATATCAGGAACAGACTCATTTGGAATCAGACAAGCATATACACCATTACTTGGAACATTATGAGTTGATTTCATTTTTCATGATGACATATCACAGTTTGTTCTGATCTAAGACTTCTAAGTACTAACTGGGAATCATGTTTAATATGATACGTAACACACTTAGATTGTCAACTTCAGTCGGTGCATACAAGACGATTGTCAGTATACTTGTCCACTTTAAATTCATACACAGACTTTTGACATACATTGGTAATGTATTAAGTTATATTATTTCAAACAACATTTGTGTATCCCACACTTATATGGTAATCAGCATTCCTTAAAGAACTTTCGAGCGGTCTTTAGGTATTTTTGCAAGAAGAGACTATTCTTAGATCTTTCAAAGAGAAGCCAATCCTCAGGTCAGTGCCATCGCACAGCAGAGAGGCGGCAAACAACAATGAAGTCTAGAATTTATAGGTTATGCTTATCCTCAGGTCAGTGCCATCGCACAGCAGAGAGGCACACAACCTATCTCCTTGTTAGAGCATTTCTTATTTTCTTTTGCACATAGCGCACCAACAACATAAGTTATCAGCTTGATTACGCTAGTATTCATTTTTTTCGTGCTTTTGCTCTTTTTGTGGTCATTTGCACACCTTTGGTGGCATTTATTTGCTCGTTATCCCTTATCGGAAGAACTGATTGTGTTAACCAGTGATAAGATGGGAACCCATAGTTGATTGAACCTTTTAGTTTAGATTAAGTTTACCAATGAAGTCTACTTGTCTATTATGTTGAATCTACTGACACATCATATAATGAACTAGCACCTCCCTAGATCAACTTTCTCCGTGTAATTACAGTAACAATCAAACGTACTATCATTTTCCCATTTTGTTAGACTTAGACTTCTCTGATGTTTTACATTTTCAGTAAATTAATTAACATTTTTGATCTCAAACTCATTTTGTTGTTCCAAATAACTCGATGCCTGTGTACTATCATCTTCCATTTTGTCGAGTCACATTTCCTGTTTTGTTGTCTTTGCCTTTTCAGCTTTACTCACCTTCCCCCATTTTTTTTAAGTAAGTAAATAAATACTGAATTAAACCTAATCTCCCCCTAAAATTCTAAAACAAAAAATCTTTTTGTGTTTTTGGATTTTATACGACATGGGAATTAAAAAATAAAATAAAATGAAAGAAAAGGAAAATAAACAAATAGACACGAGTCGGACTATGTATCTGCTTCTTCAGCAATCACATCACTTTTCTTTTTAACGTCGTTGACCTCTAGCAGATATAAAAATCTTGGTTTATCAAACGGTTTGGTGTAAAGGTCAGCGCGCTGAAAATCCGTGTTAATTTTAATCACATCAATTAATTGTTTTTCATAGCAATCGCGTATGAAATGATATTTAATCCCGATGTGTTTTGTTTTTGGGTGTTGAACAGGATTTTTAGTGACGGCTATGGCAGCAGAATTATCAACATAAATAGGAGTGTTAGAAAATTTCAAACCGTAGTCTCGCATTTGTTGTTGAATCCAGATGATCTGAGAGCAGCAACTTGCAGCAGCAACATATTCAGCTTCACAGGTTGATAGAGCAACTGAGGTCTGCTTTTTGCATTGCCACGTGACTAACCGTCTTCCAAAGAACTGACAACCTGCTGATGTAGACTTGAAATTCATCTTGCAGCCACCATAATCTGAATCGCTGTAAGCAGTAAGCTCGAAGTCATCATCATGAGGATACCACAATCCCAGTGTTGGAGTACCCTTCAGATAACGAAAAATCCTTTTCACCCCAATCAAGTGATTCACTTTTGGCTTCGCTTGATATCTAGAACATAAACATGTGGCATACATGATATCTGGACGCGAGGCAGTAAGATACATGAGAGATCCGATCATCCCACGATACATAGTGGCATCCACCAAATCCCCATTCTCATCAGGAGCCACATCATGATTTGTGGCGAGAGGGGTACCGGCAGCAGTCACATTTTCCATGTCAAAGCGACTTAGAATATCGCCGACATACTTGGTCTGATGTAAGAAAATGCCGGTTGGTGTTTGATCCACCTGTAATCCTAGGAAGAACTTTATTTCTCCTATTGCACTCATTTCAAACTCTGCCTTCATCACAGATTCGAACTCTTTGCACAAAGCTTCATTTCTAGATCCAAAGATGATGTCATCCACATAGATCTGCACCATAAGCAAGTCACCATCCTTTTCTTTGATGAACAATGTACAGTCAATCACACCCCTGCGAAAACCATGTTTCAACAAATGAGTGGAGAGCTTTTCATACCAAGCTCGACGAGCCTGATGTAGCCCATACAGAGCCTTGTCTAACTTGTAGACTCTGTCCCGATGATAAGGATCTTCGAATCCTTCGGGTTGACTGACATATACCTCTTCCCGGATTTCCCCATGCAAGAATGCACTCTTAACATCTAGTTGATAAACTTTGATCTTCATGTAAGAGGCGTAGGCTAGAAAGATACGAATAGCTTCCATTCTAGCTACGGGAGCAAAGACTCATTGTAGTCGATTCCTTCAACTTGTCTGAAGCCTTGAACAACCAACCGTGCCTTGTTTCTGATAACAACACCCTGGTCATCCTTCTTGCACTTTAGTACCCATTTGGTACCAATTACCTTGACTCCTTTCGGCCTGTCAACTAGTGTCCAGACTCCAAGTTTCTTGAACTGGAGTAGCTCTTCTTGCATGGCATTGACCCAGGCCTCATCTTTCAGGGCGTCACAGACATATTTAGGCTCGATTTGTGAAACAAAACATGAGAAAGCCCCGTCATTGACATAACCCTTCTCCATGACTGCAGCATAATCAGCAGAGTACAGCTGATTTCTTGTCTGCACACCGGATTGAATGTCCCCAATGATAGACGTGGGGGGATGATTCACACTGATTCTAGTCACTGGTGTGGTAGGAACCACAACCTCAGAATCCAGATTGGTGACTACTGGTTCAGTATCCGGATTTCCCACAGCTGGTTCAGCAGCTGATGACTCACTTTGTTGATTAGCTGTATGCGCAGGGTTAGAATCAGCTGCTTCTTCATCACCTGATGAATCATCACTCTCGTCATGAGCAGGAGTTGAGGAACTTGAGGCACCATTAGTAGGTGTGATGTTGCTTGAATCCAGATTCGGTGAGTTAAGAACATCATACATCATCTGGGTAGCAACCTCATCCTCTGAATCAAATTGTGGAAGATTGAAGGATTTGAAAAAGCCATCATAATCGAAGAATGATGATGGACCTTTTCCAGCAGGAGGGGTGATGTATCTCTGAACATCCACGTTGCACCACACCTCTACCTGACCTGTCGAGTTATTGTAAACTCGCTTGTCTGGGATGCTGTATCCTAAAAATATTCCTTGATCAGCTTTCTCGCTGAACTTGCCATCCTGAGTCTTCTTCAGCAATGTACATGGAGCTCCAAATGGTTCCAGATACTCCAAATTTGGCTTTCTCTTCTGAAGTAGCTCATAACAAGTCTTGCCATGCCTTTTGACTACTAACACACGATTAAGCGTGTAGCAGGCATTTGCAACCGCCTCATTCCAGAACTGAACTGGGAGCTTTGAATCAGCTAACATGGTTCGCGCAGTCTCAATTAAGCTCCGATTCTTTCGTTCTGCAACTCCATTCATCTGTGGCGTGTATGCTGAAGTGAACTGATGAACAATCCCCTTTTCTTTGCAGAAAGCATCCATCCACTGATTTTTGAACTCTGTGCCATTGTCGGAACGAATTTTCCTCACCTTCAGGTTGTAGAGTGACTCCAGTGTCGTGACGAGCACCTTGAATGATTCAAACATTTCTGATTTAGCTTTCAGAAACATCACCCAGGTGAATCTTGAGTAGTCATCTGTGACTACAAAGCAGTACCAGTCTCCTGCTATACTCTTTGTGTTGACTGGACCAAAGAGATCCATGTGTAGCAACTCCAGGGGCATCTCAATTGAGTTGACGTGCTTGGTCTTGTGAGATTTCCTGGTCTGCTTTCCCTTCTTGCATGAGACACAAAAATCAGGAAGTTGGAAGTTCTTGACTGTAACTCCTTCAACTAGGTTGTTGTGAATCAGATGGTTTATCTTCCTGTGATTGATGTGTCCCATCCTTCTGTGCCATGAGATGGATTCCTTCTCTGTCGCTTTCGATAGAAAACATTGAGCTGTAGACTCAGAGGTAGAAACATTAGACATATCCAATACATATAAATCATTGTACCTGGATGCAGACATCAAAACCTGCTTCTCTGGAATCTCCATCTCCTTTTTCAGTATGTAACATTTTCGGTTGTCAAACATAACTTTGAAGCCCTTGTCACATATCTGAGACACTGAAAGTAAATTTTTTTCTAGTTGTTGAACAAAATTTACTTTATCAAACTTTACCTTCTCATTACCTACTTCGCCTTGAGCAGTAATGTATCCTCCTTTGTTCCCAGCAAAAGAAACATGTCCCCCTTTAATTTGTTTGACATTGAAAAGGAGAGACTTGTTTCCTGTCATGTGCCTGGAAGCTCCGCTATCCACAATCCATGTATTGTTGAAGCACTGTAGCGGACAACCTGCACATAATTGAAAACAATCAGTTAAGGAGGGGGACCCAAGCCTTGACTGGCTTGGGTTTCCCAGAGGCATCACACATGATGAACTCGACCCACTGTCCGTTGTCAGTTGATGGAACCTCAACCTTCAACTTGTCCTTGCTATCAGACACTTCAGATGATTTAGGCTTCCACATACCATCTTTATGGAAAGATTGTTTGTGGTAGACATTTGATTGAGTGACAGTTTGTGTCTTTGGTTTAGGTTCCAAAACTGGTTTCACCTCAGGCATCACAGACTTGCCAGTGGCTTGTCTATTTTGTCTGTGGTGAGGAGGAGAGGTATAAGACCTAGCAGGTGTGTTAGACCTAACTGGAGTCTTAGATCTCTGTTTTGGAACCGGATTGACATCATGATCTAATTCAATCTTAGCCCTAGGTGTCTGATAACGAGGACAGTTTGAAGAGATGTGACCTCGTTTCCCATAAGAGCAGCAGGATCTCCTTTCCAATGGACTAGAAGTTCTCTTGTGGGGTGGGGAGTAAACCTCAGGAATGGGCCTTTTGGTCTCAGTCTTTGAATATTTATCCTCTTTAACAAACTTAACTTGTTTAATATTTTGATTAATTTGTCTTTGAGGCTGAATATTATCCCTTTTAACTGGTTTAACTTGAGTGGTTTTAGATGTCTTGGTTTGAGTAATATTTGATTTTGATTCCAAACCAAGAGATGTTTGGACATTTGCTTCCACCCGTTTCTCAGCATTGACCTTGCTTGATGCTAAGGTTTTCTGATCATCATCCGGAGAAGCAGGCTTAACTGCTGTGTCCGGATCACGAACCAGAGGAGTTGTCACCACATGATCCTTAATTGGGTTGTTGTTAATTGGACGTTGTTTTGTGTTCAAAAGGATCTCATGTGGTGGTGGAACTACCTTGTAGCCCAATCCCTCCCCATTGTTGCGTTCTTTAACCAAGTTTTTCAAAATGTGCGAAGAACTCGCTAAACTATGTAGTTTTTGTTTCAAAGACTCATTTTCTACTTGTAAAACCGCTTTGTCCTTTTTAGTCTCCTCAATGGTCTTTAAGTAGTATTTAATGTCATTTTCTTGGTTAAAGGCAACAACTTCAGTTTCCTTTAGTTGCTTCTGCAACGCATCTAACTTCTCCTTATAACTGCTCTCATTTTGTTTTAAGACACGATTAGCTTCTGAGCATAGTTTTAAGTCATTTACTAAGTTATCGTTGTGTTCTAACAACCTAGCAAATTGTAGATCAATGCTTTCCCTAAATTTATCACATTCAACACAAGCATGTTTATCAAATAATTCATCTTTAGATTGTACCTGTGTAGATGTCGACGTGCCAGCCATGAAAGCATTCTGAGACGTAGGTTGAGTTTCAGATTCTGAATTCAACTCATTCTGGACAATTTCATCAACAGCATCAAACGTCTCTTCCAAATCAGCATTATCAACCTCAGCTGAGCTTTCCCCTTCACTGGCTGAGTCTTCGTTCAAGTCCTCCACAGACGCTATGTTAGCTTCATCAGACACGAATCGAAAGGACCAGTCTTGTCCTTCATCTCCTTGTGCTACCATAGCTTTAGAATCACTTCCCATGGACATTGGTTTCTTGTCTTTATCTTGCCTGTTGAACGAGGAAAATGGATTCCCGTTCCCAGTCTTCTTAGGCTTCGAACACTCTCTTTTAAAGTGGCCCTTTTCTCCACAATTGAAGCAAGTGACTTTAGACTTGTCAAAACCAAAGGTTGTATCTTTAGTAGCCACGAGATTCTGCCCTGTTTTCTTCACAAATTTCTTGGCTCTTCGGACAGCACTTGCAAGAGCCCACATAATGTCCATTCTTTCCAGCTCATTCTCATCTACTTGCTCGTAATCTTCATCAGCAAGGTGGCAATTACCAATCTTGCCCGCCACCAAACCATCATAAGAGTGCACAACAGCAGCAAGTAATCCATGTGCTCTTTAGCAACCTCCACCGTTACTTTTCCCAGATTCTCTATCATCAACTTTGCAGACTGAGTAACAATGGGACTTTGAATAACTCCAGATGCACCATGAGACTCATTTGCAGATGATGAGCCTTGTTCAGCAGTTGCAGATGCATTGGACACGAAGGCTGTTTGCAGAGGTGCACCAGAAGACTTTGCAGCAGGGGTGGAAGAAGGAGTGACATTGTAGAGTGATGGGTCTTGAGCATAAGAACCCTTCTTTGCCTTGTACTTGTGTCTCACTTCTTCCTCTCTCAGTTTTAGAATAAAGTCATTTATATCCAAGGTTTCTAAAACTGAGTTGTATCGCAGAGTGGAAATGAATGAATCCCACTTTTCAGGTAGACCATCTGCCAAGCTTAAAACTTTGTCTTCCATTGATGTCTTAACACCATGAGTGTGAAGTTCACTCATCAGATGATAGAAACGATCGACGATTTCATCCAAGCTTTCATTCCCAATTGCTGAGAAGTTATCAAACTCCTTCTTCAACGCTTTACCTTTCAGTGCCTTTAAATTAGAATTTCCATCATACCTCTTCTCAAGAACTTCCATCAGTTTTTTACTTTGCTTGTGCTCTGAGTATTGGTGAAAAATGGGCTTGGGAATGGACTGGGTCAAAATAGCATAGGCCTTCTTCTCTGCATTGTAGGCAACCTTCTGTGTATCGGTGAGTCCACTCAAAGTCAAAGGAACACCATCAGCTCCCACGGGTATTTTATAACCAACCTCAATAGAGTTCCATAAGTTAGTATCCACGCCATTAAGATAAATCTCAAAACGTTGTCTCCATTGTCGAAAGTCCTCTATAGTTAATAGTTTGGGTGGCTTGTTATGGTTTCCTATCTCATTCTCCAGTAACAACAAGTTCTGTATCCTCGAGTCCTTTCCAGCTGACATGGCATAATTTTCTGAATCCATTCTTTTATTAATTTAACTTGTGAATTAAACTGCTAATGCGATTGGGATGTACGACTGGGATGCGACTGACACTAGCTGTATGCGATTGGACTCAAACGTATGAATGAACAGGCGACTGAGATACTTAGGCGACTGAACAGACCGAACGACTCAGCTGGGCGACTGGAGTTGGCGATTGACTCAATCGGGCGACTGGATAAACGACTGACTCAATCAGGCGATTGAACTGGGCGACTGGACTTCAGTCGTACGATTGGGCTAATCGTGCGACTGAGACTGCAGAAATCGAATTTTTTTTCAAACTTTTGACCTAAAACAAGGTTTTTTACACCCTAGACGGCTGGAAGTCAAAAAATACTAACTTTGCAGAACATGCACACGTAAAGACTCGGTTTTGAGCAGAAAGAACTGATCTTTTCGCTAAAAACGTAGACTTTTGACAAAAACTTGATTGAATCGAACGAAGAATCAAGATCCAAGGCTCTGATACCACGTGTTAGGACCGTGTACGTACGGAGTACTAACTGATTCTAAGTTATACCAGATCAAATAGTGCGGAATCCTATTTGATTGGCGATCCAATCAGGGAGAACGAAATCAAGATCAATCCTAACGATTAGAAAACGTTAAGAATGGATTAGGAATGATCTAGGACGTTTGTGAAGTTGGAATAGACGAACAGGGCGCTCTGGGTCGACTAGGGTTATGAATATTCGAAGTCTTTTGTTTTTCCACGAATTAAGTGGTATTTATAGGTTACAGATCTCATTCGTGCGACTGAGCCTTGCGACTGGCTCAGTCGTGCGATTGAGTAATACGATTGATTCATTCGTACGCTTGAGTCAGTCTGATGACTCAACCGTGCGATTGACTCAATCTCCTAGTTCAACCGTGCGATTGAACCATTCGCATGGTTCAGTCGTGCGACTGAATAAGATTCTTAGTCAAACACATTCTTGAACCTTTAATGATTCAGAACTGTGTCTCACAACTGTAAACCTATATAACATTGTCATATTATGCGTATAACAACCAACAATAATAATAGATATGACATTACGCAATAAAGCAAACATTCATTGAAGAGTTTTCATTACAATGATTAAACCTTACATACGTGTTACAAGATAGAAGTCTATTACATTTGATTTCACTAGACTAGAACTAGGGACATGTGTACCAACAAAGATAAGAAGTACTACCACACATGATCCAATAACTGGCTTCCTTATGAGAGTCTTCTTATGATTAGAATACTAAACTTGATCACTTTTCATCTCCATCTTTATCTTCTCAGATTATGTAGCAAGCTTCTAAGGATGAGGCTTGCTCCTAGAGCTGGATGGTTTAGAGCTATGTAGCAGTGGTACACAGCTGATCAGCCTTCTTTTTTCACAAGGATGAGTTTAACATGAACTAGAACTCCTAGTACAAGAGTTCAAAGTTGAGTACTCATCCTTTACCATTTCAAATCCTGCAGAGATAAAGACTTGTTTCTGCTTGGAGTTGAACGTGGTATTGATCTCTTGAGCTCTCTTTGATCTTCTCTTGGCTGCTCTGATCAAGTTCTTCTTTTGGACTTTGTCATCTCGGATTCTTTCCTCTACTCAGGAGAATAGTAACCTTTCATAGTATAATCTTCTTCACTCATCTCAAATCCATCCTTCACTATCTACTTTTCATCCTCTTCTTGAGTGGGGTCTATAAGTAGAAGCTCATCTTGACAAGTTTCACACCTTATCCACTATTTGTCCTTGGTGCCTTGCACTCCCTAGCAAAGTGTCATATTTGGTTGTAACACTTCACCTTGCTTTTATCCAGCCTAAACTTTCCACTGGATACATTGCTAGGAAACTTCCTCCCTGTCTTTTTATAGAATTTCTTGGCTCTATGATTAAGAAGAGCCATCTGTTAGACTATCTCCATGTACTCCAGATCATCTGAATGGATGTAGTCCAAGTCTTCAAGGGTGAAGCGGAAGTTGCCACTACTTTCATTAGCAGACATAAAGGCTTGTGATGAGCTTGTCTTTTGGAATGGGCTTCCTTGGATGTAGCTCTCCCTTGGTGTGTCCGGGAAGGTGATTAAAGGACCCTTTTATGAGTTTTTCAGGGTAGCGGATGAGATGATGTTGTAGTTCTCTACTATCTCTTTCAACCACATGAAGGTTTGAACTCTGCTGATTGTTGGAATTATCAGATGGATTTTGCATGTTCATCTCCATTTGGTATCCACCGAGGATACTATACAACTCTGTGAGAATAAGGGTCTTAAGATTTTCAGTCCTCTTAATGACCATATAATAGTGTGTCCATTGTCTGAGAAGAGAGGACATGAACTTCCTCATAATGTCCTTATTCTCAAAAGTTACTCCAATATTCATTAGAGTATCCACAATCTTAACATACCTGAAGTATTATTGACTCATGGTTTCACCTGTCTTGAAGATGAAGTTCTCAAACTGCTGCTTTAAGAGGTTTTTCTTGTTCTCTTTAGCTTCCTTTGACCCCTCATACATCAGCTTCAGTGCATCCCATAGTTGCTTAGTAGTTTTGTACTTCTTTAAGCCTCTGTAGATAGAGTTTGGGAGAGTAGTTTGGAGGACGGTCATGGATTTCTGATCTACATCAATCTTCTTCTAGTCTTTTCAGAGTAGTCAACCACTTCCTTTGGTATCATGCCACCTCCAGCAGTAACTGAAGAGGTGCATGGTACATGAGGTCTAGAGACAACAAATACTCACATCCTACTATCTTGAAACTTGATGAAACCTTCCATTCTTTGGCACCAAGTATCAAAATCATCAAGAGTGATCAGTTGAGACTTTGTCATAGTACCTGTTTCCATATCAGCCTTTGTGAGAGTTACCATTTGAGTTGTTTAGTGATTTATGAAATTAAAGGGATTTAATATGGTGAGATCTTACAATCAAGAGCCTAAGATGCTCCGATACCAATTGTAGGACAGTTTAAGGGATGGTCAATAAAATCACTCTCATAATAAGTAGAGTGTTAAAACACTTAACAGATCAAATAGGGAACCATGTTTAAGTAAATGATACTAAGAACACATGTAAGTAATGAAATCGAACAAAAAACAAGAACAAGATAAGTCTGGTTTTCAAAAATACTGTATATTGCTCTCAAGTTTTATTACAAGTGTTACAAAACATAAAAATAAATATAAGAACCTGAGATACTTTATACCTTACAAAGACTCCAATTTAAGTATAAACTTCACAAAAACTACAAAATAAAAATCACAATTTGCATATTCAATCATTTGTAATTTTTTCTCGTTTGTTTGTTAAAATTGAAGTAGAAGGTGTTATGTAATGGCGGCAACGAGGTTTCTGAAATATGGCACCGACTCGTGCTAGACCGAATAAAGGTGCAAAGATGGTTGTTAGTCAAAGAATTGCGGCAGGCACCGGTGGTTAAGACGCAGGTGATGGTGATGCGAAGAATGACCAATAAAGAACAAGGATTAAACGAACAAACGGTGGTTGATAGTGATGCAAGAAGGTGACGGTGATGTTTGAGATTTAGGGCTATGGTGAAGTTTTGGTGTTTGGTGTTTGTCAGTTGCATAATTGAGTGATACAACAGTCATATGGCAGTTATGGGTTGAGGAATAGAAAACAGTTGGTAGGTTAATCATCAACATAGGGTGAGGTGGTGGTGCACGAAGGTGAGGCCAAAAAATTAGACTAGAAGGTAGTGGGGGCTAAGATTAGAAGGTAGTGGTGATGGCTGCAAAGAAGTGGCGATGGCTGGTTGTGATGGTGATCTATTAGCTATTAGAGTAAATTACAATTTCTGTAATATAAAGGAGCTTGGAGGATAATCCCGATAAGGCAATCTATTGATGGTCTATAGAAATATACGTGTAAAATGACAGACAAATTAATAAAGCTAAACATTGATTTCTATTTGTCTCTTGAAAATAAAATTGCGGAATGGAAATGACACTTTAATTAGATCTTAGTCAAAGAAGTCTTGGAATATTCAAGGTCATTGTCGGGGACCAAAGTATACAAAAAGCAATACATGCAACAATGGTGACCTCGTTATGGTTTATTTGGAAGGTGATAAACGAAAGGCTTTCGACGGTAACATTCATCTTCTAGACAAAGTAATAGGGCGAAAGCGGGCCCTATTCTTTGGATTAATATTTGAGCAAAAATACGATTATTAGATTAGAATTTTCTAAAACATATTGGCCTTGAGTGTACAAATACCCAAAAACAATACTTGTTTGTTATAAAAATATTCAATTGAAAAAATTATTTTCACATAACACAAGAAAAATAATATTAACAAAATTACAATTGACAACTTACTTGATATGAGTATATGACCACCTTATTAGTCAAAGATTATTGTTTGATCAAAAACAAGTAAATAAGAACATGTAATTAAAAAGCTGGAAAACAAGAACTTGTTAGAGTTATTAAAATCATTTTAGTATAATTAAAATAAATATTGATTTGAATTTAGATGTATGGACTGAAACTCATTAAAAACTTTCTAATTTTTTAAACTAAGTAATCTTGATAGTTCAAGAGTATGAAGCCTTCTAAATAATCGTTGTCCAGGGATAACGCCACGATGATGGGCAAACGGCAGGGTGTTTTGATGGGTCCAAGGGACAAACCCTTGGTATTGATAGAGTTGTAATAAATTTGATTATTGATAGCAAATTTAAACATCAATAGTATCTTAATATTTGTAGCAACCATAACACTTTTAAAACTTCAAACCTAAAGCATCAACTAGACGAGGTTCGGGGGGCTACCCTAAAAGCGGAGTCCAAGGGCTTCGCGCCAAGCTATCCACTCGTAAAAAAATTATTGTGTAGGAGAAGTATAATGAAGAAAACTTAAGAAAAAAATAGAATTCGGAAAAAATGATCCGATGCAGCCCACATCAAAAAAGGATGTGGGGCGCATCGACTAGGCTAAGTAATCAATGCGGATGTGACACGTATCTAATGACTTAAGGATGATAATTAACATGTGTACTTTGATGTCGGGCGCATTGCAAAAAGGGCTCGAGGCCAATGATTTGACGACGCATGTCAATCATACAACACGTTAAGACGATGCGGCAAGCATCGTTCTGGTGATGCGAGACGCATCGGCCGCTAGAACTCAACTATAAAAGAAAGCTCGAGTTAGCTTTCAAAGTAGCAAATCCTCTACTCTCTATCTCTCTCTCTCTCTCTCTCTCTCTGTAAAAAATAACCCCTCATATACATTAGATCCATTCAAGGCAAATCCAAAGCGTTGCATGAGGATACAACATCGAAAGCGAAGTCCCAAAGCTGTAAAATGAAAGAATCTAAGCTTAAGTCAAAGTGTTGTTTGCTTAGATGCTACCTTCATTATTTCTAGGATATTATTAAATAAACAACTGCCCGAGCTACAAAACCTGTATATATGAAGAATGAACTCCACATTTAAAGTTAACTACTAATTGTATAATTTGCATATAAAAATTATAATTTGAGATTTTGAATAACATATATGTTTGAAATGTTATAAAGTCAATTACGTATATTCACCAGCTGTTGTTGATAAATATTATCGAACCTTTTTACAGGCAAAACACATGTAATATATGTTAACTACGGTTAGTGCTCAAAGGATGTTGACTCCCCAGGACTGGATAAGCTGAGTGAACTGTTGAAAAGATCACGACTCTCTAGGCGTTTAAATTCAATGTGGTTGTATATTTGTAAATTGGTGTTGTAAATCCAAATTTTGATTGTATATAAAGGGTTTAAAATCCACTTTGAAATATATGAAATATCGAAAGTTTTGACGTAACATTGATGTTACAAATTTTACGAAAATATGATTTTATATAAATTATTCCGTTGTCTCAATGATTTTGCAATCACGAAATGAACAATCGAAACCAACATGGTCACACGACCCAGAAGTGCTGAAAACGAAGGTGTGATGATGACTTTAATTTAAGTATCAACTAATGATCAGTGGCAACTTGGTTTTTAGTAGCAAAACTTGTAATTAGTAGTAACTTGGTGTTGGTAGCAAAAATAATTAATAGCAACTGCGGTTGATAGATAAGTCTTTGATGGTCATAAAGTTATTACCAATATTGCATCTATCGATGTAACTACCAACGGTTATATGGTGGATATAACCACCAACAATTACGTTGTTTCATGACAATTATGATGATTCATTGCACCAATTCAACCATTATATAAAGGTTGAGTTTGGTCAAGTTTTGATACGAGAATTCCTTAATAGATTTCATACTTATTTTTTTATCTTTCTTTGAGAATTATCCAATAGAAAATTCATGTGCACTAATGATATAATTTAATCTGTTTTAATATTTACATGATCTTTTTAAAGATATCCAATATCAATTCAATGTAAAACAAATTAATCACATTATCCACTCTAAGAAATTAAACACAAGATTGCCGAAAAATGTCTTTAATCAACAACAAAGGCAACACCACCTTTACGAACAAGGATGATCATCAGTTAAAAGAAATAAGATGTGAAGACAATCATGTTGAGTGATTTTAAACATGTGAGAAATACAACATGCAAACATCAATGTCTATTTATTTCATGTAAAATACATGCTTGGTGTTTGATTTGAGATTACCTACTCAAACAATTTAAATCTTTAATGTGTTTTTAGACATGGACACTTTGTAAAGTTAAAAATGTTGCAAAAAAAGATATATATGTAAAATATTGTTAATAACCCAAATTTTATAAATTCTTGCAAAGATAATTTTTATTTAAATCTAGCATATTAGAAACACAAAAACAAGGCAAAAATCACCTCATTCCGTTAATTAACACTCATGTTAGTTTTCTAGATTCTCGTTATTATAAAAGAAAATTTATATAATTTATATAATTTATATACTTATAATATAATGTTAAAATATTATTATGTTATTATAAATACATGATTTGAAAAGAGTAATGATCACAGTGACACTTCTCAAAGAGTAATTGGGGAGAGAGAGTTGTTAGGGTGTTGAATTCCTCAGTCACCCCGCCATCATCATCTCACCATCACCATCTTCACCATCACAATCACCTTCACAATCTTCACAGACTTTTCAAAAGTCTCCCCACTTTCAACTCACATTCTTCATTCATCCTCTGTTCACAAATCGCTCTAATTTCTGTGTTTTCATCTTCACAACACACATGGATACACAAGATCACAGCAAACCCACCTCCCCCTCAGGTCCAATTTCACTTCACAACTTCATTTTCTAACCCAATTGCCTGTTTGAATTCGAAATTCCCATCAAGAACACACCACATTTCAATGGTGTTTGTGGGTTTTGAATGGTTTTCTTGATTTTGCAGGGTATACATGCCGGAGGTGTGGGTGGCCGTTTCCGAAGGCGAACCCGAGTTCTAAACGCCGGAGGGCGCATAAGAGAGTATGTGGGACAGTTGATGGATACACTAAGATTATTATCGACTCTGAAGCTGTTTCCGATGATGAAAACTGTTCTGATTCTGATGATCAACACCATTCTGATTCTGATTTTGATGATCAAGAAGAAAAGGAGAAAACCCCAAGTGAGTTTTATGTGTTGGCATGTTCTTGAATCTTTTTTCTTGCTTTAATTGATCTGTGGAAGTTACTAAAAGAATCTTAGGTTGAATTTAATGTTTATATCTTTGAAGATTTATTGCTTCTTTTATGGAAAGTTATTGAAGATGCTTAAAGGACCTCTTAGTTAATGTTGGTGGTTGATTTGTGTAAAGATTTGTTGTATTTAATATTGGGTTGATTCACATTGTTGTTTTCTTCAAGATTTCTTGCATCTTGTTTGCATTTTTGTTAATCCATTAAAGATAGTCACAGAACTTCACGTTAAATGTATGAACATTGTTGAAGATGATACAAGAATTCATATAAATCATGTTGGCAGTTGATTTCTGTAACGATTTCTTGTATTTAAATTGGGTTAAACCACATTGTTGTTTTCTTCAAAGATTTCTTGCATCTTGTTTGCATTTTCGTTAATCCATCGAAGATGCTCACGTAATTTTCAAGTTAAATGTATGAACATTCTTGAAGATGATATAATAATTCATACAAACCATGCTTTAATGGAATTATGTTGGAGATACTAAAAGAACCTCTGAATTAATGTTCATAGTTGATATCTTAATGGTATCTTGTATATTATTTGTGGTAATTCACATTATTGTATTCTTCAAGATTTCTTGCATCTTGTTTGCATTTCATTAATCCATTGAAGATACAGAACGTCAAGTCAAATGTATGAACATTATTGAAGATGATAAATGAATCCACTCAAATCCTGGATCTTATTTTGGCTTCTTATTAATCTTTTGAAGATAATAAAAGAATCTTGAGTTCTTGGACCTGATTTTTTGAATATTGTTTAGTTTTCTGAGAATTTATTGATCATTTCATTGTTAGGCCCCAAAATTGAGAAGAAGATCATCAAAGAGAGTGGCAGCAGTGCTGGTGGGGTCGAAGAAAAATCAAATAGATCTGAAGATGATAGGTTCTCAGATGCAGTTACAGAGCTTTCAGATGTTGGATTCAGTCCGGGGGTGGTTTCTGATGTTAAAAAAGTGGATGAACATTCTGAGGTTGTTGAATTCCCAAATATCCATTCAAAAGATGGAGATAAAGTTGAAGAACACGATCTAAACCGCGTACAAATGAAGTTTCCTGATTTTGACACAAAGCATCCGGTTCCTTTGGTCAAAGATAGCAATGGGTCTCACAAAGATAAAGTTATTGATCAAAAGGAAATGTCTGCGGTATCTGGCAACAAAGATCAAGGGGAAGATGTGCATGTACTCTCTGTCCCGAGTGATATACCGATAGTAGATAAAGCTGAGACTCTGATAGCGGATTTCAAGGACCATAAAAGGATGCAGTCTAACATGCCTCGTGATGACAGACAGGCAGAAAATAGATCTATGGTAGATATCTTTGAAGTCAAAACAGGTCAAGAGAATGTTCATGAAAGTCAAACCTCTGAACAGGAGTCTGATGTTGTTCCTATTGTTGTTATTGAAGAAGATAAAGCTGCAGAAACTCGGCCTTTGGAGACGAGCAAAACCAACCCTGAATCTGCAGCCAATCTTAGTGAAGCAGAAGTTTCTCGTGATAAACAGCCGGTCATGACTCTTGGTGAACTGATGGAGGAAGAGATTAAAAGAGCTGAAATGGATCACAGTGCTCCAGTTTTGACTAACGTATGCGCTCAGGAAACGATTAAAGAACCTAAAAGTTCAGTTTCTGATTCAAAAGATGGTGTCAAAGTTGAGACTTCTAAAAGTCTGGTAGATGAAGGCAGGGGTAAGCTGTTGAGTGGTCCAGCTTGTGGTGTAGATGCATCGATTAGCTCGAGTAGTCGTAATAGTTTAGAGGGAAACTGGGGATCAGTTTCAGGTATTGCATTGTCTTCCATTTTGTGTCTCCATTTATGGTTTCTTGTTGTTTTGACATTTTGTTACTGTTTTTATGCAGAAATTTCAGATGTTTTTGGTAGGTCGGAAGTTTCAGATGATAGAAGCCGGTTGGGCAGATCAGATACTTTTGAAGGCTCGTCTTTGGTAGAATCCGAACATGAAAACGTTGAACAGGAAGCCTCTGAAGTCAAGGTGCAAAAAGTCCAAAATCTGAAGAAGCAATAGCAAAAGTAACCAACTGGAGCACTAGTGGACACATTGCTACTACTCCCTTAAGAAATCTGATGAGGAAAGCTAAATCACCCAAACCTAAACCGTCAGCGAGTACGAGTCCAAAAGATGAGGATGCTGAGAAAGCTGGTGATCCTGGAAATTCAAGTTTGACCCGAGAAGCTCCGAAAGTCAAACAGGAATCATCTTCAGTGAAAGACAGTGGTGAGGGCGAAAAAGTCAAGAAGAAAAGAAAGGGGTGGGCGCGGTTTATGTGCTGGTCAATGCCTGATTAGAAGATGAGCTGACTGAAAATCTACATGGTTTCATACTTTCATTCTAGTACATTTTGTATATTCTGCATAGTCAACAATGAGAAGTGTTAAACTTGCTCTATGAAGAGCCCGCGAACATAGTTTTTGTGTACATGCTTCTTGGTTTCATATTATTTTAGATTTTGTTTTGAAAGATTTGGATGATACCAGATATACAGGAATCAATCATGTTCAAATTTAGGAACTTTCTGCAGTTAAGCATTGAAACTGCCATATGGGCTGCTGGTTTGTGATAAATCCTGATGGATTTTGATGTCAAACCAGAAACAGTCAAAGCCATTACCAATTTTTCATTTATTCAATCCATGTGTGTGATCCTTTTTTATATGTTTTCCCTAATTTGTGGTGATCCTTTTTATATGTTTTACCAATTTTGGAAGTTTCTGGTTAAGAGAATGATGCAAAATTAGGAAAAATGACCTTCACCGAAGAGTTTCTTAAGTGCATCCATTTCATTGATTGTGAAGATGTGGTAGTACATCAACTAGAAAAGATGCAAGGTCAACTTAATTTTCATTAGAACATCCCTATTGGTTGAAATTTCATGTCGGCTTATCTCCTCTCTCCCATTCACTCCTCCTTCCCTGACATAACCCTCACAGAGTCACAGGCACACATCCTTGTAGAATGAATTCTAGACACGTCTCTCTCTTTCACATCCCCCCATGTAAATTCTTTTTCTTCTTTGTCAGGTCAATAGTACCTCACGGGCAACCATTAGATAAGGCCTTAGAGGTGCAAGCAACCCGAGCTAACTTGTCCTAAGCTTGTTATTTATTAATTATTTAAATTATTTATTTATAGTTATTTTTATGTTTCTTAATAGCTACAGTTTTATATGTTAGGATTTTTAGCTATATGAAAATGTTCTCATCCCACATTGAAAATGTTCCCATCCCACATTGGTGCAAGGATGAAAGTTTGGGAGGACTCCAAGCCTATAAAAGAAGTCCAAGTCTTTGGTTTCAAAATGGCCCAATCAAAAATACACTTGAAGTGTTTGGTTCTTCTTTCTTTTCTAGTTCTCTTGTCTTAGAGTGTAGAAAGTTTTTAGTTAAACACTTTGGAGAGTGTGGGTGTAATTGGGCGGGGGAAGCTTGAGAGATTAGTCTATGTGATTGTAACAATTTCTCGCATAGTGGATCTTTCTCTCTGTGGTTTTTCTCCGGTTTTGGAGTTTCCACGTATATTCTTGTGTTCAGTTATATTTCTCTATTGTTAGCATTGGGAGGGTTGTTGGGGATCCTTGAGACCGCTTGTTTCCCAACAAGTGGTATCAGAGCTCCAGGTTTTGGGGAGGTTTCGGTTTAGAAGGTTCGTAGTATGCTTTGTGGTTGCAGCTTAGTCTGATCTTCCACATCAGAAACAAGGATTCGATTGACTGTTTTGTATATGATAGAATTATACAGGTGCCGGATATACGCATTTGTCCTGAGAAGGTTTTGGCTAGGAAAGACTTGGTACTTAATTGTGTCCATTGTGACCCACCTCCCTTCCTGTGAATCCTTTGTTGTGTAACTGCTTATAGGCTTGGTGTATATTTTCTAGTATACAATATTGTTTTTGAAGATACGGATACGATGTCGAAATACAGTCCCATGAGGTTCGACGTAGAGAAATATGATGGAAGAATCAACTTTGGTTTGTGGCAAGTTCAAGTCAAGTATGTGTTGATTCAATCTGGGTTACACAAGGCGTTGAAGGGAAACCGACCCCTGTTTTAAGCGAGGATTCAAGCGGAACCAGTAAAGACGATGATGAAGAATGGGAAGATTTGGATTTGAGAGCAGCAAGTGCGATTCGTTTATGTCTAGCAAAGAATGTTCTTGCAAATGTGCATGGGATATCAACTGCAAAGGATTTGTGGGAGAAGCTTGAGCAGTTGTATCAAGGCAAAGGCATCTCAAATCGGTTGTATCTCAAGGAACAATTTCATACCCTTCGTATGGATGGAGATACAAAAATTTCAGATCATCTAAGAGTTCTTAATAATATCGTGTCAGAACTGGAGGCTATTGGAGTGAAGGTTGAAGATGAGGATAAAGCACTAAGGCTCGTATTATCTTTGACATCTTCCTATGAGCATATGAAGCCCATTCTGATGTATGGGAAAGAAACCCTGAAGTATGCGGATGTTACTGAGAAGCTATTGTCTGAAGAGAAAAGACTAGGAAGTAGCGGTCATACTTCGTCAGAAGGAACAGTTTTAATATGCGGGAACGGAAGAAGAAGCACTCACAGAAGATTCCTGTATGCTGGAAGTGTGGACAGTCTGGGCATGTCAAGAGAAATTGTCCAGGTGGTGCAGATTCGGCTAGCAGCTCCAAGTCAGCTAGCAATGTCTCCGTCGTTGTTGACGATGATGATTTCCTTTGAGGTTATGTCATCCCTATGGTATGCCCGCGCTACCATGAAAGGGGATGCAATTTTGTTAGCGGGTTCACGGATTTACACATGGGCATTGGGTTGGCATAGATGCAAGATGTGTGATGAAAAATTGATGTTGATGGCTGATGAACTTTCAGGTATGCCAAGGGGGGAAGTTGCACCATAAATTTCAGCAGGTTTTTCAACATGTGCCGAGAAGAAATTCTTAGAATGGTCTATTCTAAGTGGCGATACTCTTTTATGGTGGAGTATGATAGTCGGTTGAAGACGGTGTTACTTTAATGTGGTTGTTTTTCATATATCCAAGGTGGAGATTGTTAGAATTTTTGGCTATATGAAAATGTTCACATCCCACATTGGTGCAAGGATGAAAGCTTGGGAGGACTCCAAGCCTATAAAAGAAGTCCAAGGCTTTGGTTTCAAAGTGCCCCAATCAAAAATACATTTGAAGTGTTTGGTTCTTTCTTTCATTTCTAGTTCTCTTGTCTTAGAGTGTAGAAAGTTTTTAGTTAAACACTTTGGAGAGTGTGGGTGTAATTGGGCGGGGGAGGCTTGAGAGATTAGTCTATGTGATTGTAACAATTTCTCGCATAGTGGATCTTTCTCTCTGGAGGTCCGTGGTTTTTCTCCGGTTTTAGGGTTTCCACGTATATTCTTGTGTTCAGTTATATTTCTCTATTGTTAGCATTGGGAGGGTTGTTGGGGATCCTTGAGACCGCTTGTTTCCCAACATTATATATAACATAATATATAATATTTAATTATTTATATCATATTTTATATATTAGTTATTATATTAACATACATTCAATAAACTATATAAAATTTATATAAATATTGGTTATTTATGCTTATTTAAGCTTGTGAGTGTAATCAAACACAATATGTGAAACTTATGTTCACACTCGTTCATTAATAATCTAAAATAGATTGAAGCTTGTGTGTATGTGTGATTATGTGTAAGATTACATGCATGTGTGTTCTCACAATGATGACAACTGGTAATGTTATGACGCATCAATCGCATTATGAGTCTTGTTCAAATGAATATGTTATAAAGAACAATATGATTACATATAACAATCGCCAACCACACAAAAGGTGATGAAGCATTTTCATACGAAAGGAGGAAGTTCTCATTGGGTCCACTCATCTGTAGCTACCATATCGCACTCTTAAAACTCCCATTCAAGGATGGAAATGTCCTCTATTCTCTCCCTAATACTCTCTCTCTCTTTCTCTCTTTCTCTCTTTCTCTCTCATAGATGTACGAGTTTTTTCACACTTTACATATGTATGTATAAAAGGGGTGCCTGCCTCAAGAATGAGTGGGATTATTCTTCTCACGTCTTGCTTCAGTTATTTAAATGGGTGGAGTAGTGTTCTTTGAGTGATTATCATCATTCTCATCTCCACCCATCATGCACATCCCTCTCACGCATCCACTCCCTCCCTTTTAACATTCGTATCATGTGAACTAGGAAAACATGATGGGTGACCATCGTACCATGTCTTGATACCAGGACAATATTGATTGACATCTGAAAGGCAACTCATATAAGCAGGTGAGGCACAATGAGTACATAGTACAAGAAAGTGGCATGTACATCGAAAGCTATCAGGAGCTACATCTACAACAACAAGTCGAACGATAGGGGTTGGGATAGCTTCGACCGATTAGGGATTACAACGACAACAAGTTGACCCAGGAAGGTTGAAAAAAGGCCAGCCTAGTGAAATCATTGGATGTTAACTTGTCGACACAACAAGTAATTCTTTTTTCTTATAATTTTATTTTTATATTAGATCTGTGCCAACGACATGTTGTCAATATAAACTCTTCTTTATAATTATATTATTGCTTACGAGATATAAAAAAGAAACTACATCGATCGTTTTTTATACCTTGCAATAGTAACATGTCATCATGATAAAATGACAACCCATAAAACCTGACTTGTCTCCTTTGTTTCCATCCCAATTCCCGCCACCACCATCCTTCTTTCCTCTCTGCGATTCCAGATAACACCACCACCACCATCCTCTCCTCTTCTTCGACACCAACACCACCATCGCCATCCTTCTTCTTATTAGTCATGAGCACTAACATCATCAACACCACCATTCCTCCATATTCTAGCAGTAAGAACTTGGTTTGCCTTCAACAACAACTACCGACGACACCATTCCTCCCTACTTAGGTGTTTCTCATCTATTACTTGTTAAATGGTGTTAATTTTGTTATTCATTACATAGATTATAAGTAGAGAAGGTTTTGGTGCTTACAATTTAATTAATTTGTTGTTCAATTACTTGATTAATTGGTGTTAATTATATTAAACATTATATGTTAAGAGAATGATGGAAAATGGGCAAATAAATCTAGAAAAAAAAACTTTTTTGTGTGATCAACTGTGATAATATTCCATTGCTATAAATCAAAAATAAATTAATTATAATAAAATAAAAGTTTTGACAATGACATGTCATTGTTATAAATCAAAACAAAATTAATAAAATATTTTTTGACTTATAATAACGACATTTCGTCGCAGTAGACTAAAAGTAATTTGTAAATGTTTACAACCACGTCACTATCGTAACGACATGTTAATGCCACTTGTTAACTTACAACGACGACACATATAGCAACGACGACACCTATAGCAACGACAAATTAGATCTATAGTGACACCACAACCACCACAACCACCACAACATGTACAACAACAAAATGTTGTCGCATGTCGCTATAGGCTATGGCAACAACCTTTGTGGAATTGAGTTATGGGAGTTGTTGAATGCTTTTCACGAGGGGCTTTATTCTGAAGATGCTCGGGATTTAATGTCTATCACAAATGGTACATTTGAACAAGTGGAGGAAGTGAATGCTATTCAAGGTCAAGGGTCAATGGAACTTTTGGCTGGAATGCTTTGTTTAAAAGCATTGAAAAACAATGGATTTAGAGGTGAATCTCTTTTGGAACAAGAACATTCGGGTGGTGAGATTCAAGTATGTTTTGGCTAAGCTCTTGGTAATCCTTTTAGATGTGTTGAAGAACAAGATCTTTTGGTACTTAATCCTTGTTATTTTATTTTGATTGTTATAAATTGTATCTTGATGTAAGGCCCACCTCTCTCAGGGAAGCCTCACAGTTGGTCATTCACAGCAAAACATTGAGTTAAAACAATCATTTACTCATATATGTATAAAATATATATTGCAGCGGAAAAATACTGTCATTTCAATTCATTACAAGTAAAATATAAGCATTGTCTTTAATCCACAAAACTATTTAGGAGTTCTTTGTTTAGCTTTTCTTCATCCGGGATGCCAGTCTTCTAGTGCCAAGAAGCTTCAGTCCCATGCCTCTATTCCATCGCTCTAACTCTTACCTGTCAACTGATATGCATACAAAAGTCAGCTTCGCTGAGTGAATTCTAGGTTTTCTTTGTAAATAACTTTTTGTAAAGGTATTAGCTTTAGCAGTTGAAAATAGTTCTCGTCTATCCAAACATCAATGCATACAGGCTATCACTTTATCGATACTTTATCATTACTTTTCATTTCTCGTTATTTATTACTCTTCTTTATCCGTCAATTCCCTATCACAATTGGTGCCTAGGCTCGCCTAGGACTTTACCGACACGCCAATTAAGGGCTTACAGTCGTACTCGATCGGGCCATTATTGTCATGCCAATTCAGGGCTTACAGACCTGCCTGTTCGAGCATTACTTTATCCGGGTGAGGGCACAACAAATGCAACCCTCCTTTAGCCATTGCTTGCAAGTCTTTACTTTATCCCTTGCCTGCAGGACTTTACTTTATCCAGGTACACGTTATGGGCCCAATAACAATTCTTTAAGTTTCACTATATCTTTAGTTTTCATATACACTTAACATGTAATAAGAAGCAAACTCTTAGTCTAAGCATTCATATTTCATCAATCATAAGAGATGAACTAGATAACTGACCCTCCACGGGACAGCGGGGTTCGGGGGCGGCAGCCCCTGATAGCGGGGTTCTAGGGGCAGCAGCCCCTAGTGGGGTCCAAGGGCAACGCCCCTGGCTGGGGTCGGGCTTCCAGGTCAGCGTGCCCGAAAATTATTTTGAACAATTTAAATGGCACATTTTACTTTAGGAAATTTTATTTTCTTGATAAAAGGTCTTAAAAACCGTCATCATAAAAGTATGTAATTCAGTATGCATATCACCCCAAAACATTGAAAACGGGTAAAGGAGGGGTCTAGAACTCACCTGAACTTGTCCAAGTAGCTAAGTTCTAAGTCACTTAAGCTATAGCCTGAACACTCTAGCTGCACAAAAGTTAATACGTAAAAACGTCATTTTCTTCATAGTTTCGCTGCCAGTTTCGCTGGTAGTTTCGCTGCCAGTTTCGCTGGCAGTTTCGCTACCAGTTTCGCTGGGCAGCACTTCTGCTAGTTTCACTAGACAGATTCGCTGCCTTGAGCGCCCAACTTTCGTTGGAATTTCCTAGTTTGCTATGTCTATAGGTCAGCCTAAGTACTTAGCGAAGTTATTAGCGAAACTGTAGTTTCGCAGTAGCGAAACTGTAGTTTCGCTAGGATTCTCCTAGTTTCGCTGGATAAATGCACAGTTTCGCTGGATGAATACTTAAATTCGCTGGATCGGGGCCCAGTTTCGCTGGATGAACAGAAACTCAGATCCAGCCCGTTTTTAACCCAAAACCTTAACTTTTTACGTCCAATCCTTACTTTACCTTCCATGAAACCAATCTAAGCTTTTTACACGTTTTCATACGTAAAAATTTGACCTTTATGTGTTTCTTTAAACTTTTCAAAACCCAAAACCCTAGAATCCGGGTTTGATCTACAGAAGGTCTTAAAGGTTGATTCTTACCTTGTTTTGTTGCTATTTCCTTGGGTTTTGATGCTCCAAACACCCAGCTCTTCAATCCTTCAATCTTCCAAGCTCAAATCTTGAGTTCTTCCCACTTTCTCTCTCTACTTTCTCTCTCTACAAAATTTTGGTGGCTAGGGTTGAAGTGAGGAGATGGATCTGATCATGCATGTTTAAGGGCTGATTAGGGCCCTTAAACCCATCAAGTCTAGCCCATTAAGACTAATTTTATCCATAGCCCACTAATTTACCCCTTTATTTCTTAAATTAACCCTTAAAAGCCCGTTATTATTAAATGGCTTGTTTCGGGAAATGTCGGGGCGTTACACTTGAATCTTGTTTTCATGCATAAAACTATGAGTGGCTAGTCATCTTGTATGTTTCCTTTGGTTTGAAGGATTTGTAACTTTGATCATGTTGGTGTTTCTATTTATGGGATGATGAAATTGATCTTGTGATTGTTTTGTCATGATGAGTGTGTATTATGTGTAATGGGTCATTCATGGATTGCTTAACTTTAACCATACGTTCTTGATGCCATAGGCAAATCTTGATTTAGTGGACGGGTTGGGTAATTCAAGTGATACTGATTATCGAGAGATAACCTTGCTAATCCAAGTACTTAGTCCTCTTTGATCACACATAAGCACACACTCATGAATCATGTCTATGTGGTTCTTCCCAATTAATATCAATATCATCATTTGTTAAAATCCGGATACCAAAGGGAAACATATCTCTCATCACTGATTTTTACAAACCAATTTACTTTCAGTTCTTGCTTTAAGCCATTCAACAAGTCAACAGATTATTGAACCTTACTTATTTATCATCTTAGTTAAATTTAGGTAATTGCAATTTGCTTGAGCTAACACATATTCCATAAACTCCCTGTGTTCGATTTACTGTCACACCTTGACGGCCACGTCGAAGTTGAGTAAATACGCATTCAAAAAGATCATCTAAACGGGTTTACCTGAAACATGATAAAAATAAAAGGTCAACTAAAAATAGTTGGTGAGTTTCCCAAGTTTTCATACATAATATGAAAAGATTTCAAGTAGCAATTCATGTCATAGGTTTATAAGCTAGTAAGGTTATAGAACACATATCTTCATAATCAAACCTCGACTTGATTACAAGTATATAAGATTGGCTAAGTGTATTTGGTTCCCTAGTGCACAATCATACGGCTCCTAGGAGTCGGCAATACATCGACTTTAGCACCAAATAGGCTTGTCAGGCCCAAAGATCTAAGACGTCACCAGGCTAGCAATAGTTAATGATTGTAACAAACTATGTATCTCATATAATCACTTACAACATACAAATAACCATGACAAGATATAAAGATGAATTGCAAGTGCTTTACAAGTCTCAAATGTTTATAAGTGTGTTATGTATAAGTATCATGTTTCACCCCAAAATGGTGTGAAATAAAGTAAAAGGGGGCAAGGAAAACTCACCAACTATTTTTAGTTGACCTTTTATTTTTATCATGTTTCAGGTAACCCCCGAGTTTAGAGTGGTCTTTTGAAGCTTATCACACTTAGGATTGGACTTAGAGAAATAAACGAATGATCTTATTACTTTTATTCTGGGTGCATCGTTGTTTGAACTTTTACTTGTATTTATGATTAAATCTGCGTATTTGAGACTTATGTTTGTAGTCACTTTTGAAACTATTAATTTGAATATATACATTTAAACATAGCGTTATGTGGCTGTGAACAATCTTATCCCTCACACCTCGACGATTCCGCCGTCAAGGTTGGGGTGTGACACTTACCGCTAGCTAATTAGTAGTATTTGGTTTTAAATTGATTGAGACTTCGACCTCACGTCAAATTTGGCGCCGTTGCCGGGGAGTTGTGCGCAACGTGTGTTTGCTTATTAGTTTTGTTTTGTTATTTCGGTGTTACGCTGGTTGTGTGTAGTGTGCAGGTTTTGTTTCAGGTGTATGCATACCAGGAATTCAAGCTCATCATCACCATTAGTGTTTGATCCAGAAATTGAACGAGCAGCTCGTAGAAACAGAGTATTACATCGACAAAACAAAATCAGTGGTTCACCAATAGCACTTATATCACCCGTTACACCACGAACACAATGGATCCGCTTTCACCACCTCCTACTACGGGTCAAATGACACCATCCGAGCCTTTACCCAATCCTACATTACCACCGGAGACTAAACCAACCCATACCCCATTACCTACAAGTACCCAAACCGAACATTCTTTTAGCTTTGACCCATCAGCACCTATTCCGCCCTTTTCATATTTTTCCTAACAACCGGTCAATCATCATCGTCCAGACCAGTACCAACACCACAACCATATCAATCCAACCATCCGTATTTCATACTCCCTCTACCTCTCAAATGCAACCGGATACACAAGACCAACAACCTCAAGTTGTACAAACATCGGGAGCAGGACGAGCTGGTGTTGATGGTGGTTATAGTGACGAATTTAGGAGATATGATGAAGAAGGGTACAGGTACGAAGGAGATGCTGATCAAGGAAATTATGTTTATAGTCAAGGACAAGCTATGCAAGGATATGGGAGACTACAACCACAAGTTATGCAGCAACAAGTTATACCACAACAAATACAACCCCAAGTGAGGCCACATGGGCCACAGTTTCAAGAGCAGATTCTTCCACAACATGGGGGAGCAAACTTTCAACCACCATTTCAGCAATTCATGCTTCCAGGACCACAAGTTCAAAGACCAATGGGTCCTCAGCGACCAAGAGTTAGGTTGGGTGTTCCACGAAGGCATAATTGGGATGCTGCTAGGGGTATTGAGGCACACTTTCGTCCATCATCACAAATAATCCATCACCAGTGGTCATTCCTCAAAACAATCAAGGGAGAACGTTTGAAGTCCGAACAAATTCACTTCAAAGTTTGCCAAAGTACAAAGGGTTGGCAACGGAAGAACCCTATTTTCATTTGGAAGCTTATGATTCAATTTGTAACATAATTGGTGGTCAAGGATTTTCTACGGATGATGTCAAGTTGGTATTGTTTCAGTTTTCATTGGAGGATAAGGCAAAGAGGTGGTTTACACTTTGCCATCCGCTTCAATTTACACATGGGCTGAGATGCAACAAAGGTTTTTGGAAGAGTTTTTCACAGCTCAAAAGACTAATGATGCTAGGAGAAGCTTGAGAAGTTTCCAACAACAACAAGGTGAAATGTTCCATGAGGCATTTGAGCGGTTTAACATGATGATCAAGAATTGTCTTCATCATGGAATTGAGTTATGGGAGTTGTTGAATGCTTTTCACGAGGGGCTTCATTCTGAAGATGCTCGGGATTTAATGTCCATCACAAATGGTACATTTGAACAAGTGGAGGAAGTGAATGCTATTCAAGGTTAAAGGTCAATGGAACTTTTGGCTGGAATGCTTTGTTTAAAAGCATTGAAAAACAATGGATTTAGAGGTGAATCTCTTTTGGAACGAGAACATTCGGGTGGTGAGATTCAAGTATTGTTTTGGCTAAGCTCTTGGTAATCCTCTTAGATGTGTTGAAGAACAAAATCTTTTGCTACTTAATCCTTGTTATTTTATTTTGATTGTTATGAATTGTATCTTGAATCTTGTTTTCATGCATAAAACTATGAGTGGCTAGTCATCTTGTATGTTTCTTTTTGGTTTGAAGGATTTGTAACTTTGATCATGTTGGTGTTTTCTATTTATGGGATGATGAAATTGATCTTGTGATTGTTTTGTCATGATGAGTGTGTATTATGTGTAATGGGTCATTCATGGATTGCTTAACTTTAACCATACGTTCTTGATGCCATAGGCAAATCTTGATTTAGTGGACGGGTTGGGTAATTCAATAGTGATACTGATTATCGAGAGATAACCTTGCTAATCCAAGTACTTAGTCCTCTTTGATCACACATAAGCACACACTCATGAATCATGTCTATGTGGTTCTTCCCAATTAATATCAATATCATCATTTGTTAAAATCCGGATACCAAAGGGAAACATATCTCTCATCACTGATTTTTACAAACCAATTTACTTTCAGTTCTTGCTTTAAGCCAATTCAACAAGTCAACAGATTATTGAACCTTACTTATTTATCATCTTAGTTAAATTTAGGTAATTGCAATTTGCTTGAGCTAACACATATTCCACAAACTCCCTGTGTTCGATACCCACTTACCGCTAGCTAATTAGTAGTATTTGGTTTTAAATTTGATTGAGACTTCGACCTCACGTCAAATTTTGGCGCCGTTGCCGGGGAGTTGTGCGCAACGTGTGTTTGCTTATTAGTTGTTTTGTTATTTCGGTGTTACACTGGTTGTGTGTAGTGTGCAGGTTTTGTTTCAGGTGTATGCATACCAGGAATTCGAGCTCATCATCACCATTAGTGTTTGATCCAGAAATTGAACGAGCAGCTCGTAGAAACAGAGTATTACATCGACAAAACAAATCAGTGGTTCACCAATAGCACCTACATCACCCGTTACACCACGAAACACAATGGGTCCGCTTTCACCACCTCCTACTACGGGTCAAACGACACCATCCGAGCCTTTACCCAATCCTACATTACCACCGGAGACTAAACCAACCCATACCCCATTACCTACAAGTACCCAAACCGAACATTCTTTTAGCTTTGACCCATCAGCACCTATTCCGCCCTTTTCATATTTCTTCCCAACAACCGGCCAATCATCATCGTCCTGACCAGTACCAACACCACGACCATATCAATCCAACCCATCCGTATTTCATACTCCCTCTACCTCTCAAATGCAACCGGATACACAAGACCAACAACCTCAAGTTGTACAAACATCGGGAGCAGGACGAGCTGGTGTTGATGGTGGTTATGGTGATGAATTTAGGAGATATGATGAAGAAGGGTACACGTACGAAGGAGATGCTGATCAAGGAAATTATGTTTATAGTCAAGGACAAGCTATGCAAGGATATGGGAGACTACAACCACAAGTTGTGCAGTAACAAGTTATACCACAACAAATGCAACCCCAAGTGAGGCCACATGGGCCACAGTTTCAAGAGCAGATTCTTCCACAAATGGGAGCAAACTTTCAACCACCATTTCAGCAATTCATGCTTCCAGGACCACAAGTTCAAAGACCAATGGGTCCTCAGCGACCAAGAGTTAGGTTGGGTGTTCCACGAAGGCATAATTGGGATGCTGCTAGGGGTATTGAGGCACACTTTCGTCCAATCATCACAAATAATCCATCACCAGTGGTCATTCCTCAAAACAATCAAGGGAGAACGTTTGAAGTCCGAACAAATTCACTTCAAAGTTTGCCAAAAGTACAAAGGTTTAGCAAAGGAAGAACCCTATTTCATTTGGAAGCTTATGATTCAATTTGTAACACAATTGGTGGTCAAGGATTTTCTGCGGATGATGTCAAGTTGGTATTGTTTCAGTTTTCATTGGAGGATAAGGCAAAGAGGTGGTTTTACACTTTGCCATCCGCTTCAATTTACACATGGGCTGAGATGCAACAAAGGTTTTTGGAAGAGTTTTTCACAGCTCAAAAGACTAATGATGCTAGGAGAAGCTTGAGAAGTTTCCAACAACAACAAGGTGAAATGTTCCATGAGGTATTTGAGCTGTTTAACATGATGATCAAGAATTGTCTTCATCATGGAATTGAGTTATGGGAGTTGTTGAATGCTTTTCACGAGGGGCTTCATTCTGAAGATGCTCGGGATTTAATGTCTATCACAAATGGTACATTTGAACAAGTGGAGGAAGTGAATGGGCAAGACGATTGGGCATTTTGGAACAAATGGCGGTTACATCAAAGAGGAAGGCTTAATCATCAAGACGAGCACGACCGGTTATTACACGAGCTCCAGTTCATGCGGTGGATGATGGTAATGTACAAGCTACAAATCAAGTTTATAATGTTTGTACAAATTGCAATGAGTTAGGGCATACTGTGGATTCTTGCACGGTAACTTTTGAACAAGTGGAAGAAGTGAATGCTATTCAAGGTCAAGGGTTTGGTGGAAGAACTACAACATGAATTCAAATACTTATCATCCGGGTTTGAGGAATCATCCGAACTTTAGTTATGGGAATCCGGCCAATCAATCTAACCCAAATTTCCAAGGAAAGCCTCAAGGTAATTTTGTTCCTCGTCAACAATACCAAAATTATCAAGGAAATTTTAGAGGGGGAAACAATCAAGGATATCAAAAGCCTTTTCAACCATCGGGAAATAACCAAGGAAATGAGACAAATCAATCTTCATCAAGTGGTGGTAATGAAGTGATGGAGATGCTAAAGTCCATGCAACAGGAGATGCAAAAGAGGAATCAATTGGATGATGATAGAGCTCAAAAAGATGAAATTCGAGACAAAGCTATTCAATCATTGACCAATCAAATGGGTCAACTTGCAACGGATGTGGCAAATCTCAAGAAAAACAAAGGTCAACTTCCTAGTGACACAAAGGTAAATCCCTCTCACAGTTCTTCTCGTAATGTTCCAATTAATCATGTTCGTGTGTTGAGAAGTGGTAAAGAATATAAAACACCACCTTCTCCGGTTTTAATTGATGGGTGGTTGAGGATATTATCGGGTTAGAAAGTGATGAGGAAGACCAAAGTCTTCAAGAAAATGTTTTGAACGAAAATGCAAATAAGAAAGTAATTGAAAAACCGGTTTTCAAGGAAAATGTGATTCAAAATGATAAAGAGGTGGACCAATGCCAAGTACCATTTCCGTCGGCTTTGGTTGACCCGGGTAAAAGAGTGTGATCTCACATTCATCATTGGAAAAAGATGACATAATGGAAGTTTTCAAACAAGTCAAAGTTAACATTCCATTAATTGAGGAAATTCAGAAAATTCCAGCTTATGCAAAGTTTTAAAAGAGTTGTGTACATTTAAAAAGGAAAAGGGTGCCTAAACGGGTTAAACTAACTGCAAGGGTGAGTGCAATTATGGAGGGAACCATCCCACTCAAGCTCCGAGATCCGGGAGCACCATTGATAGATATCCAAGTGGGTGATTTCAAAATGTCTAAGGCGTTATTGGATCTTGGAGCCGGGGTGAGTATCCTTCCGGGAAGTTTATATGACCAATACGATTTTGGTCCATTGAAACGAGTGGAGACAACGGTGGTGTTAGCCGATTTGTCTCATAAACTTCCTAGAGGGATTGTGCGGGATGTGATTGTGCAGGTGAAGGAGTTTTATTATCCCGTTGACTTTTTGGTTTTGGATTATGCTTCGGTTGATTCAAACCACAGCCCAAATGTTATTTTGGGACGACCATTTTTGAACACGGCTCATGCACGGATTGATTGCAGGAATGGTACAGTACAAATGGCATTTGGTAAACGCCAAATGAGTTTAAATGTGTTTGCTAACAAATCTTATTTTGATGATGATGATGAGTGTTTTATGGCAGATGAATATGATGAGTATGACCCTTATGAGTATGAGGAAGATTCGGTGGAGGTTTGTTTGTGTGATTTTTCTGAACAGGTATAGGTTTGTGCATTGAGGATGGAGGAGCAAAAACAAGATGTGTTGGCTATACAGGAAGGGAGGCCACCATGGACTCACCAAATTGAAAGTTTACCGGCTGAAATTAATTCCAATACAAAGCCATCTTTGGAATGTCCACCAAGATTGAGTTGAAGATTCTACCGGATCACTTGAAGTATGTGTTTTTGGGAGAAGAGGAAACATTGCCGGTCATCATAGCATCCAACTTGGAAGAAGCTCAAGAACACAAACTTCTAAAGGTGTTAAAAACAACAAGGCCGCAATTGGGTGGACAATAGCCGATTTGAAAGGTATTAGTCCTTTTGTAGTGATGCACAAAATCATTACTACTGAGGACGCAAAACCAACTCGTGAGACTCAAAGGAGGTTAAATCCCAACATGAGAGAGGTGGTGAAAAAGGAGGTCATCAAGTGGTTGGATGCGGGGATCATCTATCCTATTTTGGACAGTGCGTGGGTAAGTCCTACACAAGTGGTACCGAAAAAAGCCGGCATTCAGGTGATTAAGGATGAAAATGGTGAGCAAATCGCCACCCGACCGGTAACCGGGTGGCGAGTATGTATTGATTATAGAAAATTGAATTCGGCCACTTTAAAAGATCATTTCCCGTTACCCTTTATTGACCAAATCATTGAAAAACTTGCGGGTCAAAAATTTATTGTTTTTTGGATGGGTATTCGGGGTACAACCAAGTGGCCATTCATCCGGATGACCAACACAAGACCACCTTTACATGTCCATATGGCACTTTTGCCTTTAGAAGGATGCCATTTGGATTGTGTAATGCTCCGGCCACGTTTCAACGTGTATGATGAGCATATTTTCGGATATGGTTGGGGACACACTTGAGGTATTCATGGATGACTTTTCTATTTTGGGCAAACTTTTGACACATGTCTTAATGAATTAGAAAAGGTTTTAAAAAGATGTGTCGAAACAAATTTGATCTTAAGTTGGGAGAAAAGTCATTTTATGGTACAAGAGGGAATTGTTTTGGGACATGTTGTGTCCAACCGGGGAATGTAGGTGGACAAAGCAAAAATAAAAGTCATTTCATCTTTGCCACCTCCAACAAATGTTAAAGGGGTAGATCATTCTTGGGACATGCGGGATTCTACCGGAGATTCATAAAAGGTTTTAGTGTTATCACAAAACCTTTGTGTAATCTCTTGTTGAAAGATGTCTCTTTTGAGTTTACTAATGAATGTTTGCAAGCTTTTAATGTTTTGAAGGAACAATTAGTGCAAGCTCCTATTTTGCAACCACCGGATTGGTCAAAGCCATTCGAGATCATGGTGTTGCAAGTGACACTACAATTGGTGCAGTTTTTGGTCAACGAGTGGATAAGAAGCCGGTGGTAATTTATTATGCCAGTAAAACTTTATCTGAAGCGCAACTGAATTACACTATGACCGAGAAAGAATTACTAGCGGTAGTGTATGCTTTGGATAAATTTCGATCTTACATTTGGGGGAGCAAAGTGGTTGTGTACTCCGATCATAGTGCAGTTCGTCATTTGATGGCTAAGAAGGATGCAAAGCCACGATTGATAAGATGGATTTTGTTATTACAAGAGTTTGATCTAGAAATCCGGGATAAGAAAGGTTGTGAAAATGTTGTTGCAGATCATTTATCTCGGATTCCATTGGATGGAGTTGAAGATTCAAGTGAGATCAATGAGCAATTTTCGGATGAATATGTGTTAGCCATTCTTAATACACCTTGGTATGCCCACTTCGTTAATTATTTGGCCAAGGGTGTGATGCCACAACATTGGGTGAAGAGAAGGAGACAACAATTTTTGGCACAAGTGAAGCAATACATATGGGATGAACCCGACTTGTTTAAAATTGGTGCGGATCAAATCTTGAGGAGATGTGTTCCCGAGTCGGAAGTTAAAGAGATTTTGGCACATGCACATTCACCCGCATGTGGGGGTCACTTTAGTGGTCAAAAGACCGGTTACAAAGTTCTCACTTGTGGGTTTTATTGGCCTACAATTTTCAAGGATGCAAGAGATTATGCAAAGAATTGTTTGAATTGTCAAAAGATGGGCAGCATATCAAAACGAAATGAGATGCCAATGCAACCGATCCTTGTGGTTGATATCTTCGATGTTTGGGCATCGACTTCATGGGCCCTTTCCCAAACTCAGGTGGTTTTTTGTACATTCTTGTTGCAGTGGATTATGTCTCGAAGTGGGTTGAAGCAAGTGCAACACGAACCAATGATCACACGGTGGTATGTAAGTTTGTGCAATCTAACATCACATCACTTTCACGGTTTGGGGTGCCTCGGGTGATTATAAGCGATGGTGGATCACATTTCAAGAATTTCAACTTTGGGAAGTTGTTGAAAAGGTTCAATGTGAACCATAGAATTGCAACTCCATATCATCCACAAATTAGCGGTCAAGTAGAGGTGTCAAATCGTCAAATTAAAGAAATCTTGATGAAAACCGTTCGAGTTGACAGGAAAGATTGGTCGGTGAAGTTGGATGATGCACTATGGGCGTACCGAACAGCGTATTAAAACACCAATTGGAACAACACCGTATCGGTTGGTGTACGGGAAAGGTTGCCACTTGCCAATGGAGTTAGCTCATAGAGCTTGGTGGGAAGTCAAGAATGTCAACATGGAGTACAATGAAGCTAGAAAGTTAAGAAAGTTGAAGTTGTGTGAGTTGGAAGAAATCCGAGATGAGGCATATGAATGTGCATCCGCTTACAAGGACAAGCTTAAACGGGTTCATGATGCGAAGTTACGGAAGAGAATTTTTGCAGAAGGGCAAAAGGTGTGGTTATATAACTCTAAGCTTAAGTTTTTTCCTGGGAAGTTAAAAAGCAAATGGATGGGACCGTATGTGATCACAAGAGTGGGTCAATTTGGGGAAGTAGAGATTGAAGACCCAAAGGATCATGTGAAACAAGTGGTAAACGGTCACCGCCTTAACCATACTTAGATGGGAATGACTTGAAAACGCTTGAAGTGGACAAGGAGAGCTACATCCTCCATCCACTGGAGGACGGTAATGTTTAAAAGGCCCAGGTTTGCGGTAGTGTAAATATTTAGTTTTGTTTTTGTTTTCCTTTGTTTTGTTTTGTTCGATTGCAAAATTTGTGGTTTTTGTTCGGGTAACATATAGTTTTACGATCATGTTGAGGACAACATGAGATTTTCGAGGGGGTAAAAAGGTAATTTCTATCTCATCTCATCGACGTTTCATGTTTTACCATGTTTAATTTAAATTTTTCCAAAGATCAACTAAAAAAAAAAATTAAATTGAAACCCACCCACCGTACCTTATGGTAGGTACCGTAATGTACGGTGGAGGGGGTGTGTTTGTTTGACAATACGGTAAAACCTTACTGCCTTACGGTGAGTTTTTGAGGGTGTCTCTACCGTACCTTACGTGGCTACCGTAAGGTACGGTAGGCCTGGCAAGTGTGGGCGACGGGCTTCAGCATAAAAATATATATATATATATATTTTCTTTGACTTTTTCAAAACCCACGGGTTCTTCCATTTCCATCTTCCTTCTTCTTCTCCATAACACCCACAACACCCACAACCTTCAATCTTCCATATCTCCTTCAATTCTTAACCAAATCACGTGATTCTTGAGTCTATTTTTACTAGAATTTCACGTAGATTCTGATTTTGAGAAGATAATTGCGAGAAAAAGAAGTTTGCTAGTTCGAATAGCAAGCCCTATGTCCGAAATTTTTAGGGGTTTTCAGGCTTTTGTCTTTCTTGGAATTTAACATCATCAATCGAAGGTATGTTACATTGTTTTGTTGTTTTTGATGGTGCATAGTAGAAATTAAGGTGATATTTTGTTGTTCTCATTGGCTCATACACATTTGCTTGTTTTGGGTTATATTTGGAATGACATGGTTGTTTGATCATTGTTACGATGGACTATTTGATTTTAATTATGATGAAATGATCAGTTTCTTGTTATGGTAGATGTAGTTTGATGATTAAGTTTGAATTTTAGGAACCTTTACATTGTAGAGGCATCATGCCTAATTTTTGTTAGAATCAAGTATGAAAACTCATTGTTCACTAACATTTACAACCATAGTAACAAGCAAGTGTGGGGATTTATAAAAAAGTGGGACTGATTTGTTGATTATGTTTTGGTTGTGTTGTTTGTCCTGTGTGTAGGAAAATGGTGAGAACTAGTGTACCCTTGGGAGCTAGTTCATCTTCAAGAGATAAAGGCAAGCAACCGGAAACGAGTTCGAAAAGAAGAAAGTATGTTGGAAGAGACGACGACACTGAGGAGGATGAGGATATGGTGGAACTAAACATGGCTAACAAACCAAAATGGGAAGCTGGTCCATTAGATGAGATCCCGATTGAGTGGCAAGCAATATTGTTCCATGATCATATGAGAGGGTTACAAAATAGAGGGGTGCATTCATTTGTGAAAGAGAGGTTAAGGAGAGTGAGTTCGGTCCTTTCAATGTGTTTGCTAGATTTCGAGCATTAGGATGGGAAGCAGCACTTAAGTGTTATGACAAAGATAACAAGAATTTGTTCATGGAGGAAATTGAAGAATGGATGGCGACTTTACAATGTAATAGATATGATAAACCATCTCAAATGAAGCTAACAGGTGAAGTGAATGGGGTCAAGGTGGAAATGTCCTTTGAGACTTTAAGAAAGTTGGCTAAGTATGATAGTTTGCCATCCCGTGATTATATGATTCCAAGTTTGGATGATCTGTTGATAAGGCTGGATAAACATCCGAGATGGAATGATATGTTGGAAGCTTTGTTTTTACCGGTACCTATCATAGAACTTTGCTTAGAAGAAATTTAAAGATAGAAGCAAAATTGCTTCTAGCCATTTGTATTGTAAATGTTATACCAAGAAGGGCTGACAAGCAAGAAGTAAGATACCCGGAGATACCCATTCTTTATTCACTGCTCCATGGGTCTCCACGTTTCCCAATTAGATATCTGATAATGAACCACTTATGGATGTGTCGAAATAAAGTGGGAAGGCGTATTATCCCGTATTGCAGAATCATCACGGGACTATTGAAGCAACAAAAAGCTATCACGTCGGAAGATAAAGGTAAGCCAAAGAAGCATAAGCCGTTTGAGTTGACAAAGATGGGTATGGGATGGACGTATAGTCAGTCAGAAAGGTATCATAAGCTGAAGTCAGAAGGCCAAAGATGGAGGGTTTTAAAAGCTGATGCCAGGATGCTTATGCCGAGTGAGCAAGATGACCCGGAAAGTAAAGATGAACAACCTAGCGGGGATGAAGATTATGAAGAGGAGCCTAGAGGAGGAGATGCCGATGTGGGTCAAGGGAGTTCGAGTCGGGCATATGGTGGTAGTTTCTTTGACTATACGGAGCGGTCGTTTGAGGAGAATTGGGCATACGAGGGTACAATGCAACAGGTTATTGAGAATCAACGTCCTCCGGCTTCAATTTTTGACACCTGGTCAGGATCGGAGCGCACTACTTTTGATCACCAAACCATGATGAGTGCGAGCATTAAAAGAGCTTTGAAGCAAAACTTTGACCGTCATGAAGCATGGAATCGCACACATACTTATTCCTTTGAGGTGGAGGTAAATAATCGGTATGCAGATGATCAAGCTCGAAGGATGCATGCGGACTGGCATGCAGGGCGGCCTGTGGTTGTGGATCCACCTCCGGTGGATTATGCATCTCTACCACCTTACGATGGTAGTGTATCGTATCCGACCCCGCCGCTCCATCATTCGCAATGGATAGATCCTCGTCAACAACAAGGAGCATCGCAGCAAGAGGAAAGTGGTAGCGGTGCATTTGCTTTCGGAGAATGGAATGACATGATGTCTTCTATCTTCGGGCCTCCTCAGCCCCGCTACTATTAGTCAGGTTGTGTTCTTTCTTGTACATTTTGTGAATATTTGTTGGTTTGTTATGTTTATGGATGGGTGGATGGGTGGAGTTAAGTAATGTTGCTTTGTTTTGGGCTATGCGAGAGTTGGTGGTGTGTTTCTTTTAAAAAAAATGAAAAAAATATATAAAATGAAAATATCAAAAAGAAATTTATGGTTTAAGTCTATGAACGTTTGGTTTGTTTAAGCGATCAAATCTTTCTAAAACCGTACATTGGGGTCAATGTATCTCAAGTGTGGGGATGGGGAGAAATTTTGAAGTTTTTAAAAAAATTCAAGCAAAACATTGTGAGAATTTGAACACCTTGGATTAACTCTGAATGATGCATCGGCAACCTTTAATCATTCTTATTCTTGGTGAGAGTTGAAGCCACACTTGTAGATAAATAACACATTTCTTTGTGAGAATGGCAACAGGTGGGGGTGCATTAGAACTTGTGCTTGAATACGATTCGAGACTTTAGTTGGATGTGAATGTGAATAAGGCATTTAGGTAGCCTCGTCTTTGATGTGTGCGAGTGTGGGATTTGGGAGGTTGGACCTCATAAACTATATATATGAGCTTGGTTGCGAGAGGGGCGGGGGTTTGGACATTTAGTTGCCCAATGTTGTGCCTAAAAGCCTATCGTTTGTTACCCCTTAGCTAGTTACTTCAAAATTTACCTAACTTGACCTGGTCTTATAGTGTTATTAGTTGTTTAGTAACTGTAATCATCTTCAATGCTATGTTGAATGTTTGCATGAAGATTTTGTGTTTGTTTTATTGTTATTAAAGAAAAAATATATAAAAAAAAGAATAAGGGAAAAGCGGAAAAAAAAGGATTGAAGTTGAGTATCTTGTTCATAGTAGCTAGGTTTGGGAGTTAGTTGTTTATGCTATTGTGTAATAAAATACCAGGTTAAGTTTTCGCTTCTTCATATATATTCCGTTTCCTACCCATACACCTAGCCACGTTACAACCTTGAAGTCCTTTTGATATGCATTCATGTTTGGCAATTGTTAAGAGAAGGGTCGATTTAGGTACAAGTTTATAGTTGTGCAACCGCCGTTTGCCTTTTGTGTGTCTAGCTCACGGATGCTAGTGCTTACTTGTCACCGAGAGGAGGGACATAGCGAGGGGTGTGTCATTCTGGATGTTAAAAGGGTTAGTAAAAGTATTACATGTTTATGCTTGGGCTACGTTGATCGTTTGTTTGAAATTGATTTGATATGTTGCTTGGAACAAGCAACGGTTAAGTGTGGGGATGTGACGGGTGGTTCAAGGAACAACCTTTTATGATGTTAAAACGCGTATCATTCTCTCATTTAATCGTGTAATTATCTTGAATTAGATAACTACAGTTGCTTGTGTTTCAGATACATTGGGAGCTAAAAATGGAGAAACCGTTGCTAGCGTGGAACGGAGTGGACGTGTGTGGAAAGAAGGAAAGAAGAAACAGAAAGTTCAGGGCTCCACCGTACCTTACGGTAGCCACCGTAAGGTACGGTAGACCCCAAACATCCATAATTCCCACCGTAACACAGAAGGTTTCCACCGTATCAACTTTGTGGCTACCGTAACTTACGGTGGTTACCGTAAGTTACGGTAGAGGTGACTTTCTGGCAAGTGGATTCTCATATTAAAATCACAAGTGGAGGTGCTTTTGAGGAGAATATGGAGATGTGACGAATTTTTGGCAGAATGTCTGGAACTTTTGGCTGGAATGCTTTGTTTAAAAGCATTGAAAAACAATGGATTTAGAGGTGAATCTCTTTTGGAACAAGAACATTCGGGTGGTGAGATTCAAGTATTATTTTGGCTAAGCTCTTGGTAATCCTCTTAGATGTGTTGAAGAACAAGATCTTTTGGTACTTAATCCTTGTTATTTTATTTTGATTGTTATGAATTGTATCTTGAATCTTGTTTTCATGCATAAAACTATGAGTGGCTAGTATTCTTGTATGTTTCCTTTTGGTTTGAAGGATTTGTAACTTTGATCATGTTGGTGTTTTCTATTTATGGGATGATGAAATTGATCTTGTGATTGTTTTGTCATGATGAGTGTGTATTATGTGTAATGGGTCATTCATGGATTGCTTAACTTTAACCATACGTTCTTGATGCCATAGGCAAATCTTGATTTAGTGGACGGGTTGGGTAATTCAATAGTGATACTGATTATCGAGAGATAACCTTGCTAATCCAAGTACTTAGTCCTCTTTGATCACACATAAGCACACACTCATGAATCATCTCTATGTGGTCCTTCCCAATTAATACCAATATCATCATTTGTTAAAATCCGGATACCAAAGGAAAACATATCTCTCATCACTGATTTTTACAAACCAATTTACTTTCAGTTCTTGCTTTAAGCCAATTCAACAAGTCAACAGATTATTGAACCTTACTTATTTATCATCTTAGTTAAATTTAGGTAATTGCAATTTGCTTGAGCTAACACATATTCCACAAACTCCCTGTGTTCGATACCCACTTACCTCACGCAATTTGCCATGTGACAATTCCTTCCACATTTGAAGCAGACGTTCGACCCCCACCTACATTCTCCCGCATGGTTCCTTCCACACTTGCTACATATCTTTGTCATTCCCTCAGTAACGGCCATCTTATGACTCTCGACCTTCGTCCTTTTGGCCTTGGAAGTGAAACCATCATTACCAGAACGTTTCTCACTCAAGTTGCCTCCTATCCTTCATCTTCCCTTACGGCTCTCATGACCCCAGTCACCACCGCTGGCAGTATCGCGTGCATGACCTGTTGCACCCCCTTAGCTATGGCCTCCTTCACTAAGGTTGTCAGATTAGGGCTTCCATCCCACCTACATGATGATGAAGCCCGAGCCCTTCAGGCAGTGTTTCAGCATTCACCATCGTGCCCCTCATAACACGCGACCTAGTGCCACGTCCACCACGACCTCCACCTCGAGCAACCTTCCGGAATCCCCTCTCAGCCATCTTAAGCACTATAAGATTCAAACACCGATATAGTCATTCAAGGTAATGGCTTAGTTTATGTCAGGTATAGTAAGCCCCTAATTACAGTGGCCAGTTGTGATTAGCCACTTACTTTACTTTTCACACCCCAAGCATTTCCTATCTTGACTTCATCAGTATCTAAATCTACTATGATCACATAAGTCAAATAGCACACGCACATAATACCGGTTAACTTTTAAGAAAAGAACTACCTGATGGCACGCAGCTACTCAGATGGCATTCTTCCCCTTTCCTGTCCCATTTTCAGTTTAAGTTTAGGTTTATTTTGAAAATTTACCCATTTCACTTAAACTTTGGCTCTGATACCAACTTGTAAGGCCCCGTTCCCGGGCACCTCACAGCTGGCCTATCATCGCACATAAAACATATATTTACATTAACTTATTAAAACCATGCAGCGGAAACATTAAATTTTTACTTTCAATTTAATATAAATGCTTTTGCCAGTTAATACAACGCACATAAATTCCAAAATATCTATTATTGTACTACATCACAAAAGCATCTAACAAACGAATGTCATCCCAAAGGAGCTGAGTAGCCGCCTCACGCCATCCTCAGCAACACTACCTGTCAACTGGAAATACATAAAAAGTCAGCGTTGCTGAGTGAGTTCTAGTTTGTAATAAAACATACCTTTCATTCGTTAAACCTTTCTTTACTTATATGCGGTCACACAAGTACGTACACACAGATAATATTATTATTATCTTAGTCGTTCATTCATTAACTTTCGTTTGTGTGCCGTTCACCATTAACATTCATATTCTTTCATATTCTTTCTTTCATTCGTACGTATCTTACTTTCATTCATTCATTCATTACATACGTTCATACGTTCATTTCATTCATACATTCATTACATACGTACTTTCGATGACATGTACAATACCCCGAACGTTGTGCACTAATGCTGGTGCTGGACCTGTGGTAATTACTCACGATCATTGTGCACGTATGCTGATCCAGTCACCTAGGGTAGGTACATGCACCACTTATCTTTCTTTGTTCGTTTTGGATCAATGCCATGTGCTATACCCCGAACGTTGTGCACTAATGCTGGTGCTGGACCTGTGGTAATTAATCACGATCATTGTGCACGTATGCTGATCCAGTCACCTTGGGTATGCAGCAAGGATCCCATACATATGGTCAGTCATAAAGACTGGACCCCTAGTGTGCATACTTCGGGGTAGCTAACCCGCACACCGTTGAGCTAACACCTTCCAGGGGTGTGCACCTCCAAACATTTGCTTGCAAGCCTTTCTTACGTTCATTTACATTCCCTTCTTCTTTACCATTAATCCTTTTACTTTATTAATGATAATACTTCTTCGTTAATTCTTAAACATTCTTTGTCATTTCATACCATACTTAACAATATCTAAATATTAATATTGTTAACAATAATAATATACTGATAATAATATTAGTAATAATAAGGGTTAGTCATTCGTCATCATTAATTAACCCTAGTCATTAATCATGCAAAACCCTACTGCACAAACTCCCAGAAATTCTGTTAAAATTCTAAGTGTTTGGGCGTATGAGCCCTGTTGAGTCGTATGAGCCCTGCTCAGTCGTTTCACCTTACACTTAGAAAATTTTCCTAGTCATACGACCACTGTTCAGTCGTATCATCCCCAGACTTAGGAAATTTTTACAGGTCATACGACCATTGTTCGGTCGTATCATCCCCCATACTTAGGAAATTTCTACTGGTCATACGACCACTGTTCGGTCGTATCATCCCCCATACTTAGGAAATTTCTACTGGTCATACGACCACTGTTGGGACATATAACCCCTAAAATATTTCTAAGGCAAATTTCATGGGCGTATAAGCACTATTTAGACATATTACCTTGTACTGGATTTTCTAAGTCAAAATTTCAGACATATGACCACTATTTAGTCTTATTAGTCGTATTAGCAGCCTAATCATGTGTCTAATTCATATCCCAGTCCCCAAACATCATAATACTTAGTTCTAAACATGTACATACTATGCTAAGCATGAATCATAACATAAATCACTAACATACATAAGCATGCACATACGGGCAACATTCATAATAAGTGTAAAACATTTTACATGTATTTCCAGCCCCAAAAGTTTGTAAAACATGTGAAATACGGGGTCTAGAACTCACCTTAGTTGTTCTTCGAATTTACACCCTTCACCCGAGTTGTTCAAAAGGTTCTAACACCTAGGAATCCTTTAAACACGCATTCAAACACATATAAACACACATAAGCACATAACCGAGGCTAATTTAGCCAAGAACAACTTAAAAACATTATACCTTACCTAAAACTCGAATTCTTCTTCTTGTTCTTCAGAATCCGAAAGTTTTCTCTGCTTTCTCTCTCTAAAATCCGAACAAGAAAAGAGTGTGCAATGAGTATGGGCGACCATATCGCCTTTTACACCAACTTTTCAAGATTTTATCATCTTTTACACTTTTGGTCCCTCAACTTTGGGGTTGACTTTCTTTTCCCCCATTTTCTTTCTCTTTTATTCTTTTATTTCTTTAAAAGAATATACGGGTGTTACAAGTCCACCCCCCTTATATAGGTTTCGTCCCCGAAACCTGTTATTCCCCAAACAGATGTGGGTAATGTTGTCTCATCTCCTCCTCAGTCTCCCACGTAGACTCGGATCCCTTCCTGTGCTTCCACTGTACACGCACAAGAGGAACTACTTTATTCCTCAACCTCTTTTCTTTACGATCAATGATTGCCACTGGTTGCTCCACGTAATTGAGCCGTTCGTCTACTTCAATATCCTCCAGTGGAACAATCATATCTTCATCAGCCAAACACTTCCTCAGATGAGATACATAGAATGTGGGATGAATTCCACTTAACTCATCTGGCAATTCAAGTCGATAGGCTACCTCCCCTACTCGTGCGATGATTCGGAAAGGTCCTATATATCTCGGGCTTAGCTTACCTCGTTTCCTGAATCGGATAATTCCTTTCCAAGGTGAGACCTTCAACATGACTCGGTCACCAACCTGGAACTCTATCGGTCTTCGCCTCTTGTCAGCATACGACTTTTGCCTATCTTTCGCCACCTTCATGAAGGCTTTGATCTTTTCCAATTTCTCAGTCGTTGCTTCAATCACCTCAACACCTCCCAGTTCTTTCTGCCCAATGTCTCCCCAACATACAGGCGTCCTACATCTCCTACCGTATAGCATCTCGTAGGGTGGCATGCCAATGCTGGCATGATAACTGTTATTATACGAGAATTCTGCTAACGGCAAGTGGTCATCCCAACTTCCTCCAAAATCGATCACGCACGCCCGAAGCATGTCTTCGAGTGTTTGGATCGTCCTCTCAGACTGACCGTCTGTCTGAGGGTGATATGCTGTACTAATGTGTAGCCTCATCCCCATTGCATCATGAAATCTCTTCCAAAACTTGGAGGTAAACCGGGTGTCGCGATCAGACACAATAGAAACCGGTACACCACGACGAGCTACAATTTTCTTGATGAACAGGTCCGTCAATCTTTCGGATGAGTACGTTTCGCGGATCGGTAGGAAGTGAGCACTCTTTGTCAAGCGGTCAACTATCACCCATATGGCATCATACCCTTTCGGGGTACGTGGTAGCTTCGTAATGAAGTCCATAGTGATGTGCTCCCACTTCCACTCGGGTATATCCAACGGCTGGATTTTCCCGTATGGTTTCTGGTGTTCTGCCTTTACTTGTAAGCAAGTTAGGCATTTACTCACATACTCCACTACGTCACGTTTCATACCCGGCCACCAGTAATCCTTCTTCATATCGTGGTACATTTTGGTAGCACCGGGGTGAATGGAGTATCGAGTCTTATGGGCCTCATTCATGATCTTTTCATGTAGATCCCCGTATCGAGGAATCCACATCCGCCCGAATCGGGTCTTAACACCAAGAGTGTTCTCGCCCAATTCCGTGACTAGACCTCTCATCCTTTCGGAGTTAAGACGATCTTCTTTCAAAGCCTCGTCTTGAAATTCCTTAACCTGAGTCATCACATCAGAGGTCATAATTAATTGATAAGCCTTTACCCGAATCGGCTCGGGCCTTTCCTTCCGGCTAAGGGCATCAGCCACCACATTGGCTTTGCCCGGGTGGTAATGGATCTCAAAATCATAATCTTTTATCAGCTCCAACCACCGCCTCTGCCTCATGTTTAGGTCCTTCTGCTCGAAGAAGTACTTCAAGCTCTTGTGGTCCGTGAAGATGGTGCACTTCGTCCTGTATAGATAGTGCCACCAGATCTTCAGCGCGAAAACCACCGTAGCTAGTTCTAGATCGTGTGTGGGATAGTTGACTTCGTGGGTCTTCAGTTGTCGAGATGCATAGGCTATTACCCTTCCACGTTGCATCAACACGCAACCTAGCCCGGAATAAGATGCATCCGAATAGACCACTAAGTCTTCATTTCCCTCGGGCAATGTCGAGACAGGAGCTTGTGTTAGTCTTGTCTTCAACTCCTCAAAGGCAGTCTTCTGCTCTCGACCCCACACGAATTTCATATCCTTACGGGTCGATTTTGTCAAAAGTGAGGCTATCTTGGAGAAGTCCTGAATAAATCTCCTGTAATAGCCCGCCAATCCCAAGAAGCTACGAATCTCGGATGGCGTCTTTGGTGATTTCCATTGCATCACAGCCTCAACCTTTGCTGGGTCCACCATGATTCCCTCTGCATTTACCACATGACCCAGAAATTGCACCTCGCGTAGCCAGAAAGCACATTTGGAGAACTTAGCATACAGTTTCTCCTTTCTCAAAGTCTCCAATACTTCCCGAATATGACCGGCATGCTCTTCTTTGCTTCTCGAATAAATCAGGATATCATCGATGAACACAATTACTGATTTATCTAACATTGGCCGACACACTCGGTTCATCAAATCCATAAAAGCAGCTGGCACGTTAGTTAGACCAAATGACATAACGAGAAACTCATAGTGTCCATAACGCGTACGAAAAGCTATTTTAGGAATGTCCTGCTCCTTCACCTTCAACTGGTGGTAGCCAGATCGAAGATCTATCCTCGAGAACCAACTGGCACCCTGGAGCTGGTCGAACAAGTCGTCAATCCTCGGTAACGGATACCGATTCTTTACCGTTAGCTTGCTCAACTCACGGTAGTCGATGCACATCCTCATGCTACCGTCCTTCTTCTTCACAAATAAGACCGGAGCGCCCCAAGGGGAGATACTCGGTCTAATAAAGCCCTTGTCGAACAACTCTTGCAGTTGCTCCATCAACTCCTTCATCTCAGTCGGAGCCAATCGATACGGTGCTTTAGCAACAGGTTGGGCACCGGGTATCAGGTCAATTTGAAACTCGATTTCGCGGTCAGGTGGCAATCCCGATAAGTCTTCCGGGAACACATCTGGAAACTCACACACAACCGAAACGTTGGATAGTTGTGGTGCTGGCGTTTCCACATCTTTCACATAACATAAGTAGGAGCTGCACCCATGCCTCATACACTTCCTGCCACTGCCATCGAAATCACCTTCGGAATCATCGTTACCCGATCACCATATATCGTTACCAGACTTCCGTCAGATGCCGTCAGTCCAACCATCTTCTTTCGACATACGATATTTGCTGCGTAGGTTGCCAACCAATCCATTCCTAACACCACATCAAATCCACCTAGGGGCATCACATGTAATCTAGCAGCAAACCTATGGCCTTCTAACTCTATGACACAGTCCTCTATCACATCAGTAACTCTAGTGGACTTACCAATAGCGGTTTATACTTCAAAGGGCTCATCAATGCATTTACTAATAACAGGCAATTTAGCACAGAAAGTAGCAGAAATGAAACTCCTACTAGCACCGAAATCAAATAATACAGAGATACATCTCTATTCTACTAGGAATATACCTGTCATGACATCGAGATCTGCCCTAGTCTTCTCTTTCTCCTGCTCGATTCCACCCTTTACCCTGGAGCTCTCCACCCCTAGTTCCTTGCAGTCCCTCTTCATATGCCCCTTCTTACCACAGGCATAACACTTCACCACACAACAATCCCTTGCCATGTGACCATTCCTTCCACATTTGAAGCAGACGTTCGACCCCCACCTACATTTTCCCGCATGGTTCCTTCCACACTTGCTACATATCTTTGTCATTCCCTCAGTAATAGCCATCTTATGACTCTCAACCTACGTCCTTTTGGCCTTGGAAGTGAAACCATCATTACCAGAACGTTTCTCACTCAAGTTGCCTCCTATCCTTTCATCTTCCCTTACGGCTCTCATGACCCCAGTCACCACCGCCGGTAGTATCGCGTGCATGACCTGTTGCACCCCCTCAGCTATGGCCTCCTTCACTAAGGTTGTCAGATTAGGGCTTCCATCCCCACCTACATGATGATGAAGCCCGAGCCCTTCAGGCAGTGTTTCAGCGTTCACCATCGTGCCCCTCATAACACGCGACCTAGTGCCACGTCCACCATGACCTCCACCTCGAGCAACCTTCCGGAATCCCCTCTCAGCCATCTTAAGCACTATAAGATTCAAACACCGATATAGTCACTCAAGGTAATGGCTCAGTTTATGTCAGGTATAGTAAGCCCCTAATTACAGTGGCCAGTTGTGATTAGCCACTTACTTTACTTTTTCACACCCCAAGCATTTCCTATCTTGACTTCATCAGTATCTAAATCTACTATGATCACATAAGTCAAATAGCACACGCACATAATACCGGTTAACTTTTAAGAAAAGAACTACCTGATGGCACGCAGCTACTCAGATGGCATTCTTCCCCTTTCCTGTCCCATTTTCAGTTTAAGTTTAGGTTTATTTTGAAAATTTACCCGTTTCACTTAAACTTGGCTCTGATACCAACTTGTAAGGCCCCGTTCCGGGCACCTCACAGCTGGCCTATCATCGCACATAAAAACATATATTTACATTAACTTATTAAAACCATGCAGCGGAAACATTAAATTTTTACTTTCAATTTAATATAAATGCTTTTGCCAGTTAATACAACGCACATAATTCCAAAATATCTATTATTGTACTACATCACAAAAGCATCTAACAAACGAATGTCATCCAAAGGAGCTGAGTAGCCGCCTCGCGCCATCCTCAGCAACACTACCTGTCAACTGGAAATACATAAAAAGTCAGCGTTGCTGAGTGAGTTCTAGTTTTGTAATAAAACATACTTTCATTCGTTAAACCTTTCTTTACTTATATGCGGTCACACAAGTACGTACACACAGATAATATATATTATCTTAGTCGTTCATTCATTAACTTTCGTTTATGTGCCGTTCACCATAACATTCATATTCTTTCATATTCTTTCTTTCATTCGTACGTATCTTACTTTCATTCATTCATTCATTACATACGTTCATACGTTCATTTCATTCATACATTCATTACATACGTACTTTCGAGACATGTACAATACCCCGAACGTTGTGCACTAATGCTGGTGTGGACCTGTGGTAATTACTCACGATCATTGTGCACGTATGCTGATCCAGTCACCTAGGTTAGGTACATGCACCACTTATCTTTCTTTGTTCGTTTTGGATCAATGCCATGTGCTATACCCCGAACGTTGTGCACTATGCTGGTGCTGGACCTGTGGTAATTAATCACGATCATTGTGCACGTATGCTGATCAGTCACCTGGGGTATGCAGCAAGGATCCCATACATATGGTTAGTCACAAAGACTGGACCCGAGTGTGCATACTTCGGGGTAGCTAACCCGCACACGTTGAGCTAACACCTGCCAGGGGTGTGCACCTCCAAACATTTGCTTGCAAGCCTTCTTACGTTCATTTACATTCCCTTCTTCTTTACCATTATCCTTTTACTTTATTAATGATAATACTTCTTCGTTAATTCTTAAACATTCTTTGTCATTTCATACCATACTTAACAATATCTAAATATTAATATTGTTAACAATAATAATATACTGATAATAATATCAGTAATAATAAGGGTTAGTCATTCGTCATCATTAATTAACCCTAGTCATTAATCATGCGAAACCCTACTGCACAAACTCCTAGAAATTCTGTTAAAAATTCTAAGTGTTTGGGCGTATGAGCCCTGTTCAGTCGTATGAGCCCTGCTCAGTCGTTTCACCTTACACTTAGAAATTTTCTAGTCATACGACCACTGTTCAGTCGTATCATCCCCAGACTTAGGAAATTTTTACAGGTCATACGACCACTGTTCGGTCGTATCATCCCCCATACTTAGGAAATTTCTATGGTCATACGACCACTGTTCGGTTGTATCATCCCCCATACTTAGGAAATTTCTACTGGTCATACGACCACTGTGGGACATATAACCCCTAAAATATTTCTAAGGCAAATTTCATGGGCGTATAAGCACTATTTAGAAATTACCTTGTACTGGATTTTCTAAGTCAAAATTTCAGACATATGACCACTATTTAGTCTTATTAGTCGTATTAGCAGCCTAATCATGTGTCTAATCATATCCCATTCCCCAACATCATAATACTTAGTTCTAAACATGTACATACTATGCTAAGCATGAATCATAACATAAATCACTAACATACATAAGCATGCACATACGGGCAACATTCATAATAAGTGTAAAACATTTTTACATGTATTTCTAGCCCAAAAGTTTGTAAAACATGTGAAATACGGGGTCTAGAACTCACCTTAGTTGTTCTTCGAATTTACACCCTTCACCGAGCTGTTCAAAAGGTTCTAACACCTAGGAATCCTTTAAACACGCATTCAAACACATATAAACACACATAAGCACATAACCGAGGCTAATTTAGCCAAGAACAACTTAAAAAAACATTATACCTTACCTAAAAAATCGAATTCTTCTTCTTGTCTTCAAAATCCGAAAGTTTTCTCAGCTTTCTCTCTCTAAAATCCGAACAAGAAAAGAGTGTGCAGTGAGTATGGGCGACCATATCACCTTTACACCAACTTTTCAAGATTTTATCATCTTTTACACTTTTGGTCCCTCAACTTTGGGGTTGACTTTCTTTTTCCCCCATTTTCTTTCTCTTTTATTCTTTTATTTCTTTAAAAGAAATATACGGGTGTACAGAATAGGGGAAACCCTCGCCTCGTTTAGTGTGCCCAGCCATGGATACACATAATCCCTCGCCACGTGTCATCCTCGCTGACATGGCACCTGTTCCTCGCTGAGTCAGCGAGGGATTATGTGTATTCCTCGCCCATAATTACCAAAATACCCCTCCTCGCCATTTTTTTTATTTAAATCCAAGAGTTTTTTATTTTTTAATTGTTTTTTAATTCTTAAAATTAAAATTAAAATCCGAGATTTTTATTTTTAATTGTTTTTAATTAAATTTTATTTTCCCTATATAATACCATCTTTACACTTAACAAATCTTACATTATTCTCATCCTTTTTTCTTAACAAATCTTACATTTTCATCCATCTTTTTAAAATCATCTTACATTCTCTTAAAATATCGGTTAATATCATACTATGCAGTGGTGGTAAATGACATTTTATAAACGGTGTTGAAGAATATCTACTATTAAAGGTAAATGTGTTAGACATGTTCTTAGTTTATCTAGTAATATAACGTTTGTTGAATTAAAAGATATTATTTCCTCAAAACTGAGAATTCAAAGTAATTTACGATTATCGTATAAAATGTTTACCTATACTCATTTTATTGATATTTCTGATGATCAAGATTTAGTATACTTTCTGAATGTGTTTTTAATGGTCAAATGAAATTTTTACTTATTCGTCAGTGAAGAATCCGGTGATGTTGGTAGTAGCTCTGCTGTCCACGAGGAAAAATTAAATTTTACAAATGACACTGAAAAGTTTAATTATGATTTAAATGATATTCCTATGGATAACGAGAGTTATAGTGATGTTAAGCAAGAATTGATTATGAAACCCAAAAAATAATATTTTTATGAAAAAAATGATCCGTCTCCTATCATTTCGAGTATAAAGTTCATGAAGACATATTTTTTTCACAACGGAGTCATTAGCAGATCCTACAAATAATCCACTCAAAAAATACCAGTTCTGGGTTGTCAACTATTTCTGAAGGTGATTGTTTCAACAACAAGAAGAATTACAACTGAATTGGGTACGATGTGCTTAGCGATGTTTTGAGTATAAAGTGGTTAAATCATCGAAAAGTAGATTTGAGGCGTCATGTCGTAACGATGGTTGCGAATGGTGTATCCGTGCCCGTGTTTTAAAAATACAAGTATATTTCAAGTTAGATATTTTAAATCAGTACATACTTGTTCAAGAACACAAACTATACCAATATTTGTCAAGCAAACAAAAAAGTATTGGGTCATATCATCAAAGACCAATTAAAAGATAGTGGTCGAATTTACCGATGTAAAGAAATTATGAATGATCTTAAAGAGAGATTTAAAGTTAGCATATCGTATGCTCAAGCTTAGTGTGGGAAGGCTTACGCGCTTGAACTTTTAAAAGGATCTCCAGAAGAATCGTTTCACATCTTCCTATTTACTGCTACAATTTGAAGAAAGCAAACCGGGTACGGTCACGACATTGTTAAATGAAATGGGACGTTTTGAAATGTTATTTGTCGCGATCGGTGCAGCGGTAAGAAAATTTTGACTTTGTTTTTTAATAATATTTTAATAATTCTAATTATTATTTTTCTAGATCCGAAGTTTTGTGCAATTTCTACGGCCGTTAATGTGATGATAGGGCACATTTAAAAGGAAAGTTTTTAGGTACCATGTTTTTGGCAGTATGTATGGATGGAAACAATCAGATATTACCAGTTGCATACGGTGTTGGTAAAACAGAGAGCGGAGAGTCATGGAAATGGTTTTTATCAAAACTTAAAGATTGTATCGGTGATAATCCTAATTTGGCAATTATATCTGATAGAGCTGCCTCAATTGATAGGGCAATCAGAGCTGTTTTTCCACATGCATATCACGGGTTATGTTGTCGTCATTTGATGGTAAATCGCGATAAAGTCAATGAAATGAAAAAATTACGAGTCATTATGGTGGCAGACCTGTAAAGCTTATAGAGTTTCTGATTTTGAAGAGCGGTTTTAGACTCAATGTCGTACTTCCACGCGTTCAAAATACTTTAGTAAATGGGTTTGAGAAATGGGCAAGAGTACACAGTTCAGGGATTCGTATAATATTATAACATCTAATAGCGCTGAGTCTATCAATGCGCTGCACGACATGCTAGAAAAATACCAATTATTGGGCTCGTTGAATTTTTCGAGAATATCTACAAAAATGGTATTTTAATCGTAGACAGATTGCAGGTAATATTTTTACATATAAAATAGTATACAATATTATATATATTGTTAAAAATTTTAACATATTTTTTGTAGCTGATTTGCCGCATAGTCTTACAAAATAGGCAGAAAATAAAATAACAAGAAGAATTGCAAAAAGTGTAACATGGACGGTGACCGGAATCGATGATCACACATTTGAGGTTGCAGACGGTGGCAAAAAAGGTTTGGTTGATTTGTGGAGCAGAACATGCAGTTGTAGACAATGGGAATTTTCTGGTTTACCTTGTGGTCATGCAATTGTTGTTTTAAGGTTTTTAAATATATCAGATTGTAGTCACTGGGCTTTAAACTGGTTTAGTAAGGATATATAAGGCTACATATAAGGAGTCAATAAATCCTTTACCAGCACAATGTGAGTGGGAGATACCTGCTGATTTTGTGCCTGTGCAGCCACCGCTGATGAATAAAAGACAAGCTGGCAGACCACGAGAAAATAAGGGATACCGTCACGTGGGGAGGTAATAAAAGAAGTGTATGCAGTAGATGTAGCACACAAGGTCATAATCGAGACCAATGCAGAGCCCACTGCCATCTCAAGTTTCAAGAAAATCAAGGGCAAATGAACAGTAATCCGTATCAACCAACAGCATATGTCAACCCTGAAGATTTTCGTGAATACGTTTTTGACGCAACCAGCCAACCCCCACAAATATAGGATTTTGATTTGAACAAACTTAATGGTGAAATGATTTGATTTTATTTACGTATATTTGTATTAACGTTTTATGTTACTAATATTATTTGAATTATTATTCCATCACATTTTCTCCATATTTGCCTATAAATAGCAACATCAACAAGCCAACTTTTACTCCATCACATATGAGTTATTATTCCATTCTCTCGGCCATCTTCCTTCTCTCCTCTCTTCATTCTCTCCAGCCAACTTATTACTCTACACTAAAAAAATGGTTATCTACATAATACTGATCAGTGATGAGAAATATTAAAACTGACAGTAAGAGCTTATACATTGAAGTGGTAAGATGTGTACTACAAGTTAATCTTACTTGTGCCGATGCAGTCTGCAAGGTCTGATTACGGGTAGCTTGCTCATGATGTAGCAGGATTAAAATTGATAGTAAGAGCTTGAAATGAAGACATGCTATATGTTAACAGGAAATACTGAAGACATGCTATGTGTTGACAGGATATACTGAATACATGCTATGTGTTGACAGGAAATACTGAAGACATGCTATGTAATGACAGAAGAAACAAAATATATTATCTAGTGTACAGAAAAAAATATATTGATTTCTTACTTATATTTTTAAATTATTAAAAAAATTGTAACATATTAGTTCTACATTTTATTTGTCGAAAATTATATTAAAATGAATAAATAAGACACTGCTATAAACTCACCAACATAATTCTAAATATTCATTCAATAGCTAAGATTAACTTTAAATTACAATAACAAGCACACAAAATACGACAGTTATAAAACTAAGTACTTAACATTTTAACGTGGACGGGGTAAGCTACGCCAGAAATACAACTGATCAGCCATGAAGCGCTATGCAACTTACAGGTCTCTCTAAAATTTTCACCGCAATCTATCGGTTTTCCAGTAACTAAATGTTCCAGACATACAAACATAAATACCTTCATTACCCCTCAACGCTTGGGTGGTTGTAACATAAACTTCATTTACTTCAATCCAAAGGGTTTTTCTGCTTCCTGTCTTTTTCCAAAACGAAGATTTAATAATAAAGCGCTGAAAATACACAGACACTTTCATCAACACCGGATGAATCAATCGACCAAATTTATCATCACCTATTTCTTCACCACTAAATATGTCCAATTTTATTATACGCAAATTCACTCGAACCAGCACCCATTCTTCACTCTGAATACAAAAAGGAAAGTATACATAATCAACATCTAAAAAAGAGGGATACGGGTTGAACTTTCCATCACCAATGAAACAGCATGCTTGCTACACGAATCAGTTAAGAAGTCAAAAATTGTGGAGGTAGTATAGTCCAACGCATATTTGACAATCCATCTTTGTTTAGCTCTCTGTGTCTCCAATTCATCATTCTTAAAACCCAACCTTCAACATGCTGTATAAAAATACATTATTAATACAATAAAAAAGATCTATTAAGAATATGTAGAAAATTTACATTGCGTTTAAATAACCGTTACGTCTGTAAAGTAAAAACACCCCAAAAATTCTTGTCAAGTTTTATGGGTGTTAAAAAAGATAGCAGAATAACAAAAAGGGGCATCTCCATTTTTATAAAATTCCATAACATCTTTTGACCATTTTTCTGATTCATCTTCTGGAATAGCCCATCTTCGTACGGTAGCTCGATTGGTTTGTCCACCCGGGTTTTGAACATCCGAAGTTGAAGATTCGGATTGATTCTTTGGACGTCTCCATTTACTCATGATCTAACTTGACGATTTAGGAGCGGGTTGGAAAGAGTATTGATTTTATCCATAGATGTATGAAATGATAAATGGAGATAATTTTGATGGTGAATGAATGTTAAATGAAGTGTCTATTTATACATGAAGACACATAAATAAAATGTTTATTTAATTATAAAATATAATAATTTCGTTTTTTTTAAATTAATATAACTTTTTAATTTTTTTTATCTTTGATATGACAGAAGATTCTTTAACTATTATATAAGTTGTTATTGTGAGTTTTAGTTTTTCATCAGTTAAAACAAAATGTCATCTAACAGGAGAAACAGAAGAAACATATCATGTTCTAATCATCTATTATCGATTTCAGTTCAACTCATGTAGAAAACCATCATTTTCGTTTTCCTAATTAGTCTCCGAATGTCATCCGTTTTTTTCAACGGAGATGCATCTTTTTGTAGGATATCTTGTGTGGGTCTTACGATACTTGATAGAGAATTTGGGGTACCCTATAGGTTATTGTGGAAACGGTTTTATTCAATCTATTGTAAGTTTAAAAATAAATATTCACGTTATGTTATTTAACTTAATATAATACTAATAATTATTTTTACAGCATGTTCGTGCTTGGACAGACAGACTTTTAGCTTGGTGGATTAATGAGATTCGAAGAACCGGTGAGATACCAGGCCCGAATCGTTGGACCATACTTCCGTATGAGTTTGTGAAGCAATATTTCAAGGATCGTATGATGAAAACTGATCTACGGCAATGGCATGAAACGAGTTATATCCTCCATTGTGGGAGGTTGATACGGTAAAAATATTTTATTTTTTACATGTTTTTAAAATTAAGTTTAAATATTTTCTAAATAAATTTAACTTAACATGCATTTTGCAGGTATATATTCCAATACATGACAACATGAAAACTGGTTATCTTTTTAAGATTTCTATGGATACACTACAATTAAAAAAAATTCCATATGAAGTCGTCTAAATACTGTTTGATTCATCATGCATTCATCGTGACGTTTATCGAACTGTTGTTGAATTTGGTCTTACTTTGTATGGTTTCTACGACGTATATCGTATTGGAATTATCGGGGCAAGAAGAGGTTATGAATTAGAAGTGTCTGAAGAAAGTGTTTGGCCTTATAATGGTGGTCACATTGGTCGAGATTCAGGAGTAGTAATTTGTATGTTATTACGTAGGTAGTTCAAAACAGGTCATTAACTGGGAAGAAGTAAATCTGCAAGATGTTTGTCTTAGATATAGGGTTTATGGCTGATGAGTTATACGCAATGCGTACAATGTAATATCGTATTTTATAAAATATTTTATATTTTATAAAAAATGTTATACAAGATTATTATTCTATTCATATATAACAATACATAATTATACGATAATACAATACAAATAAGTTTATAACATACAAAATATATTTACAATACAAATACATCCTTTATTTAAGTTTATATCTACTAGTTAAATTCTCATACAATAAATTTGCAAATTTTTCTCTAAATTTCTGGGCAGTGTCGCGTACATTTTCAACAGGACATAAATCATCTCCGAATTAAACGTTGTAGTATAATACACACCCAAGCACCGCAGTCGCCTGATTGAGGGGCTTGTTGTGCACGTTGGGCGGTTTATTTGTTACCAATGTTGTGGGTATTGAGATTGTTATGTTTCGATCTTTAAAAAACCATGATAGTATAACCATCCCGTAGCACGCGATCTATTTTTAAAATAGATTCAATTTCAGTATTATATGATCCCGCCATATGTCAAAAATAAAAGTTATTGTTAGTTATATACATATGATCTTTAAATTAACAAATTTTAACTAATAATTAAAATATAATGTTACCTGTTATATATTGTAACGCTCCATCGTATCAAATTATTTTTAACAAAACCAATGTTCTAACATTGGAATGTATAACTGTAACAAAATAATCAATTAGATATTTATAAAAACATTAAAAAACTAAATTTGTAATTACCTCATCAACATCACGAATAGGTGGATACATTGGTTCCGAACCGTCTGCGTATGATGATAATTTTT